>JANPWX010000215.1:1680928-1700600 GCA_024734555.1 Trochalopteron elliotii
GCCGCCCGCCCCTCTTACAGAATGGGCCAGGTTGGAAGGGACCTCAGTGGGTCATCTGGTCCAACCTCCCTGCCCACGCAGGGTCATCTAGAGTACATGGCACAAGGTTGCATCTCCACGCTTCTGGAATATCAGTCGTAAGAGAGACTCCACAATCTCTGGGCAATCTGATCTAGTGTGCAGTCAACTGCACAGTAGAGAAGTTTTTCCTCGTATTCAGGTGGAACTTCCTGTGCATTATTTTCTGCCCGTTGCTTTACATCCCAGTGCTTGGCACTACCAAGGAGAACCTGGCTCCATCCTTGTGACATCCCTTACAGATGTCAAGAAAGTTCCCTTCAAAGTCTTTCCCTTTCAAGGCTGAACAGGCCCAGCTCTCCCAACCTTTCCTCTTAAGAGAGATACTCCCCTAAGTGTCCTCGGTAACCCTCCACAGGAGCGGTTCCAGGAGCTATTCCTGTCATGTACTGAGGAGCCCAGAACTGGACACAGCATTCCAGGTGCAGTCCTCAACAGGACTGAATAGAGGGGCAGGATCATCTTTCTCACCCTGCTGGCAATGCTCTTCCTAATGCACGCCAGGGTACTGCTGGTCTCTTCAGCCACATGGTGCTGGCTCATGGGCAGCTTCTTGTCCACCAGGACTTCCTTGGCGCTGCCCTCACACCGCTCAAGAGCTGCTGCCACAGAGCCATGGGGCAGAGCCCGTCGTGGCCTTGCAGAGGGGCGCCTGACTGCTCCCTGCCTGCTCCCTGTGGCATCAGGAACCCTGGGAAGGTGTATGGCAGCGGTGGGTATGTGCACACCTGTGTCTGCCTCTCAGCTGGGCTCCCTTCTCAGGGCAGACCTGAGCACTCACCAACCTGGCTTAAAACTCGAAGGGATGTTTAAAAGTGAGGCAAAAGAGTTAAGAGTTTTATGGTCCTGGAAATGAAATTCAGGAAAGAAAAATGAAATGAAATTCATCATAGAACTGCCAAACAAGCAATTATTTTGCTGTGGTCAGGTTGGCACAAGGTGGGTGCCTACAGGGCATTGAGACAGCCCTTTGATTTCCAAAAGCAGTTTATGACATATTAGATAGAAGTGATTCTCCTGTCTACTCCACCGGGAGTACTGCATCCAGCCCTGGGGTCCTCATTACAATACAAATATGGACCTGCTAGAGCAAGCCCAGTGGAGGCCACAAAAGTGGACAGAGGGATGGAGGAAAGGCTGAGAGTTGGGGTTGTTCAGCCTGGAAAAGAGAAGAGTTATGGGGTGACCCATTTGCAGCCTTCCAGTACATGAAGGGAATCTACAAAAAAGCAGGAGAGGGACATTTACAAGGACATGTAGGGATAGGACCTGGAGGAATGGCTCTAAACTTACAGAGGGTACGAAGAAATTCTTTACTTAGAAGGTAGTGAGGCACTGGAACAGGTTGTCCAGAGAAGTTGTAGATGCCCCATTGCTGCAAGTGCTCAAGGCCAGGTTGGATGGGGCTTTGAGCAGCCTGGTCTAGTGGAAGGTACCCCTGCCTATGGCAGGGGGTTGGATTTAAATGACCTTTGAGATCCCTTCCACACTGATCTATTTTATGATTATATTATATTTTGGCCAAGGTTGCTTTAATTATTTAATTAAGGCTTGAATTTAATTATTTTTTTCTGGTTATATATTTTTTAAATGAGCAACATGGCTATTTATTGTAGGGTACTGTGTCCAAGTGCTGTTCTATTTTTTTCTCCATTACCATGTATCTTATACAGAATTGGGAACCTAATGCCTATCTTTGGACTGTATCACTAGCCACTCTGAGGAGTGATTTCCATCACAAAAGGTAAATTTGTCCCTAGGCATTAAAAAATTAATTATTAGGTAAAGGGAACATCATCATGCTACTAACCTAAGACAGAAATAATCCTTTTTGTAGGTTAGAAGCAAAAGAACTTTGCACGAATGCTCCTAGTTTCTGTGGCTGTATAACAGAGTGAAATTCTGAAGTAAAAGATAACAAAGTGGCAGAGAATAAATGTATTGAAGTAAATGGATGTCTTCTATTTCACTCCCTAGCTCCACAGACTGGCTTCTGCTTATTTTCAACCATTGTCTGAAATTGTCTCTGTTACGATAAATTCTAAAAAAAAAAAAATTGTATTCCTTGCGTATCATTCACAAATCCTTTTTTTTTTTTTTTCCCAGATTGCCAGTCAGTTTAACCTGGATAACAGCTAAGTTCAGTAACTTCTACAGATGCATTTGACAAGTCATTGAGTGGCACAAGAAAAAAATAGTTATAACAATGTTTTCTTCGGAGCAATGCAATCCTATTGCTTGTCTCCTTTATTTGTTTCAGAGTTGATAAACAGAAAAAAAAGCATAGTTAGTATGCTCCAGTATTCATTATGTCATGAAGACAGTACTTTTCCATTTTTTTAAAAATGGAAAGAACAATTTGCCTATGTTGAAACTATGAAAAATAATACTATTGCTGCTATTCCTCTATACAATAGAAATACATGAAACCTGTAAGAGTAACTTGGAAGGTTACAGTGCTCACCTTCTAGTAGAGTAGTGCAACTTTTCACCATACTTGGATTGCAGGAGATACCAGTTTCGTAAACAGCTGCAGGAAAGCTAGGGAGCCACCAAAAGGCACATGGATAGCCAGAAACCATGTGGGGCTGCTCAGCAAAACTGCTCAGATTGAAACAGTCTGCTTCCTAATGCACAGCCAACATAGGGCTAAGTGAAAAAATTTGGAGACCACAAGTATACTGTTTCTGCACTACTAAGGGAAGATCATCAGAGGTACATTACTTCCACTAGGTTATGTCTAGGGCACATATTTTTAGGAAAGGCATCATGATTTTTTATGCTTCTCAGTATAATTTTTTTCACAATGATGTAGAGATTTTGCTGTCATCTTATGCTCTTATGAATTTAAAGAGGGGTAGTACCTGATCAATTTGCAAAATTTGTCACGCATTTCATGGGCTTTCATAAATTTTTTTCATTATGTATGTCAGCTTTTATTGCCTGGACCTGTATGGCTCAGCTGCTTTGTTGTTCATATACATGTCTTATTATTTATAATACTTGTAATTTTGGTTTTTGGAATGAATTTTTTGCAGACATAAAAAAATTAAAGGTTGAAAAGAATCAGAGACCTGATTTTTTCATTTTAGTTTTGAAAACTGCAAATTAATATTTTTAAATTTCACACAGTGCAGCATTGCTAAAAATGCAACCCCTCACTTGCGTCATTTGGCAAAATTCTGAGTATAAACTCAAGGCACCTCATGGCAGCTTGATGATGGATCCATGATTCTGAGAAACACCTACTTAGCTACTAAGTTTGAGTGCTTGTACTATGCTATAATGATATAAATTGTATGGGTAATGCTGTCAATATATTGGCCATACTTGAAGACTTAACAATTTCCTGTAACTTTTCAACCCATTCCCAGAAAGACAGTGAACACAGGATAAAGGCAGATAATTTTGCCACTCTCTTTTCTGCCACTTAGCTACTCAAGCTGAAAGTAAACACATTTGTTCCCTCTTAAGGTTTGGTGCCTTTGTGTTCACACCTAACAATTAAATTTATGATCTTTTAGTTAGACATGGCACTTCCTTTAATATGAGTAAAGTTATTTTTGTGTAGGTTTCTGCTTTTTAAATAAGTGAATGCATAAATCCTTCAGGTATTTTGGCAATATTTTGTGAGCCAGTCTGTTAAGAACTAGGGGCTGGACTTTCAGTAGTGCTTAGCACTGCTGAAAAATCAAGTCCTCAGGTTATTCTTTTGTTCTCCCGTGCAGTCTCACCTCATGGCTTCTGTCTCTCACTGTCCCTCTTTGATTGTTACTGTACCTTGTTTCTGTCCTTAGGCTCATTTGAGCTTTTGATTTCAGAAACTTTTCTTCTATTCCAGTTGCTTTGTTATAGTTTTTGGTGGCCTTCCTGTTTCTAAAGCCTTTACTCCTCAAACCTTATCTGTCAATATGAATTGATTCATAGAAATCTGCAGATTTCTAATCTGTTAAACATCAAATATGCTGTGCTTTTTTTTCTTTTTTTTTTTTAATTTAAAGAAACTGATTTTAGCCACAGATGTAATCAGGTCTGATCTCCTGAAGAACAAAAATCAGAAGTCATAATAAAATCAGATTATTTGAAAAATTGCACTCTTAATGTTTGATAAAGTCAGTCCATTAAAAAAAACCAAAAAACAAACAAAAAAAACCCACCCAGACAAAATTATAGTCAATTTGAAGTTACATACTTTACTTGGAAGAAAATAGGAAGGAAAGATTAGTAGATCTGGGGATGTTCCAGTTGGTCACCAATCAAGAAACTAAATTCATTTATCCTGTAGCATCAGGACATTTCTCTGTTAATCAGAAAACTGAAGATTTTATGTAGGTCTCACCAGACTTGGTAAAAAGGCAAGGACTTTTACAAACGGTTCTTAGCAGAGAAAAGGAATTACAGGAGAGCAAAATATATTTAAAAACCTTGGAAAAATAGGTAAAAATGTGAAGTGTAGCTAACATGCAACAAATACACAAGGATTTTTTGTGATTTTATTTTATTTTACTATTTCTATTTTATTTTTACTGTCTGTTCCCTCTGTTGTACGTCCTTGTATTCCTTTCACTACAGGGGGACAACAGCAGAATATGTGTGCAGACCTCTGCCAAGCCCATTTGAGTAGTTCACTTATATCTTCCTAAACATCTGACTTATATTTGGTTCTAACTCTGTGAAATGGAGTGGCTGCAAACTCTATTCTTGTATCCCTGGTCTAATGGCTGTAAGGAGACATGAGGGACATGAGGTGGATGGATAGAGGCACTAACATTTTAATATGGCAGCTTGTGATAAAATCTTCCATTAAGTGTAAACATTGCAATTGTTCTGTAAAAAATAACCCTTAAGAATTTCATAATGTTAGAGTTGGTTAAGTCAAATGTTATGCTTATAGAGAACAAAAAAAGTAGAAAGAAAAAATTAATATTAGAACGGAGATTTTTTTTAAACTGCAACAAAAATATGTCTAGCATTTAAGAAACTATGGTGAAAGGAAGTAAACTACTGGAAATTTGAAAATTAACAGCACAAGGTCTATAACAAAGAAATTAAAAATTAATGGTACTGAGACATGTAGTATGAAAATATTCTACTTCTCTTATTTATGTCTGTCAAAAATATGCATTGATAAAGGTTCCTGTCTCCATATATCCCTTAAAAGTACACAATAAAGGACAGAGCAAAAACATAACACCTGAGAATCAAGTACTTAAAATGAAATTAATTGTGGTCCCTGTTCCTTTCCTACCTACTTTTTAGGTTCAAAATAGCAAATGAAAACAGCTGGTGTTTATATTTAAAATACAGTTTGTTTAAAGTTATAGAATCTGCCAAAACTTAGGATGCAGAAATACAGGCCCCACACAGCTTTCACCCAACTGGATGGCTTGAATCCGACCAGAAGACTGCAAGAAATTGCTGAAATGGGCCCCCTGAAAACTACACTGATCCAGTGCCCTTTTACAGATAATCTGTTTCATGGAATTGCATCCATATAGGTATTTCCCTGTTAGCTGCTCTTGTGTTTGATTTAAAATAAATTATGTGAACTCCATAAATAAATAAAAGATAAGTTTAATGGATCAACAGAAATTCAAAATCTTCACTAAAAATTTAAGGAGGACTGGTACCTTAAGAGATGCTGCTTCAACTATTCAGCAACAACTTACTGGAGACAAATTAAAGGTGCTTCTGTTTCTAATGCCTGTAATAGTCTCGATTTGATCTTTCATCTTAATACAGGAGGTTAAAGTCTGCTTTTTAGTTTCTGCTATGAAGTAAGGAGAAACATGCTTGAATAATAGCTCAGGACCATTCTGTGTCATTTCTTTTACATATGTTGGAGGAGAAATAGATAGTTCTTATGAGTCCTCTGCTCTGATGTTCAAAATTTAAGCTAGCCTTTGATTAATATTTTGTTTGCACATAGTTCTGGCAAAATGTACTCATATCTCAGCTGATTTTTTTTTTTAATAAATGCTGGGAATCTATACCAACTGAGACAGTTGGTATAGATAGTATGGATTTCCAGGTCTGGCATGACAGTTAGGGTCACACTAATAAAAACTGTTGTATTTGATCAGCTATTGGCTAATGATTTATAAAAATTTTATCAGGGTTTGCTCTGATTAAAGCTGTTCTCCTTTGCGAGAAAATAATAGTTTAGTCTTGACAGCCCTTTCCAGGACATATTGCTGCTTAGGAGAAACTGCTGTAGCTGCCACAGGAATGACTCAAGCAGACAATCTGGAAACAGCAAACTGCTTATAGGCAGCTTCTGAAATGTAGGAATACACACAGACACAGACACACAGACACACAGACACACAGACACACAGACACACAGACACACACACACACAGAAAGTATAACTGACTGTGCAACAGGAGTGATACGGGAGATCTCACATTCACTATACATTCCAAATATTAAAGAGAGCTATGTAGTAATAACAAAGAAACAAGAAAACTGTGCAGGTTTATAAAATACAGTCTTATTGCTGAGGCACTATCTGCAAAAGCTGTGTCAACAAAGGATTATACAGTTAGAAAGGATGAATAGATTTTTTTATTCTAATTTATTTTTCTGTATTTTTTAATGCTATGGAGAAAGCTGGTATTTTAATGGAACCACAATTTGTAGAAACAATAAGGCTTCCAAACCTAATGGTTTCAATAAGCCAAAACTTGTTCTCATTTACGACAGTGATAGAGACTTTAGAGGACAGGATGAGACATAATTCTGATCAAGCTATTTTCCACAAACCTAGGCTGGAGAAAAATCTCATCTGTCTTCCACTAACAAGAGCTGTATGCTTTTGTTTTCTTTATGGAAAGGGTAACAAGGGATTCTTGCGATTTATGAACAGGACAGATACAGCTATTTTGGAAGTAAGGATGTTATTCATGTACCTTATTTGCCTCTCTTTTCTGCTGTAGTGTTTAGAAGAAGGTTAGTATCTGCAAAGTAGAAAGGATTACTGAATAGAAATTGCAAAAGGATGTTTTTCAGGTAGTTGAGAAATCCAGTATGTTTTATGCATTGCAGAAAGAAGAGATACATCATTCCAGCTGCTAATTCCAGATGACAGAATTATTATTGATTACTTTAAGTGCCTTTGGATCACGTTGTGGATCCTGGCATGTCGGGTAACACAGAGCCATCTGAAAAGGATGGGTGTGGAGTGCGTTTTGCACGTGTTTCAGTGAATGACAATGCACTGGGGGTAACACATTCCACAGAAGTTTAGAAATGCAAAAGTTACAAGTTCAGTTTAATAAGTCTTGCTTCTGAAATCAGTAGAAAGATATGTGTGGTTCCCAGAGGCAATCTAAGCTAGAGCTAGAATAAATCACTCTTTCAGGATGGCATATTTGGCCTTTGCCAAAATCACTGGAGATAACAGCTGATGCACAGGGATAGATAGACTTCAGTTGCATTTGAGAAGGTGTTTCTGGGTAAATCTCATGCTTACATTACCCTTCAGAGCAAAACCAAGATTATCTGCAGTATCCTGATTTGAACCTGGGGATGCTTAGAGTGCTTGTGCAGAACATCTAATTATATGTGTTTCTTGCTATTTTCACATGGTTCATGCTGTGCAAAACCATTAGTTTTGGAGTTCCTTCTATGAGGGCTGTGACGTCAGACACTGCAAGGGCTGATGACTTTTGTAAGTGTCCTGACTTTGCAGACAGTGGCATATAACTGGGGATAAACAATTGGTATGTTAACAGTGGTTTAAATCTTTTGTGGCTTTCCCAGATGAAGTATAATTTGCACATAAACAAAAATGGCATGGGAGGGCAGTTCTTGTAAAGAAACTCTAAGCCATTGTCCTTTTTCAATACCTCAAATTATCACATTTGTTTGAATCATTAGTACTTTATGCAGATAATTTCTAGCATAGTGGAACATGAAATCCAGCTTGTCTCCTTTCTGGGCAAATAATAAATAAATATGCTTTATTCTTCCTATTTGGGCGAAGGGAGATGGACCATGTTTCAGCCTGGGTATATCAGCAGATTAAAGTGCGTTTTCCACACATTTGAAGAATGGCATTTTTTGTCTATGCTTTTGTCTAGATTAATACAAAACGCAATGTTCTGATCTTAAGAATAAAAAGTATCCCAATATCTCTCCTTAATAAATCACAAAAGCTTTATCAAAAACTGCATGAAAGTAATTGTTCTGGTTATTCTTGAGTTTTACTTATTCTTTTTTGAAACTTCTACTTGGTTAAAAATTGTGTGATGTACCACTTATCAAGAAGTAGTATTCCCATGCTATCCTTTCTTTAAATACAGCTTCATTTCAATGTAGGGAATTGTATTATTATATTTATGGGAAAAGGATAATAATTTGCTTTGATGTGGGACTGAGCTCATCCCTCTCCTTTGAATAATGTATACAGCATATCTGTAAGATTCACATTGTGTGATTGCATGAAATATATAACTGTAATCAGACTTCTGAGCAGGAATTTATTTTATTTGAACAGCAGACTCCTTACTGAAATGAAAATTATATGAAGGAGAAAACTACAGCATGTCTTGATATTTCTTCTTATATGTACTAAGACATCAAAATTTTTCTTTGAGAACTGGCAGAACATAAGAGCATATTTAATTAAAAAGGAGTTTCGTAGCATACTTTCTTTTTTTTCTGCAAAAGGCTGTTTTCTCCTAACACAAGGAATCAGATTAAAGACAACAGAATGTTTTGTTTGTTTACTTGCTGGTTTCAGAACATACGTGGTCCAAAACAGTTGACTCCCGTCATGCACTAACCTATTTGACAAACTTACAAGCTTGTATACTGTGAGATGTTACTCCATTGATGCTGTCTTTGCCCATCTGTTTTTCCACTTTGGGACTTGCCCTAAAGAAGCACCTCTTTCAGGCTGCCATCCTATTTACGGAGACATAAGCAGAACAGTAGCACTTACGTGAAAGAGCTGTCTTAACAAACACATGTAGTACTCCTAAAGTATTCAAGCACCCAGTACTCTTGTCTTTTCTCCGTGGAATGCAGAACAGATGCAGATGAAATGAATACATTTTAAAACCGGTATCTTGTGCAAGCATAATTTAAAATGCTGGAGCTCTGAAAAGTAATAACCTTGCCAAAAATAGAGGGATAGCTCTTCACAGCAGAATCATTACTAATTAAAAATAAATTAAAAAAAAAAGTCCTGCAAGAGGCCAGTCTGGAGATGAACTATTTTTTTAACTAAAGTAAATAAGTCCTTACGAGAACAATCTGTCTACTCATACTTGAATTCAGTATATTTTTTTTTGTTGTGCAAAACAAGCTTTCATTAAAAGTTGGCCAAAATGAAGTATCTTGTGATTTTAAAATCAGAACATTCCAGTGCAATGAGTCTTAAATTACGTAATCCACACTGCATTTTTAAAGAAACAAATCAGTACAGTAGGAATTTTTGTTCCCTGTCTCTACCTCTCGGCTCTCCTATTTGATTTGGATGGGGAGGTAAAATGATTTTCAAGGTTTCATTTTTTTAAGATTGATTTGGTGATATACAGTTTCATGACTGCAGAATCTGGAAGAGAAAGAAGAGTCATTTGAGGAGCAACAGAAGAGACTGTGGATTCCACAAATCATTTTTCTTTAGAGCCACCTTGAGTCACAGAATACAAATAAATAATACTGAGAACACAGACACGTATGCTTTTATTACATGGAACAGTAAATGATGTAATGAATCGCTTAGGCCAAAGTAACACAGTTGTTTTAATTCACAGTAAGCTGAAAGTGCTACTTGGAGATGGTTTTATCCATCCTTTGACCTTGGGTACTCAAGTTTCAGCACCAGTTCACATAAGGCTGTGCAAAAGAGATTAACAAAAAGGTTTTACTGGGACTAGTTGCAGGTCAGTGCTAATTGCAAGTGCAAAGGATGTAATTGCAGAAAACATGCAGAAGTGAATGGGAGGGGGTGATGGGATCGTGTTGTCTCACTCCAGGCCCCAGTGGCCTGCCCATGGAGCTGCCAGCAGCTGTGTCACACATTATCTGACATGGACTGCTCTTGAGCTGGGCACTAATGGTTGTTTCCCTCTCTCCCTCATGTTCCTGACCTTGTATCCCTGCCCCTAGCTTGCACTGGATCACTTGGTCTTAGAACCACAGAGCTTCTTGCTAGGGCAGGTTTCTGTCAGATCAGAAACTGGCTCAGTATATGGTTTGATAATTGCAAAATTTGGTATAAGTGAATGGGATGGGGCAATGGGGTCGTGTTGTGAGAATAGAAGATGGCAGACTTGATTTGAAACTGCACTCTGCCATCATTGGGACTAAGAAATCATATTTGTGGCTGGACATTCTCATTTGAAAAAAAAAGGTATTAATCATGCTAATGTGATTGAAAAGAACCTTTCTATTTTAATTTTTACAGCATTTCTCAAGTCTGAGAAATAATTAAAACAATCTGGAAATCAATTCCATTGCCTATAATTATCACATTTATTACATCTGTAGAAGCATAAAAATTATCTTTGCTATTGGATGATATTTAGCACACAAATATCTTCATGGAAGAATGGAGTAGACTCTTATTGCTAGTCTTGTCCAAGTTTGCGACTGGAAATGTTCAAGTCTCTTCAGGATTTCTGCTTTATAAACCATCCCAATTACAGCAGATTCCCCCTCCATTCAATACCACTAAACCCTTCAACACTGTGTACTGCCAAACTAATTTCAAATAAGAAAAAATAAGTCTATTTTTTACATCAAATGGGTCATCACTCTTAATGTCTGGTTCAAGCAATGTGATGATATGGAAGAAATTTTGGTTTTTGTTTTCAAAAGTTCTGCAGCTGCAGGATTTTGTCACAGTTCTCAAGAAAAACTTGAGACCAACCTGTAAAAATATTATTATAATATTATTTATAAAAATTGTCGCTATTATTATTAGAGTATTATTTATTAAACATTTGTATGCATTTATTTGCTATTATTTCTTAATTATTGACACCTTGAGAGCTTTATTTCACAGTAGCACGTAAAACAGAATTACATAGAGACTCGTGAAGGTCCTGCTCTAGCATGGACTGTTCTGGGGGCTCTGCCATCACTTAGGAGGGTAAAATCTCTTTCTTTTTCACCTTCCTAGATCTGTTTTCAGGAACTTGTGCTTCTTGCCAAGCAACTGATGGTCACAGGCCGTAAGAGTGGCCTTCACTGTAATCTATTTTCTCCCCAGCCACAGAATGGCATCAGATCTATCAGTTCTTGCTGCGTTTTCCAGGCAAGGTGCCAGTAACTCTGCCATATGCCGCCAGCAGGGAGCCTTAACAAAGACATGTTAAAAAAAGCAATTGCTTTTCCTTTTTAAAAGACAAAGGAAACTGTATATATGTCTAGATGAAGGGGAACTCTAGCATAACTGAATGTCTTTTCTTTTGCAATAAATTGGATCTTAAATCAGCTCAAATTCTTACAATACAATTTTTCAAGAAAAAAACCTACACAATTTGGCAAAACCAGATTTAAAACAGATTAGATGCTATAAAATGTTATAGTAAAAGACATCCTCTGTGTTTGCTAAGTATTGTGCTAATGAGTGATATAATGAATATTAGAAAAAGCAGCAAATTGATTCCTAAATGTCACAATTACATTTTAACAGGGGACATTAGAACCAGTTATCCTTTCTTGATTGCTTAGAGGTTTTATTATTTCATTATAATTTATCATACAAATCCAAACTAATCAGGTTCTTTGTTTACAGATAATGAATAAATAGAATTTAAAGGGAACTATAGAAACCTGTTCAGTACAATTTATTTTATAGCAATTCACAAAGATTTTTGTCAGAACAACTGAAGCATTTTTTGTCCTCAGCAAGACCAAAACAAGATTGTATTGGAAAAGCTTTATGTGAGAAGGGCCATTGGCACTCACATTCAAAGTAATTATTCTTGTAAAATTAATTAACTTTTTTTTTTAATCCAAGCCCTTATAATACTTCCCATTAGTAACAGCAGGTCTGTGCTTTTTATGTTCATTGTGGCAGATGTTCTTTACATCCCAGATTTCCTCAGAACAACAGAATGGTTTGATGGATGAAAGACTACATCTGGAAAAAGTGTATCAGTCAGCGTCATTAAAAGCCTGAGCCAGAGCCCACTGAAATCAGTGGGAATCACTGGCTTATGTTCACATTTTTCATATCTTGTTAAGAGGGAGTAAGTCTTTATTATTAAAAAAGGATGGAATGACATTCTTTACTTGTATTGCACGTAATTTCTTTCCCAACACTGAGGAAGAGAAAGGTTGTTTTGGCAGAAGAATCTGTCATGGCACTTACGGATAGCTAGGCTTGGTATCCCATGAGACTTTCAGGTTTGCACAGTGACTACCAGTGGGTAAACACCTTTGGGGAGTCTGCAAAGGCTCCTAAAACCTGCTGGGAAGGTGTAACTGGCTGTGGTGTACCAGTACTACTGACAGAAGGGAAGAACATTTAAGCAAACAAGGAAGCTAAAGACTCAGGTTTCTATGACAGCATTTTGGCCAGGCCAGGGTTAGTTTTTGAAGTAGCCAAGAAGAGGTATGGCTAGGACCTGGAGGTTATTCTATAGCACCTCACATAATTTTCCAGAGACTGGGGAAGGGTCTCACTTTCAGGTTGGGGGAGTATGGTGTGGTCGGCTTGGGCTTTGTGGTGAATGTTTTGCATGTGAACCACTCATCTTTCTCATACACTTTTTTATTAATATTGTTGCTCTTACTGTTCATTTTCTTGCTCCATTGTTGTTTCCAGTAAATTGTTCTTATCTCAACCCATGATCTTTACTTCTTGTGCCTCCAATTCCCCTCTCCAAGGATAGTCCAAGGAGTTAAATTCTGATGGGCATGTAAGCTACTGGATGACACTATACTGGAATCGCAGCATTAGAGTTTATCACTAATGCAAATGGAAGAAGAAAAGGAAATAGAAGCCGAAATCACTTTTCAGCAAAGTTAAGGAGACTACTATGAACAGGAAGGAATCCTTCAAATTGTATTTAAAACAAGAAAATAGAAAGCTTTAATTTATTAAATGTTAAAATATGATCAATTTGGCAGAATGAAAAAAGAATTTGAGAATCAACAAGATAAAAGTATCAAAATTAGTAATAAGATATATTTGAAAAAAAAAAAAAAGCCAGCATTCATTGACCCAGCAGATAGTTTGTATGAAATGTACTCAGAGAGATGAATTTTCTCCATCAGTATTTCCTATGAAAAAGAAATTAAGATGCTAAAGTACAGTCCTCTGGGGTGAGAGGCTCAGTGGACAATCTGTCTAAATTTGAAGTTATTGTGGAAGCAGCTACAGGTAAAATACATTTCTTAAAGAAGATAAAATGGTCTGATAAAATACATAGAAACCAGCACTATCACAAAAATTCTAAAAGAGTTCAGGTGTAAAGTGGTTCAACTACTAATGATGTAAATTCTTACTTGACTGGACAGTAAATAAAAAATAGCAGATGAAATTCAATAGAGAGAAAGGCAAAGGAAATGAAATGCAGTATAGATAATGTAAAGAAGTCTGTGCTTCTGAAGACAAGAAATCCTAGCTTTGCACATAAAACGATGCTTTGACTTAGGAACAAGACTTTGGGATCATGCTAGTTTTATGGAAGTGTCATTTCTGTGCAGTCAATGCTCACTTCATGCCCCAAGAAAAAAAGAATCTTAAAAATGACATGAAAGAAATAGAGAACAAAAAAATAGAGAACAAAAGAGAAAACATTATTATTAAACTGAATAAATGCACAATTTGCCTGCATTTCAGTGCTGTCCTCTGACTACAAAAAGGCTATTTATATAGATGGGAAAAGTTCATTGAAGGAAAACAAGAGGCTTTGGAGGAATTGAAGGAGGAATATCTCAAACACACTATGAGAACTGACTGTGGTCAGCTGGGATTCTTTAGCTTGGGAAAGAGATGACTTGGGAGGTATAATAGAACATGAGCCAGGTTCAAAGCAAACAAAACAATGTTTTCACACAGAAGGTAGATCTGTGGAATTTTATGTAATAATATTGAAGTATTGAAAAACTCTACATGGGTTACAAGGGAGAATGGACAAGTTCTTAGAAGAAAGACCCTTACAGGCCACTAAATGAACAAACCACAAAAGCGTCAAGAAACTCACAACATTGAAAATAACGGGAAGTTGAGAAATGACTGTATAATATCATATATATTTGCTCTGTTCTGGCTTTTCTTTGGCTGTCCACTTAAGCTAGATATACCTTAATCTGAACAACACCTGTATAATCTAAAATTTTCATAATATCTTGTTATTGTTATTTAGTATTCTAATTTCTTTATACACTGTCCCAAATTATATGTATTTTTAAAACAAAAAGAACATGGATTACTGGATGAGCTCATTGTCTGAAAGTCACATGATAAAATTATTAATATTCCTCTTGTAGCTTTATGTCTGGGAGCTTTAATCATGACTCAAAATTCTGCCACCTCTGATATAAATCATTGACAGAAAAACAATACCATAATGAAAATACTAAGTCTGCCCCAAATGGTTTGGTAATATACACATAGAACAAGAACCAGAAACAGAGACAGCCACAGCAGCATATACTTGCTATACTGCTACACTTGTATAACAGCTGTACAAATAAACTATGAGACAACACAAGACACAATATTCATTTGGTTTTACAAAATTTTTAGGGAGCATGGTTGTAGAAGGGTATTTGTGAGGAAAAATGAAGCTAGTTTGCAGGTCTTTACATGGACTACATTTTAAATATGAAGAATGACTAGAAAAAAGCCCACAGATTTGTCTGAAAATTCAACAGGAAACTAGACGCCAATATATTGTGTTAAGCACATTTGTATGGCAAATTTCATCTGCTGCAAAGAAATGGCAGATGAAAGAAAGAGTAATTTGTGAAATGTACTGAAATCAAACTCAAGAAGTTTATGACCAATGTAGCAGAGGAGAATCATTACAATAGATATGGCAACATCAGAGCTTCTTTTTTGAAAACCAGAGAAAGAGAAGATGGATGGAAATGAGAAGGGAGATGAGCCTAGACAAGAATTTTACCTGAATGGGCAGATAGGAAAGCTGCATGTGAGGTATGTTTTACATTGAATGTTTCAGACGTGACTTCAGTGGCAGAATCTGCAGTGAGGTTTGAGTTGAGGATGATGTCCTCTGTATAGGTATGAGTGACAGGGGATGGTCTCATAGTGGCCAAGTAGGTAGGCATTTACAGCCATGGTAATGGTGGGAATATGTACACAAATATATCTATATAGTTCAGAAAGCTCTTCTACTGAAGAGACATACTATTGCTTTTTATTGTTGTTTTTCACTTTTCCTGGACTCTTTTACAACATGTGTACCATGTAATCAAACCCTCCCCTGTAATTAATTGACTGAGGCTGAGGACCTTAGGAATGGAAGAAGTCTCTCAATGTCTGATGGGAACTTTCCCTGGCAGCAATTGACTGCAGTAGACCTTGTAGCAGTCTGTACTTCATTTCAAAGTCTTACTGTTCAGAGACTGTTCATACCGAATTTTCTCCCCTTTGTAATTTAAAAAAGCAAGAACATCTGATTCAGTCTTTTTCTCTTTATATTTTACCATATAATACTAGACAAAAGAGATCACTGAAAGAGTTTGCTGTAATGGCACAGTTAAAGTGTAAAAGCTGTAAAATTTCTCTTTGAAAAGGTATTTGAAGAGGTCAGTCTCCATACTAAGGATGGTAATGTTTGGATAGACAAAAAAAAGAGTCTGCCATTTGGATTCAGACAGGTAGGTCATAGCTTTAGCTGTCTGCTCCCTGACAGGAAAAAAATAGATACAAGATTTCATACTATTATTCTCCATTTACAGTTAGTAGATAAGTTAAAAACAGACTTACTCTTGAGTTTATTCCCTACTTGAGGAAATATTGCACTTTTTCCTTTGAAAACTCACCAATTTTATTAAACTAAGAATAATTTATTTGAGTGTGACTGTATTCTCTGCTGACTTGCTATTGTGTAAGTCCTTCTAAAATGGTCTTTATTGAGCCACAACAAAAATTCCTTTTTTCTTAAGGCAAAAGTACAGGCAGAAGATATGTTTTCTCTCTTTCTCTAGGAGTTGAACAGCAGCACTGAAATGGAGATTCAGACACCTACTCTTGCAACAGGCTGCACACTGAAGGCTCAGCCTGAAGAGAACCACTGAAATGCCAAGATAATTCAAAGACCTGATGTGTTTGACACGACCTGAAATACTCAAGTATTTCTAGGCATTTTTTTAGGTATTATGTTAGTGATGGAGCTGCCATGACATTTTCAGACTAGATATACTATATATGCTCTTCATAATTTTCCACTAAAAATGACCTTTTAAGATGATTTTTTGTATGTGCATGAGGGTAGTACTTGAAGGTGCTAAACTGACAACACTTAAAATCTATTTAATGGATATAGTACACTGCCCAGCTCCCAGCAGTGTGCCAGTAATACCACATTTCTTCTATCAAAAAGGCAACTGAACATTTCAACATCCTTGGTTTTCCGCTGAGACTGGCTAAGGTCTTGCAGAAATAAGGAGATCAGACATTCTGAAGGTTTCTTTCATTTGGAGCATGAATTCTCCATTCTTTTTCCCTTCCTTGAAAAAAATCTGACTCTACTAGCATCTACAAAGGGGGAATTACCTTTTAATAGATGTTTTAATAGCCAGAAACTGCCAAAGAATGATGAACAAATGATAGACTGGTAGTTAATTTCTCTGCTGTGTGTTTTATTTACTTCTAATTATTACATTTGGAGGATTTGTTGGTAAGCCCTATCTTTGCAATGCCCAGAAGGTTAGAGAAATAGTGAATAAATTTTAGGCACTTCACAGTTCTTTTCATTTTACTGATGTGGGGTTTTTTCCTGTAGAGGAATGAGGGCAAAGTATGCAAGCTGACTACAGAAGATAACAAAGAGTTCGTGCATGTTATTTTCAGAAATGAAAGTGTGGATATTCCTTTGGAGAGGGAAAAAAGTAAGACAGAAGGGCTGAGAGGGCTTGAGTCATGGGACAGAGTACAAAAGAGAAAAGGAGGAAGGAGCAGCTGAGGAATGTGAGGTGCTAATGAGGAGCAGGGGCAGGCAGCCATTAATTAACTGCTGTTTGATCACCTATTCCTGCCAGAACTATGTACCTGGAGACTAGAATAATCCTAGCATTGCAGCCTGTCCCAGAGGGCTGAACTGAAAGTCAGACAGTCCATACATCTGCTTTGACATTCTTACTTAAAGGATTCATAAATTCCTCCACTGTTCTACAAGGTGTTGCTCTCCCATTGTCTGTGCTGAAAGCTCTCATTCTTCAAAGCTGTCTGCACTGCTCAGCCTGATCTTCTATTTGGGCCAAATTTGGGGGCAGTTCTTTTTACTGTTCCTTGCTGTTATATGTGATTTGGGCTGTCCTGCCAATCACTGTGTCTGGGACAAGAGCAGGGGCTTGTCCATTGGCAGGGAGGAGGTTCAGCAGAACCCGCTGCTGCACATGTTATCATGGATCTGCAGAGTCCCAACCAAGGGATCTGAGCCCAGCTACTTGTCTTTCAAAACTGAAATATTACATGAAGGGAAATAGTACAATAGGGATTGCCAGTCAAAAGGAAAAAATAAACACCCAGGGAGTGAAAAGCTGACATACACAATGCCTCATTGAACAGGGAAGCTGATCAGAGTTTGGAAGAAAATACTAGAGTTCATTGGCCAAGAGCATCTTTGGGTAGCACTGGCAAAATCACATTCAGGAAAAGAATTCACTTTGCAGTCACATCTCCTATGTAGCCAAATTGATGGAGGAAACAGGAGCAGTCAGTGTGAACACATCAGCTATGGATATGATGCTACAAAAACCCTAGGAAATTCAAGCACAGAATTAAAACAGAAATCACACCTACCTCTGGAATTTTCTGTCCTTCCAAAATACTCAAAATCAGAAACAGAAAATTATTGTTGAAAGTATTTCAGCTGCATAATTGTATCATATACCAACCAGCCATCTCTGTGTTCTATTTAAAAACTTATACACCACCAACAAGCTACCCATCTTTGCAATGCCAGGAGGAGTTTTGGTTCTGGTACATGCAGCGCTATGCTAAATGTAGCGCAGTCTCTGGCCACAGAACATAAACTTGCCAAACTTTATGTCCTCTCCACTCTTCACCACGATAGAGAAGATGTGTGCCCATGTCTTTAGAAACAATTCCATGGGTGTGGGTATGGGTGTTAACGTCTTTGAAATGGGTCTTAATATCTCTCCTAACTTCAAGCGACAGGTTTGTTAGAGAGCCTAGACAGCTTGGGCTTCTGAAACGGACAAGTGGCAGTTTCTGAACTTTGGGCTGCAGGTTTGTTACAAAACCCAGTCTGACTCCTGAAACAGACAAGTGGGTCTGCACAAGCCTGAACTTCTCGACTTTGGGGTAAAAGAAGGGTTCAAGGTGGGAATATGTGGTAGGCAGTTCAGGAAGGCTGTACCTTCCCAGTAACTCAGCAAGTGGGGAAAGGAAGGCAACATTTGGTCAGGAGTTTAGGATAAAAGGAGGCTGTGTGTGCCTCAGTGGACTGTCTCCATTTATTCAAATAAAGTTGCAGGACTCCTCTGTCTCCTTTATGGACGCTGGCTTTTCATAGCGTGATTTTTCCATACAACCATAGAATGAGTTTGGCCCTATATTTATCCATCACTAAACACACATTTTCCAATTTTAAAGCCCTTACAATCCTGTTGGAAGCTTTCCTCTTTAGCACTATTCTCAATCCTCAAGCTCTTCAAGTCGTATCTGTGTGCCAGAGCATCAGCTCTTTTAAAACTTGTGCAGGTGGCTCATTTTGGTGATGTAGGGGGAAGAGGTGAAGGGAACTGTGGAAAAACAGTGTGCACGCAGAGGCCAGGGACAGCCCTTGCAACTGAGGCAAAGCTGGGACTCTTGCTAAGGCAATGGCCCACCATTGCTCCCTTTGCTCTCCCTCTCTCACCATTAGGTTTTGTGTTTTTGAGCTCCCAGACTCGTGTGATGTGGTCAAACAATAATCCCTGAGATTTGTATTTTCATACAATCACAGAATGGTTTGGGGTTGAAGGGCACATTGAAGGTCACTCAGTTACAACTCTGGGCTAGGACACCTTCAATTAGATCACGTTGCTCAGTGCCCCATCCAACCTGGCCTTAAACATGTGTATGCAAACTACATGTGCCCTCTTTGAGAATTCTCTACAAATCCATTTCCCATAATCTCTTCCCAATTTTCTTTTTTTTTTCTTTTCTTCCCAATGCAATGGTTTGCCGTTCTTCGAAAGTGCAGGAATGAGCTTGACAGTGCAACAGAGTCCACGAGAAACTCAGCTCTTCGAGCAGGCGTTAAATTGGAACAGCTTTGTAACGCTTTCTCGTTTCCACACAGGGAAATGGAAAAGTGCCGGAGTGGTTTTCAGAGGTGCTTTTTACAGGCAGTACCCTGAGAACGAGCCGTTCTGCCCTGAGTTTGTGTTCAGCGCCGCTCCAGACAGCCCGGCCGGAGCCTTCCCGCCA
>JANPWX010000215.1:1700905-2215672 GCA_024734555.1 Trochalopteron elliotii
GCCCTCCCGGGGCTGCGGGCAGCCCGCGGTGTGCGGTGCCGAGCGGTTCCCGGCGCCTGCAGAGAGCACCAGCGCTCCGCCGGGAGGGCGGACCCTGCCCTGCCTCACCTGTGGGAGCGGGTGTCCCCGGGACCCCGGTGCGGCTGCATCTGTCGGCTGCTCTCGGAACTGCCCCTGCCTGTCACGCCCGTGCTGCCTTGTAATTTAAATGCCCTTAGCGATGCTGAATTCTCTTTATGCCACCCAGTAACAACACTGTTTTTTTCCCTGCAGTGGACCGCAGTTCGAAGAGGAGACAGGTGAAGCCTTTGGCAGCTTCGCTGCTGGAAGCTTTAGATTATGATAGCTCTGATGACAGTGATTTTAAAGTTGGAGATGCTTCAGGTAAATATGCTTTCTCATCTCCTCGGTTCAGAATTATCTCATTTTTGGTTTATGGCTGCTCATATCATATAGGAGGCAGAATGCTTGTAGTGAGTCTGCTGGGACTTGGAGCCCCTTGAAAGGGAGTGACTTGATTGGATAACTGGGAATCAATACTTCAGTTGTGATTATTTTTTTACAACAGTAATCTCATGACTGTGAAACAAGTTTTAGTAGAAACATTTGAGTAGCTTCTGTGCAGACGGCATTAACTGTATCTATATCTATTGCTTTTGAGTTCTTCAGTGTAGGGATAATTTTTGGAATATTCACTGTATTTAGTATTGAAGTATAAAGCCATTTTGTTTTAAACAAGTCTGGATAATAGTTTGTTTTGGTCTTAAGAACTTGACTTTTTCTCAAGGTTAATTCTGTTCGGTGAGTAAGAACCTTAAGCAGAAAGATAATCTGTTCTGGTTTTTATTGTTTTTTATAATAGACAAACTTAAGGTGTCCATTCAGATAGGAAATATGCAGAAAAGTGTACACGGTTCATTGTAGAAGGAAGTCCTTATCACAGAGTGTTGTTGCTTTGCAGTCTTTCCTATATGTGCAGATTCCTATATCTGCAGTGAACATTCACAGAAACTGAAAATAGACAAGATGGCCAAAATAAAATTAGTAAATTAAAGTACATTGAAGGAAAGGGGAAGAGGGGATAGGAGCATGTTGGTCAATAAACTGTACGTTAGATGTTCTGTGGTGTATACTGAGGGAAATAAACAAGAAGATGCAGGATGTATAAGATGTGAGGGAAGCATTATGGCAGCTGATCAAATAACTTGACTTTATTATTTCTGCACTGGTGATGCTGGTGTATGTTTTGTGTGAATGTATAGTGCAAAAATGTTCCCATTTAAAGGCTTATTCTTTAGCATTTGGCAAGTTCTTCTGTACTGATGAACTTAAAAATGCTTAATAATCATTCACCCAGTGTCAGGTTTAAGGTATGCCCTAATGCTCCTTGTTTGTGGTTTGTTTTGGTTTGGTTGGTTGGTTTTGTTCTTCTCACCTCCTCTTCCCCTAGACTTAGGTGTATTTCCCGTGGTTGTTCTGGTAGAGCAGGCTGCAGTGGCTTAAGAGGGTAAAACTGATGTCATCTTACCAATTTCATTTTAAGACTTCTGGGGGCTTGTTTCATCTACTCTTTTAATTGTATTCTGAGGCTTTTTGATCCTTTCTTTAGCATAAGGATATAATTTGCCATAAAAGGAAATGATTTTTAATTACTAAAGAAAATCTCCCTGTTTTGGAACAGTAATGTAGTCAGGATTTAAGGGAAAATGAGGATTGGAAAGGGAGTATAAGTGATGAACACATAATTCAGAGCAGTATATTAGTTGGTCAAAAGACAGTCATTAATTAAAAATAATCAATGCAGCTTCCTGGCTCAACAGTGTGTGAGTGCAGAAGATTCATTTATAATTGCTATCCTTTTTGACTTTTAGGACATTGTATATACTAGAGGGGATTGGTCAGTATCTATCCTCGAGTGTATTTCAAAATCAATTTCACTTTGAGGAAGTTTAATGGATTTTCCTTTAAATATGCAACACCGAATTGAAACAAGCATATGAGGAAAAACCCAAGTTCTACTTAAAATGTTTTTTTCTAATTACTGTTTTGTGTTCCTGTATTTCATGAAGTGTTGTTTTAGCATTTCTGAACCTATATCTCAATTGTAGGAGAAATGATTGTTCTGTTTAATAAAACTTAAAATATTGTGAAAACACTTTGAAACAGCAAGAGAATTTGACAA
Source organism: Trochalopteron elliotii (assembly GCA_024734555.1). Taxonomy (NCBI): domain Eukaryota; kingdom Metazoa; phylum Chordata; class Aves; order Passeriformes; family Leiothrichidae; genus Trochalopteron; species Trochalopteron elliotii. The sequence continues at coordinate 1,703,088 of JANPWX010000215.1, forward strand.
CTTACACTTCATTTGAAAGTTTTCAGTGTGAGAAACAAAATTTTTGAGGGAAGGTTGGGGAATAGAAAGTTACTACAAATAAGAGTTTCTTATGTGTAATACAAGTTTAAAAGAATAGTTGCAGAAAATCTGAAGCAGAACATCTGTACTGGTTTAAAATGAAGCTGGTATAACATACTGTTAAATTTGTTTGCAAACAGTCCATTTTGATTTGGCTGGAAGAAGTGATTAAATAAAAGGTCTTTCTTACACACATATATAGAACTCTCCATGAGCAGCCTGTTGCAAATCAGTATTTAGTATTTGCTTGAATTCAAAATGACATTGTGTAGTTTGCTTACACCAGGAAATAAGTTTGTCAGAAGTAAGAACCAGTCTGCATTGAGTATGAGCATAAATGCTAGTATGGTAATTCCACAGCTCCACAACATATATTTTTATGTTTATTTCATTCACAAATGCACATATAGGTGTTTAAAATAACAAAACAAGTTTAAAAAGTAGGTTAAAGGATTATTTAAATACACAGTTAAAAGAATTCTGCAGTTGTTTTCTCCCTTATGACTGTGTTGTGTCCATATGTGTGAGCTTTGGATCTCCAGTGATATGTACTCTGTAGAGTAGATGATACTGTGCAAATATATGGGGCCTGAACCCAGAACACCTAAACTTCTACACACCTTCATTGTTCTGCCAGGTTTCTGGGAATATGCAATGCAGTAAGGATTTGAGAAGTTGTTATTAAGTGCTTTCAGGAAGCAGCTGGCATTTCTGAATTTCTGTTTTCAGAGTCCTGGCACCTTGGTAAATTTTTTCATTATAAAAATATTTCAAATCACTTAACCTCTGTTTCCACCAAAAAATCTGCAGGCAACATGAACTTTTACTTACAGAGTAGTTAATTTCTTTTCTTTTGGATTTAGGTCATACCAGCAGTCAGTTGGCCTTTTCCACTTAAAAGATCTCAACATTCTGGTATCTCTTTAGAGAAACTGATTTTAGAACTGTTACATTCTTGTAAATTTACTGAATGTAAATAGTTTTCAGGCCTCTGGGATTTTCGTTATGTTTATACTGAACAAAGTAATGGCTTCTGTGTTTCTGTTAGTAATGCCATATTCTGTAGTACTGTATTCTTCTGGTTTTTGTAAACATCTTGAAAAGACTGTTCCATGAGAAAGACTGTCATATGTAACCTTACTGTGGGATCAGTCAAGAAAACTGTCCCTTTGGAGTCAGAGTGTACAAACATGTGACTTGAAATGGTGGTGCTGTAATATAATCGATTTAAGGCTTTTAATAGTATCTTTCACAATACACATCAGTTATTTGGAGTTTTGCTTTTGAGTTAACTAAGCTATGCTTTGGGGAGTCCTTTTGTTAATTTTTTTTTCTGCAATGGCAGCAGCTGGAGATACACTGATGTCAGAAATCAGAGTGCAGGTAATAGAGTAATTCCCAGCAGGACTCCAAAGCAAGAATTTACCACTTTTCTACTCTCCCATCGGTGAACTCAGTCAGTTTTGTCAGCGCATATACTGAAACTGAAATCATACAGAGGAATGTAGTGGTCCCTGAACAAGAATCATGTGAATTTAAGAACTGGTTCCTGTTGCAGTGTAGCTAAGAAGAAAATAACTGAATGCTGCCTTTGAAGAACTCAATCCTGTCATTACTTCTGCTACTAGTCTTCTTGACTCAAATTTTTACATACTTTTTTTTTTTTTTTGGTGTTGAGTGTGAAGACTGACTTGCATATATATTGTGTATTATACTTGCAGTTGAAGTCAGTAGAAGATCTGTTTAAAACAAGTATGATCTACATAAATGCATATATTATCTATTCTTAAAAACCTGTGTCTTAATCTAGAAATATAAAGTTGCAAATATCATTATCTTTGTGTAATTTGTTTCCTCTTAGCACAATGGAGATTACACTTTTGCTTTTCTATACAGGATATTGTAATACAAAGAAATGCTTGTGAAGGATCAAAATACTGTAGTGTGTAACAGTACTGAAATCTTGATGAAGAAACAAATATGTTTGTTATTTTAGACTAAACCGAAATGATAGGCAAGAGTAATGTTGTAAAGCGTTTCAGTAGACAGTGAAGGTAAAAGAAGATATTGACTAGTTAATCATTAGTAAATTATCATGTATTTCCATATTAATGTGTAGTTCCTGAGACTGGAATTCACAAGGGCTTTTTCTAATTGAGAAAATGAAAAATACCAGCAGTATGTTCTTTTGGAGTATCTCCATCCCAGGTAAAACTTTTGTCCATAGAGATGCCTGCCACCTTAAGTAAAACCTAAGAGTCACTGACAAGATTTTCAGCTTCCATTTTCTTTGCAAGCACTGGGATTTCTGTTATTCCAGGTGCTTGCTGACAAGCAATTGGTAGGGCACCCAGGTTCATCAGTGTTCTAACATTGTAAATGAGGTACTTCCTAATGACTCAAGCCAGAATTGACAATCTTTAGTTTTGAGTGGTTTTGCAACTTGAATAGACACCTGGGGGAACCAAGCTAGCTGAGATGGATACTGCCTTAGCTCAGATAGCTTATGCAGAAACCATAGACCTGAGACTATGGGAGTCAGGATATGGAAATTAGGGTGCTAATGGCATCATTCCAAAATAGGTCATGTCTCTGGGTCTGGTTCTCCATTGGTTCAGGACCTTTGACATGTAAAGTCACGTCCCTCTCCCTTTTTCAGATAGGAGCTTTTCCCTCAGATAACCTTACGTATTGTTAAGTTAGCCATGCCCCTGGGTTTTTGGATGCTGCCCTTTGGACCATGTGGTCTCTGTGTTTGTTATTTCACTACCACTGAAGTTCTGATTTTGGGCTCTCCATCGTTCCTGTTCCTCTGTTTTCTCCACACTTCTCCTGGCTGGACTGGACCTGGCATCACACTGGGATAAGTGGCACCTGAACAGGGATCCCCACATTCAGGGAGCTCTCAGGTTTGGTTCAGCTGGGTCTTAGCCAACTGATAGATAGGGCTTTCCTCTCTGCTGCAGTTTATTTTTGTCAGGCCTAACATATTTCAGCAACTGTGACAGACACCTACTGAAATGTCGTATGACATAATTATTGTTAGTGTAAAGGTGAGGAAGCTGCTTACTAAATGACTTTCCTTTGTTCCCTTTCCATCGTTTATTCTATTAAACTAAATGCTTGTTTTCTGAAATGTGTAATTGTGGATCAATGGTCAGTTTTGTCTCCTGCTCTGCTCAGTCTCCTTCTGCGGTTAATACATATTAGATACTTCTTTTCAAAACGTTATTTGGGAAGACAGTTTCTCTCCATAGACCTCTAGCATCTTAATCTGTATTGGTTTGGTTTTGTGTGTTCTTAGTCGTGTTATTTTGGACAGTTCAATTTTTTTACTGCACTGGTGTTGAATGGCTGGTAGTCTGCCAGTGTTTAATCATATGCAGCAAAATAGCATAGAAAGCCAGGAGCGTATATCTAACTGATGTGTTAGATTCTCTTTCTTGGAATTATGTTGCAAGGGAGATATTAAGCCTTTAGTTCTTGCTTATACTTTTACTGATAGCATAATGGACCTCTGTGTCTAATAGACAAATATGGTCACAATTTTAACAGTTTTACACAACTCTGCCTTTGGTAGTTTAAAAATTCTTATTTTCCATACATGATCCAGGTTTTCCTGCCTCTTTTTTTACATCCAGTTATTAATATTGTAGCTTTCTAGTTAGTTTAAGCATTTCCTTAAATTATTACAGAGTCTTTTTTTTTATATTACAGAGTGATATCTAGATCAGATGTGTAGGAAGTACAGCTTCTTCTGCCTGTTTGGTGTAGCACATGTGCCAGGGATTTTTTGTGGTACTGGAGCTGTTCTTCTGTAAGGAAATTTATGGCCAGAGGCTTTGTTAACAAAGACTTTTAGTAGTGCTTTCCTCATTTCCCATCCATCAGGATGCAGGCACCTTGGGTGAGGGATTGTACAATGTGCTTAACATGGTGTTTTAGCAGAGATCACTAGGTAATTTCACATAATCATGTCAAAGGCTAGTTGTTTGCCTTATTGTGGGAGGAAAAAGAGGGTAAAGGACCAGTAGATAAGGTAGTGGTGGTGAAGTGACATTAACCTCACCTGCATCCTGGTTTTTGTTACTGCTCTCAAAAAGAGGGGATTGTAAAGGCTGCTGTAGGCTCTTTTGTCACATGATGGCTAGATTATTATTGAATAATATTATTTAGTAGTGATAACTTGGTAGTTGCTTTCTGTGTTGCATGCTCAGCTTTTCAATGTTCCAGGATCCTTGATTGTGTTCATTGATGGTAGCTTTGTGCACTTCGTAAAGACTCGACCAGATAGGATTTGGTGTGAATAGAAGAATTTTCTAAAGTGATTCCAAAGGCATCTTGTTTACTATTTGGAATTTGTTGAGCTTTGTTAGTGGAAGAGGCAAGTCCAAAATTGAGTCCGTGATTGCCTTTAACCAGCTTATCCTTTAGAGTTCACTTAAAGCAATCAATAAAGCTGCTTTTAAAAGAACTGCTTATTAAGAGAAATACTGTATTGAAGAACCAGACTGTCTCCTGTGTGTGGCTGGCCAGGTACTTTTGTAGTGCAGCATTTGCTCTCTCTATACACGAATTTTCTTATAATGTTGAAAAAAAGTTAAAAATTGTGGGGTGTCGTATTTAAAATTGTTTGCTAAATGGTTCTGCAAAAAACCGTGGGAGGATTTTTTTGTTGTTGACTCATGTAATGGTTTCAGTAGGTTTACCCTGAAGTCTTGTGCATCGTACGTATTATACAAGACTTATACAAGTGTTTCTTTATTGCACTTTCTATATATGTTAATTCTGCAGCATAATGCTCTGTTCTTTTCAGAATTATCCTCTTTAGATTTGACTGCCACCTGCTGTTGTGCTTCGTAGAGCTAAAGATAGAAGGCGTAGAGGAATAAATGATGTCTTTCTCCAAACTGTTATCTCTCATATTTGTCCTCAGTGGAACTCTGTATTCTTCACCATTTGATGGTGTATCTGGCCCCATCTTTCACTTAGAGTAGCTTTACTTCTCTCCTATAGGGAATGACATGATATGGTTGCCAATTTGAAAGAGCCATTCTTTAAGCATTTCTTTCAAGGAGAAAATTGTATTTTGCAGCCTCTTCCTCAGTAAAAGTGCAGCTGACAGAAGAAGACCTGCAAAAATTGCTGTTATCACAGAATAGCTCTTTCTAGAAAAGCACCTATCACAGTGGATGCATTCAGATGAAGGAGAGATAGCTCATACTATAGATATCTCTGGTGTGTATATGAACATAGAAAGGAGAGTAGAAAGCAAAATGTGCAGGCAGAAGGAAAAGAGAAATTGAAAGAGAGGAGTGAGTGAAAATAGTGTTTATTTGCTCTCTGCTTTAAATTATTGCATTATGTGGTATTGATGTACAAGAATAAATGTTAGTAAATTAGAGTGCTGTTGGAGATCAAACTATGCCGAGAGTAAGATTTCCTCTGAAGCAAAATGAAAGCTTAAATTGCAAGAAGTCTTAAGACTATTTAGAAATGCATCAGCATAGTTAAAGCATCAAAACAAATGTCTGTCATAGATTTATAGTGAAGAAATAATGAAAGCCAAGTTATAAATTTCAGTGAATTTTAACGTGGCAAAATCTTGTATTACCTTATTTACAGTAAGACAAATAGTGCACATAGGCACTTGGCACCTGTGAAATGAGGTACAAAATACATTTTGCTTTGGGCATACATATGGCATTTAATCTGTGATATGTCTAGTATGAGAGTATAGCTTTGGGAGTTACTTGTAAAATGTTTATGAGAACTGGCAAGTATCACAGAATTTTAGAATTGTTTAGTCTGGAAAAGACCTTTTAAGGTAGAGTCCAACTGTTATCCTAGCACTGCCAAGCCCACCACTAAATAATGTCCCTGAGTGCCACATCTACACGTCTTTTAAATATCTCCAGGGGTGGTGACTCAACTACTTCCCTGAGGAGCAACCTTTTCTGTGTTTTTCCTAATGCCCAACCTAATCTACCCCTGTTGCAACTTGAAGCGGTTTTGTCTTGTTCAATCCCTTTTTACATGGGAGGAGAGACTGACCCACCCCTTGCTACACCCTCCTTTCATGTGGTTGTAGAAAGTGATAAGGTCTTTCCTGAGCCTTCTTTTCTCCAGACTTCTGTCCCAGACCTTTCACCAGCTCCATTGTTTTTCTCTGGACACACTTCAGCCCCTCAATGTCTTTCTTGAAGTGAGAAGCTCAGAACTGGGCACAGGATTTGGAATGTGGCCTCACCAGTGCCAAGTACAGGGGGGCAGTCACTGCCCTGGTCCTACTGGCCACACTATTGCTGGTACAGGCCAGGATGCCTTTGGCCTTCTTGGCCATTTGGGCACATGCTGGGTCTTGTTCAGCCAAATGTCAGCCAGCACCCCCCACCTTTTTCCACTGGGCAGCTTTCCAGCCCCTCTGCCCCCAGTCTGTAGTGCTCCATCATCTTGATGGCATTTGAGATGATCTGCTCCACGACCTTCCAGGGTTGGACTGGCAGGACTGACAGGGGTTTCCTGGATATTCCTTCTGACTCTTGTAGACAGGTATCACTTTTTTTTTAATTTCTAATCCTCTGGGACCTCCCTGGTTGGCCAGGATTGCTGGTAAATGGTTGAATGTGGCTCATTTGGGCCCACAGATCTGTGTGTCTGAGATACATAACAGTTCACTGACCATTTCCCCTTGGATTATGTGTGCTTCGTTATGTTCCCTGTGTCTGTCTTCTAGTTAAGGGGGATGGATACCCAGAGAACAATGGATCTTGCTGTTAAAGACTGAGGCAAAGAAGGCATTAAGTACCTCAGCCTTTTCCTCATCCTTTGGCACTGTTTCCTTCCTCCTTCTGTAAAGGGTGGAGATTGTCTTTAGCCTTCCTTTTGTTGATTATGTATTTATTATATTTTGTGACAGTAGTCAGCTTAAGTTCTAGTTGGTCTTTGGCCCTTCTAATTTTCTCCCTGCAAAAAAATTTTCTCCCTCACGTCATCCCTGTAGTCCTCTTGAGTCGCCTGTCCCTTCTTCCAAAAGCCTTAAATTCTCCTTGTTTTTCTGAGTTCCAGTCATAGTTCAGGCACATCAGTCTTTCTAACTGCTGGCTTGTCTTCATTTCCTTGAAGAATGTCCAGCCTTCCTGGACTGCCTCTCAAGAGACTCTGCTGACTGTGCTTCTCAACATGGCATCATCTCTCTGAAAGTCTGGGATAGAAGTTCTGTTGACCCCCTTGCTTGCTTCTCTGAGAAGTCAAAATTATCATTTCTAATTTGCTCTGCTCAAAACACTTCCAGTCATCGCATCACCCACAAGTTCTTCTCTGATCACAAATAACAGGTCCCGTGGGGAATCTTCACTAGTAGGCTCCCTCATTGTCTCTGTCAGACAGTTATTTTCCACACACTCCTGGAACATTCTGGACCAGTTCATCTTTGCTGCTGTATTGTGTTTTCAGCAGACGTGTGGTATATTGAAGTCCACTATGAGAATGAGGGCTAGTGGTTGTGTGACCTCTCCTAACTGCATATAGACTATTTCACTTTCCTCTTCATCCTGGTTGGGTGGTCTTTAACAGATTCCCACCCTTGCCTTGTTGGACTTTCCTCTGAGTCTTGCCTTTAAACAGCTGTATTGTCATTACACCCTAGACAATCAAAACACTCCCTACCATATGGGGCTACCCTGCCACCTCTCCTTCCTTGCCTGTTCCTTCTGAAGAGTTGATAGCCATCCAGTGCAGCGCTCTGGCTGTCCATGTTATCTCACGTCTACATGGGTGGCACATGTCATAGTTTTACTGCTGCTCTGTGGCTTTCTGCTCCTCCTGCTTGTTGGCTGTGCTGTGTACATTGGTGTAGAGACCCTTCAGCTGGGCTATTGATCTCACCAACTTTTTGGGGGAACAAGCCCTAAGTCTTGCTGTGACCATTTTCAGTCAGGTCCATGTTTTCTAACACATAATAACCCTTGTATCTTTACTGCTGCAAGGATCTCCATTCTGTACCTCCACTGAGGTGACAGACCAAAGGACCTTTTTAGCATGTCGTCCCCCAAACAGCGGTGTGCTGCCCCTAGGCATAACTGTAGGGAACCTGGGTTTATTCCTTTCCCCCTTCAAATCTAGTTTAGTCTTTCAGTGAGCCCTGCTAACTTCTATGCAAAGATCCTTTTCCCCCCGTTTTGTATCTGGTGTGCCCTGTCTGTTGCCAGCAGGCCTGGTATGTTATAAACTAACCCATGATCAAAAAACCTTCAAAGATAATCTGAGTCAACCCTCTGCCTTGGTAAGAAACTTCTTTCACTAGACCAGATTGTTTAAAGGCCTATCCCACCTGGCCTTGAATATTTTCAGTGATGAGGCACCTACAAGTTCCCTGGACAGCTTGTTTTAGTGTCTCAGTGTGCTTATTGAGAAGTTTCTTGTGTCCAATCTAAACCCTGCTCTCTTTCGGTTTCAAACTGGTTCCCCTTTTTCTGTCACCACCGGTCTTGGTAAAAAATCTCTCTTGTAAGTTGTGTTCTCCCCAGAGCCTTCTCTTCTCCAAGCTGAACCACCCCAACTCTTTGAACCTGTCTTCATGGAGTGTTGTAGCCTTCCCACCATTTTCATGGTCCTTCTTAACAAGGAAAGGCTGAGAGAGCTAAGCCTGTTCATCCTTAAGAAGAGATGACTGAGAGGGCATCTCATCCATGTCTATCAGTGTCTGAAAGGTGGGTATTGAGGATGGACCAGGCTCTTTTCAGTGCCAAGCAATAGGACAAGAGGGAATGGGCAGAAACAGATGCACAGGAAGTTCCACTTGAATCTGAGAAAAAACTTCTTTAGTGTGCAGGTGATCAAGAGCTGGGGCAGATTGTCCAGAGATGTGCAGTTTTCCTCACTGGAGATATTCAGAAAATATACAGGAACTGTCTGCATGCAATCCTGAGCAGTGTGCTCTGGGATGACCCACTGTGGTCCCTTCCAACCTTACCCATCTGTGATTCTGTAGCCAAACAAATTATTGCAACTTGAAAACAATTTTTTTTTTTTTGGATTGCCTGTTAGTTAATACTGGTCTTATTTCTTGTGTATGTCTGACTCATGTTCTACTCTTTAAAAACTTAATTATCTTGTACTTTGATTGCTACAATTAAGGCTAATAGGTGTGGAGAAATGACTAAATTATGTTTTTCTCAAAGACTGTAAAAAAAACTTGTGTTTTTTCTGGATCTCTAAATGTTAGAACATATGTTGGAAACTTTTAGTTTCTCTTAGCTTGTAAGGGGATGGGTAGCTTTGATGTCCTAATCAGTAATAGTAGCACTTACGAACTTTATTGTCAATAGTTACATAGTCTCCTCACTGAACTTTTCCACATGCAGGTGTATGCAGAAGAAGGCAAAACTGACCATTATATTGAAGTAACAACTGGCTAATCATTGGCAATGTTCTTTGGGGTGGAAAAAAGTGTCACATGAAATGACACTGTGTGCACTTACCTCAGTGTTTGTTTATTTGGATTTATACTGAGCTGAGTGTGCAGAGAAATTCTCTGTGTAATGTGATACTGAGTGGTGGAGATTTTTTGGGTTGTAACTAAAACAATTAAGATTTTTTTTTTTTATTTGCAAGCATCGTCATGTTTCATCTTTGCATCTGTATGACAGTTGATCAAGAACTTGGTGATGGCTTTGACCAAACTGAAAACTGTAGCCACTGCCTAACTGATCTCTGCATTGGATCAAGAAACTATATTTTCTTTCTAAATTTTAAAAAATATTTTCTGAGTTTTCCTTCGTTAAAACAATACTATGAATGAAAAGCAGTAGGTTCATACAAAAGGAGACATAGCAAAGTGGATGCTGTTTATAAAGTTTAACAAGATCACTTGTCATTTTTCAATATTTTTTACATGTACTTTAGAGCAAAAACATCTCTTTTTTAATATAAAATCTTCTTCCTGTTGCTCATGTTGGCAAGTGTTAATGAAATAGTGAGTACCTGCAGAACAATACCATATGAGTAGTGTAAGGTTAATGCATTGTAGTGCAGCTGCAGTGCTGAATGGGGCATAGTTTATGTGGGATTAATAAGTGAACTAACCTTGGAAATTAAAAGAGCCCTCAAACCCATAAAAACAAAGATGTATTAAAAATGAAGATGTGGGTTTATCCATGTTATTAGAACTAGTTACGTAAACTCTTCATTTGATAATTTCAAACCTCTTCCGTTAGATAGTTATTTTATTTTGAAGATGTAGAAAACACCTCCAGAAATTAAAAACTGGAATGCTCTTTCTTTAAGATGTGACTTCACATGGAGATTACTCTGTGCCACTGTTTTTGTTAATATGAGCTGCAGTTCAAAGGAACATATAATGCTCATTTAATAAGTTCTACCATCTTTTTTTTTGGCATCTTAAAATGCAGTCATGTTTAACAGATTCTCAACATAGCACTCGAAATAGCAATATTTGGACACCAGCTGAAAAAATAGGTGGAATACCTTATGAGGGAGGAACATGCATCATTCTTTTGTTTAACAACTTGCTTCAAGAGATTTTATTTTTGGGGGTACATTTGTGTCGGAACTTTTTTTAAATTTTCATATGCTCAACAGATTCTGAAGGAAGTGGTCATGGGAGTGAAGATGCATCTAAGGACAGTGGTGAAGGTTCCTGTACTGAATCAGAAGAAAATATCTTGGAGGAGGAACCGGCAGAAGAGAAAGTAGAACAACAGCCGAAGACCTCCACTGAAGAAGAAGTGCCAGCAGCAGACAAGGAGGTAATTAAGACTGAAAAGAAAGAGCGAGAAGATGAAGAAGAAAAGCCTAAAAAGAAGAAAGAGAAGGAGAAAGCAGCTGAACCTGATGCTGTGGCTGATGAGCAAACAAATGAACCAAAAAAATGGAATTTGCGCAGGAACCGACCTCTGCTGGATTTTGTATCGATGGAAGAACTAAACGATATGGATGACTATGACAGTGAAGATGACAATGACTGGCGGCCTACTGCTGAGAAAAAAAAAGGGAAGAATGCATTGAAAAAAGAGGGGAGTGATGGAGATAATGAAGATGATGAAGATGATGGGAGTGGAAGTGATGAGGATGACAACGATGAGGAAGGTAACGAAGAAGATAATAGCAGCACGGCTAGCGATGGAGGATCCAAGAAGAAGAAGAGTAAAGTTCTTAACAGGAATAATGCAGATGATGAGGAATTGACAAATGATAGCCTGGCTCTTTCACAAAGCAAGAGTAATGAGGTAGTGCAACCAACTTTCTATAATATATCTGTTGACAAATGGAAACTACTCCCCAGTAACTATTCTATTAGTATTAAAAGTTGAACTGATTGGCTGGACTTGTGTTCACACGATAATAAGTGAATAATAAGTAGGAAGAATTATGCTAAATAGGCACTACATATTAAATAACCTTGCTTGGACCATTTGACCAATCTAATGCCACTAAAGTCAGTAGTGGGATTTCTCTTGGCTTTACAGTGGTTGGATTAGTACTAAAACAAATAGAAGGTCCAGTATGCAAACCAACATGTGTTAGCAAGACTTCTAGTTCTGTTTTAGTGTAAATGTTGTATATCTGTAATGTTATGAAAGCTAAAAGCATCTGTGACACCATCATAAAATAGATGAATGAGGCATTATTCTTTGCCCTTCTTTGCCCAAACATCAACATCTGAACAAAGTTCCATTATAGAAGAACTTTAAGTAAAAAAACATGCACACTAGGTTTAAAATCAAATAGAATAATTATGATGATTTATGTTGGATTTGCTTATAATAGTCACAAATGAACTAATTTCTTACCATACTAAAAGCATTTGGGTACTATGATTATTATATTAAATATCTTCTGATTACAGAATGTGAATATTATATATGTAAGTGTTTAATAAAGTAACCTTTTTTTCCCTATGCACAATTACATTTGCCTTGAAGATTGTGCCTGTGGAAAAATTAAGATACCAGGTTGTCACTGTGGCTGACTTCATGTTCTGCAATAGCAAAATTCTGAACAAAGTAAAAAGAATTGCTGTAAAATCTATATTCAGTTTTCAGGATATAATCACAGCGTCAACATAATATTTGAGAAATGGTGGTGGTATGACATTATTTAAAGTTCTATTGTTCCCTTTAAACTTAGTTTGAATGTAAATGACAATAACTAAAGTAAAATGACAGGGAACTAAACAATATTTGGATTTGGTCCATTTTAGATACTTTGATAGGTATTGTGGGGTATTACATGTATATTTATATTTGTATACTACTGCAAGTGAGCTGTGCTGTTTTAACTTCTAGTAATAATTGGGATTGGAAAAAAAGCATGATTTTTTTTGTTTTTTTATTTTCTTTTTTTTACTTTCTGTATAGGTATCTTCTTTCCTTATCTGTGATTTTAGTATTATTACCTGCATTTTCTTGGCTCAGGAGCTGAAAGTGCTCTACCAGTACTAATGATCAGAACTTGAAACAGAGAGAGGCAGTTTTCTTTCAAAGTTGCTTCCCATATCAGAATGGAGATGTGCAGCTACAGTCTTAGTGATACATTCTTCAGTTTAATTTCCATTGGCTTGGAAGAGCAGGCCTGTTTCAGAAACCTAGAGCTGTCTCTGATGTATCTTCTTTGAAGCTTCTTAGTATGCATAGATATAATATTGTATTCTTGCCTTAGATTTAGTAATCAGAACATAAAATTTGAAAATTTGAAGTTCAAATTATAATTTTGTAACTGATAATTTATTGCATATAAAGTGCTGTACTATTTATGAGTAGGTCTTTATCAAGAAGTTTTGCAAAAACGAGTATCTATGGACTGAGTTATAGACTGTAATTTTCAGATTTGATACTCAGTATATTGTAACAGGATGCTCTCCACTGCTACAATTTTTTAAATTAGTAAAAAAGGAAAAAAGTAAAAAAAATATCTAGCAGACACATCTAGCAAAATCTCATCACACTGCAGAAACTGAGTTCTTAGAAAACAGGTCTTAGAAGTTCAAATCTGTAATAAGTTTAGGAAACAGTATCCAGGTAGTTAGTTAGGAACATATTGTAGTGTCCTTTATATGCATTCTTTCTTTCTTTCCTTTGCTTGCTTTTGGAGGATGGAAGCTGGGGAGGGTGTTGGGGAGGGGTTGTTTGGTTCTTGTTTCCCTGTGACTTTTACTTGTTTGCATTTTATAAAAGTTTTTTGAGGTCTGCATATACATTATTTTAACGTGTGCTATAATTACATACTCCATACTTTTCTATTGTATTATGCACAGAATACAAACTTAGCTTTCTTTCCTGAGGTCAGGCATCATTAGTAGGTAAATGGTGCTTTTCTGTTCTTATAATTATTACCACTTTATAGGACTCTTCTATTCTCAGTGAGGTGGTTATTGTATTTTTAATTTTTTTCCCTTTACAGTTAAAAGTCTGTGGACGTATAGCTTGAAATGCTCACTTTCTTCATTAACACCACGGAAATGGGAGTTACATAGTGATCCATCTGAAATAGTTTCTCCCACTTCAGCAGGGAACAGGACTTGTTCAGGAATTGCAGCAATTACTGTTATATGTAGAAGTTTCCATGTTTTGGATGAGTCTCTTAGGTACTTACATAGACTAAAAGCAGAGAAGAGCAGCACTTCCAGATCACTCTATTCTGTGCCTGCATAAAAAAAAATAAGATGCTCAGCTGCTTTGTTTGACCTGGAAGCTGTCTTCATATGAGGTGAACCTTAATGGTTGGGACTCCTAACATTAGAACAAAAATTTGATACCCTTTTATCATTGCTTGTTTGTTTGGGTTTTTTTGGTCCATATTTGCATATGTTCTCACTGCCTAGACAGCTAGTGTTATTTCAGTGTTATTACTTATTAATACTTTTCTTTTTTTTTTTTTAATTACCTGACCTTGGGCTTCTATAGCAGTAGAGATTACCAATGTCTTTTAAGCTTCACTCAGGGAAGCAAATAAGAGTTTAAATCAAAGGTACTGTCAGAAAAAGATGATCTTTCTATGTGACTTTGTGTGCATTGGAGAAATCTGTGCCATGGGACAGTTAACTGCCTAAGTTAGGGAGCATCTACTGCCATTTACCTATTTGTAGTGTGAATGGTAAGCTAAACATGGGTGTTTTGAGTAGTGATGGGCTGCAGTAGTGTCCAGGTTATTGCTTTCCTCAAAATGCTTTGTCCTAAAAGGAGGATGTTGGAAAAGATGCTCCATTAGTCTGAACTCTGTATCAGAGAATCTTCTGTTTTTCACAATTAGTTGGCCTCCTGTAAGCAATGTGACTTAGTGAATGTTATTTAATACTTCTACATAAGCTCCTGTTCCTTTAGGCATAGTATTGGTGCTGTATTTTATAAATGGGGTTGGAATTAGAAAAAAAGTATTTGAGAGAGCATCTTCCACCCTAATTTCTTTTTTTGGATGCTACAGCAGTTTTGGAATATTTTTGCATCTTTGACATTTTGAATGGTACCATTAAACTTTCAGCTTCTGCTTTGCAAATGTTGCTGTTTCTTTGTACTGCAATGGTTATTTTTTCACTATTGTGTTTATTTTCATACTTCTGTATATGCCTTCATATTACCAATAAACGCAGTTTAAGCTCAAGTATAAAAATAAATGAATATGTATAGAGGCCAGGAAACTACAGAAGAGACAGTGGCTCTGTCTCACAATGATAGTAGTAAGAAGACCGTCTTTATTAAGAAAACTGATTTTGCATATAACTTTGTTTGGTTTATGAAGCACTTCTCTGTGTTTTCTTAGAAAAATTCCCCATGAAAACCCACCATCTATTTAAGAACTGTGGTTCATGGTGTAGTTTGCCAGAACAGGGCAAATCGTTACTCCTGTATATAATCAGAAGAACATATAGTTTTAATAAATCATATGGTTTTGCACAGATGCACATAAATTTGCATTAGAACAAAACCATACAGAGTTGACAATTTGTTATATTTTATGTAAGTAAAACTTGGCAAGCTTCTATTAGCTGTGTATTCTTGGATTTTTCAGATCCATGTGATTTTTTTAAATTTTAAGAAGATGAAGCAACTTTTCTGAATGTTGGAACATTTGAAAGTCACCTTTGGCCTTTTTTTAAATTTTCATTTTAAATGGTTTCTTAGGTATTCCATTTTTTAGAATATAAATGGTTCAAAGACTTTTGTTTCTGTTTTGAGGAAATAACTCTCCTCTGACCTCTAGATCTTAATAAGTCTATAGATTGCATTGAGATCCATGCATCCCAGCTCTTGTATTCATGGAGGAAGTGTTTGAGCATTTTGACAACAGAGAAACTTCTAGCCTTTTGAAAACGTTCCATGTTTTTTTGATTATTGTTCAAAAATTGTGCAAATAACAGATCTTCTGCTTGTTTAAAATAAAATTGAAGTTTTTAGCATAATCCATGTGTCTCCATTTTTCAATATTAGGACTCATTGATCCTTGAGAAGTCTCAAAATTGGAGTTCCCAGAAAATGGACCATATTCTGATTTGTTGCGTTTGTCTTGGAGATAACAGTGAAGATGCTGATGAAATAATCCAGTGTGACAACTGTGGAATAACAGTGCATGAAGGTAACACAACTCTTCATTCTTGTTGCAGAAAGAAAACATATGCTTTGCTTTTAATAAAATTTTAATAAAATTTTGACTTGCTTTCTTCAAACAAAACCTGCTGGGGGGTATTTTTTTGTAATACTGCATTGATAATTTTTAGTGGTGTGACACCCATCTTCTACTTTGGCAAAACAAATATAAGAACCTGTGGGATGGGGCATAGTCTACAGATACTGATACAGTGAATGACAGTCTGCAAATATTGGAGCTCTACACTGTATTTTCAGTGCTTTAGGATATTCTATTAATGTGTTAATTCTGTTAATACCTATTTCAGTATACGAATTTGATTGCTTAATTGGCATATAAGACAATGAGAATAGGAGGGCTTCTAAAAGGAAAGGTTATTTCACCTATATTTTTGCTGTACCAAAATAGCAGAGAGAAGGGGAAGAAGAAAGGTATTCTCTGTGGCATTTATTTATTAAGTGAAAGCAGCTAGTCTTGAACTTCCTCATAATTTTCACTGACATTTTGCAACAAGGGAATTTTGAAGTTAGAACACACTCAAGTTGTTGTTTTGCTAATTCCTTCAAAATCTGGACTATGTGTGTAATAAATGTAGGTGATCTGGTTTTACTGAAATACTCCAGAATAATAATTTAGGTGAATGTATGGAATTTTAACAGCTTTACATGGAAGATGAGACTGTATTGTGTGTTGTTGCTCTTTCTCTTGAGGTTGGAAGGTAGGGGAGATACTAACACAGAGAGACACATCTGTTTTGTTGAAAAACAACCCCTTTTTTTTCCCATTCATCAGATTGGGTCTTTTTTCCTCATATCCTGTACTATTTTAGGACTTCACCCTTTTTTTTTTAAGTTTTCCCAGGAAAACGAGATTAAATTACTTCAGTTCTTGAAATAAAAGAAAATAGGCTTTCATTCTTCAGAAGTGTTCAAGGGATTTATTTAATGTGACTGTCTTAATTTAATTTTTTTTGACCTGTTTAGAATGTCTTTCTAGGTAGGAAGTAGTTTTATAAATCCCATACTCACACTTCAGTTTTCTCATACAAGATAAAGCTGTTTCACAACAGTATTTTTCATGCATTGGGATGTAGTTCAGTTCTTTGCTTGACATCACTTAGGAAACAGGATGGGATTTCTGGTCTTTCATTCACATGCCTTGCACTGTGTGTCCATGTAGGGACTTTCAACTCCTGAACCTGTTGTGGTCTTTTGAAGATCTAATCCATACTGTCAATGTTGCTTAGAGATCAGCTTAGTTGACCTAATTTATGATGAGCTGAATCACACTGCAAGTGCCTTTGAGGGCATTATTCAGGTCTTACTGCCTTCTAGAAGTGTTGGGCTCCTAAATTTATGTGTCTCATGGGATTCCTTCTTCTGTATCCATGAAGTTTTTTGGAAAGTAATGTGCAGGATATATGTGATCTCAGGAGCTGTGGAGCTCCCTGAAAATTCTTCCATAAGATTTATTTAATGATTGTAATGATTGTTGAAGTGAAGAATGATTATGATAGAAAAATGATCCTCTGCCACTTTAGAATGAAATGATGGCAAATTTGTTTTTTATTCAGGAGGAATACTTTAAAAATCCCCAAAAGATCACTTCCTCATTTTGCTTAGTTTCCTGAACTTCTGTCCCTACAAAAGTACGATTATAGCTGGCTTTCCTCTAGAGGAAAGTAGTTCCATAGTTCAAAAGTCACTGGAATTTCAGTAGTTCAAAATCTGTTTAAAAGTAATTGCTGCTACTCTTTTTACAATGTTCCAGGCAAAGATTCCCTGTAGTCCCACTGATAGAAAGAGTGCAATGTGTGTTTGTTTTGTTGTCATTGCAACAAAGTAAAATAGATTAATTCAAAATATTTCATTTGTTAGTTTGTTCTGATAAGTTCTACAATGTGTACCAGATAATTGACTATAGATGTTGGTTAATTTTTCACATTTGTGGTTGAATGTTTAGTTAGCTCTATGCAATTCATTTTAATAATAAATAGTTGAAAGTGTATATGAAGCAGTTATGAAGTTCTGTTTGAATAGGTGAAATCTTAGAGGAAAATAAGCAAGTTGTGTATGTGAAAGTAATTGATGACTGTGATAAAAATGCAAATTTCCACAGCAACAATTTGAAGTTTTACTTGACACTTTCTGTATGTTTCATTGCTAGATATATATGAATATAGTTTCAATAGAAATGGACATTTATTTTGCTCTGGTTTTCTGTACTTCGATATTTTATAATGTTGAGTAAGGGCAAGTGCTATTTTAAATTGGAGCTTTTTTCAGTAATTTGTTTAAATAATTGCTTGCAACAAATAAAAATATTACTGTTGTGTTTCAACCCCTGTCAGCCACCAAGCCCAACACAGTTGCTCGCTCACTTCCTCACCAGCAGGATCAGGAGAGAATGGGAAGGGTAAAAGCTCAAAAACCTTAGAGTTGAGTTAAAGACAGTTTAATAGGGAAAGCAGAAACCATGCACACAAGCAAAGCAAAACAAGGAATTAATTCACTTCATCCCATGGGCAGGCAGGTGTTCAGCCATCTCCAGGAGAGCTCCATCACATGTAATGATTACTTGGGAAGACAAACACCATCACCCTAAACGTCCCGCCTGCCCTCCTCCTTCCCCTCACTTTGTACACTGAGCATGATGTCATACAGTCTGGAATGTCGCTGTGGTCAGTTGGGGTCACCTGTCCTGGCTGTGGCTCCTCCCAACCTCCCATGCACCCCCAACTTCTTTGCTGGTGTGGCAGTAGGGGAAATAGAAGAGACCTTGGCTCTGTGCACATCCTGCTCAGCAATAGCAAAAACATCTCTGCATTATCATTGCTGTGTTCAGCACAAATCCAAAACATAGCCCCACCATGGCCACTGTGAAGAAAATTAATTCCACCCCAGCCAAATGCAGAATATTTTTTAAAAAAATTGGAACCTTTGAAGCTTTATTGATGCAGTGGTCTTATATATACCTGTATGTTCAATGACTTGGAGATTTCTGCACTCCTGCCCAGTGGTTGCTGACTGTTTACTTGGGAATGCACAAGTAATACATGAAGACAGCCTATTCTTAAGAAGTTGCAGTGAAAACCAAAATGCAGTGCAACAGTTACTTTTTGGTCCTGTTTGCCTAATCATTCAACTTGGCAGATTTCCAAAATAAAAAATGAGTTGAAAAGGTAATTACTGTCTAATCATATAAACATGGCTTGCAACCTTGAGAATTACTTTTTAAAGTTAATAGAGGCAATGTTTACTCTTAATAGCATTGGCTTTGATCTGTACTTTGGAAATGTATAGCCAGATCATAGACATAGACTGTATTTGTAGTCCTTTGTACTCTTATATGCAGTTGCTTGATAGTTAGAAAAATAGTTCCAGTAATGAGTTGAGTGTGTTTTGTAAACACATTGAAATCCAAGGATTTGTTTTTATTTTTTCAGGTTTCCTTTAGAAAGTAGATTGCTATGGCTGTGGATATCATGCTGTGACCAGAAATTTGTTCTAGTATTTGAGCTTTTGAGTTTTTCAGAGCACAGTATTGAATGAAGAGTCTCCTATTTACGAATTGGGTAGAAATCAATGCAGTGATGTTTACCTGCACTTAGGAAATATGCCCATTTCCTGCAATCTGATTTATTCCAAAATGCCCAAGGCAAGCTGGTGGAATACCACAGGGGTTTTCTTCATAGTTTTTATATGCAATTTCAAGTGGTATTCTGATTGAGGCTGTTTTCTTTTCTTCTCTGTTGCATGGTAAATAGTTATGTGGAAGGAATGCACTCCTTTCACACCCTACTGGTGTGAAAGGGTCCCACATGATGATATTGACAATTTGATTGTTCTTCCCCTGAAGACCTTATTTTCTCCTTCTCCTTGTTGACTATTCCAGAAACTGTTTTGCTTCACAGGGAGGGGGTCTTACACCCTTGACTTATGCCTTGGTGCTCAGTTCAAGTGAAAGTTTTTGTCCACCACAGGACCTTTCTGGTGAATGAAAGAGATTTTTCTATGACAGCTGCCTCTGTTTTAGTGTGAAGTTATTCATTAGCTGAAGAAATACTGCTCTGAGTTAAACCTACTTCTTCTGGACACCAGGGCTCCCTCCTGG
Source organism: Trochalopteron elliotii (assembly GCA_024734555.1). Lineage (NCBI taxonomy): Eukaryota > Metazoa > Chordata > Aves > Passeriformes > Leiothrichidae > Trochalopteron > Trochalopteron elliotii. The sequence continues at coordinate 1,722,864 of JANPWX010000215.1, forward strand.
GTATTCGGTGCTACCACGTTTTCCTTTTGAGGACTGGTGCAGCAGCTGTCTGTTCAGTTGTATTCCTGTTGGATTGCTTGCTTGCATTAATGAGCTGTTACATAAGGTCTTCCATGGAAAAGAGGGATGATAACTCATCTGGGAGCAACTCTGTCAGAACTCATATGGAAGCAGCAACATGGCCAAGAGTTAGAGGGGAGTTTTCATTCAGACCTAAAGTCATAGACCCTTAATAAATACCTTCACTTGACTTACTGATGAGTTTTGAGAAATTCAGTATAATTTCTAATACAACTGTTTACTGTGTAGTGTTCATATCACCATGGCCTGCATCCCTTGTCCAAAAGCTATCTTTGCACTGCAGACATGTGACCAAAAATCTATGCCTAGTGGAGTAAATAACTGGTTTGAATTGTAACTGCCTTTAAAACTGCAAAAGTAGCATATGTGTAATGCTAATTTCATACCCACTCTTACACAGTGCATTCATCAGTTAGTTTGAAAAGCCTGTAATTAGTTCATAAGTCCATCAATTAAAAATATGTTCTCATTTCACATATCAGCCTATCCCTGTCACATCCTCCCCCCCCAGAAAAAGGGAAAAATAATCTTTCTTACAGAATTTGTACTGTTGCTTTTCAGAATTTTTACTTCTGTATGAAGATAATTGTCATTTCTTTTTATGAAAGTCTTCTTTAGACACCAATCTGTCATTTTGGATAAATGTGTTTGTGCTAAGATCTCGTAATAGCAGGACACCCCCAACTGTGTTGTCAGTTTTTTTGACATCTTGATTGCAGTATGTCTGAAGATGATGCCTGGCACACATCGTAGCACGTGCCAAAAGTGTAGGTAGTACTTGCCAGTTGTTGCCCCTGGGTTAGTTTCTGTGAGTTAAATGAGAAAAGTTCTACATTTTTTGAGCAGTTTCTTTTCCATCTCCTATCTTTGTTTCTTACTGTACTTTGACGTGTATGTCAGAGAGTAAAAATTCTCTTTCTAAAAGCAAGTGTAGTTGCCATATGTTCTACAGTGTAGAAAACATTTTTGCATTTTAATTTTGCCCCTTACTGTGGTCTGCTGCTGTCTGGTATAAAAATCCGTTTTTCAAAATCATGTGGTTTAGTACTCTTCATTTACTAAATAAAAATATTGTTCTGAATTTATATGCATGAAATTATTAATGTATTTATTTTAAACTGTTGATCCAATTAAGAATTTAATGAAATATATTTTGAATGCTGAGATCTCACAGCATTTAATTTTGCAAACATAGAGTTTACCATATAGTTTGTGTTCCAGAGTATATGTAGATGTAGTTGGTGTATGCAGATATCCTCTTTGGTAAAAAATGGCCTTCCCAGAGAAACAGAGGACCAGCTGCAGCCATGACAAGAACTAGGTCTCTTATTTCTGTTTCTCTCGGTGGTATAAATTCCAGAACAATTGTTTTAATGGTATTATTTTAAAGTGTGTGCAATTTCTTTTTCTTGACACTCACATGAAAATATAAGCTACTGACAGAGTAAAATGACTTCAAAATCAGGGAATAAAGAGTTTATTTTCTGTATATAATGGCATACATTCAACAGGCAACTTGGCTGTAATCGTAACATATAGATGCCATTAATGGAACAGTAAGTGGTGTGAAAATTTTACCTTCTTGAGTTTCATGTATTTAAATTCATAGGTTAGTATTATACTAAACTGGTTTTATTGTTTAGTGTTAATGGTGTTCAAAGAGGTGACAGAAATGGAGTTATGATACAGTAATCTAAGAGTAAATAAACATGAGAATTTAATGAATTTAAGTTCAAACGGAGCTCTTGGGGGTATTCTAAAGACCCAGACTTCAGAATTTTTGTGAATGTTAAGGAAAGGCAGCATGCATTTTAAGCAAAGTGTTTAAAAGTTATTTTATTTTCTTCAGCGTATTTTCCAGTCAAAGGGGCAGATGGTTGACTTAATGCCAAATGAGGTGCAGTGATAATGCTTGGAACCAAAGATGTCCTTTACAGGTTCTGTATCCTTCCCCCTGTTTTCTTTTCAGGCCTTAAGTAGTCACACTGTCTGTACAATTGGGGTGCTTTTAGAGGGAACCTAAAGATTGCCTCCTGATGCTTTTACTGAGCGAGCCCTTAGGTTGCTTTCTGCTCCAGCACCAGCAATTGTCAATAATTCATTCAGAATGGTTGGATTGCGCAACTTTAAATTGATATTCGGTGGAGCCTCTTAATACTAGGATGGAATGATTTACCAATTAGCAGGTCTTTATCTGCATATCTATGCATTTTGAAGTAATAAAAATAATACTTTTTAAAATTTTTGGTAATTGGAACAAAATAATGTTTTCAGCATAGCAAAAGAAGGCAGGTACTAGTAAGCTGAACCTTTGTTGTACTCAGCATTTTTAAGGATTATCATTTTAAATGATATATTTAATTTATATTTATTATTTATTTAGACTTTGGAGTATACTGAAATTGGCCCTTACCACAAGTCAGTCAAGAACAATTACAAAATATCTTCTCTGAAACCTAGCTTCAGAGCCAACAGGGTTTTGTATTGCAGCTTTGATTCAGCTGCTCTATTTGGCTGTGTACACCAGGTTAGCAGCAGTGTTACAGGCTGGATTTCCTTTTCTTCAGCTTTGTGATGGACCAGATTGTTTTGATAGTTTTATCAGCAGTGCTGAATGATAATCTAGTCTGTTTTCTCCATCTAAAGACCACTCCTTTTGCTGGTTGTAGCAGTGTGGTGTTTAGCTTTTGCTAAATGCCAGTTAGGTAAAAAAGTAAATGGCTCCTTATCTGTCAGAGATCTTAAACTCTTTAAAGCTGTCACTAAGATTTATATTCAAATTGGGGCAAAAAAATTGGGTTAAAAATATGAACTCTTTTTTCCCCCACTTTGGAAAAGGACGTATATTTGTATTATTATAGAAGTAGTGTTTAATGCTGACACACGTGGTAAGGATGGAAATAATTGCAGCACATTTGTGTCATTTTCTAGGAGGAAGGGTAAAAAACAATCAGGTATAAATGACTGATAAGTATAATAAAGCAACTGTTTCAGAATGAAGGTAAGACAGTTTGGGGAAATGATCATTCTAATTTTAGTAGAGTGGTGGTACTTAGGCTAGAAAAGCAAATCTAATTACTTTAGATTGGTGAAGAAGCATCAGTGTTTGAAAGAAACTGATTTTATTTTGCCATGTGGATTGAGGACAGTATTACTGCATCTGTAATGTTAAGAAATTTTTAGTAAGTACTTTTAAGAAAATGTTAATACATTTAGAGCTCTGAAGGAATTACTGAAAGGTTAATGATTCCTCAGCTCTGTGATATCAATGGGCCATGTGTTTGTACATTAGTGTTATTGCTGAAAAGGAGATTTGCTGGCATCTATTCAAAATTGAGTTGTTAGAATTAAAAAAAAATATTTTGTGAAGTGTTGCTTAAAGCTGATGCCGCATTGTAAGGAAAATGGAGTGACCTTGTGCATAGGCTATATGATTTGTATATCCCTAATGAAGTTTGTCTTTGAATGCACTTCTGCACATTACTTGTCTTTTTGTTCTAAGACACTTTTTATTATGAAAAGAAACATTCTGCCGTCTTATTTTAGTTCTTATTGATGAGGCTCATTCTGTAATGGAAGACTGTGTTTCTGCAGGGCTGCTTATTTCCTGAGTGCAGTTTCAGTGCACTATGCAGGCCTCTGATTCTGTCGCAAGGGGGGGTGGAGCACTGTTGCTATTTTATTACAGACGGCGGGTAATGAAACAAAGTAAAAAATCATGTTGCTATTTAATTGCAGAATAGAGTTATTTTACTGCTCTGAAAGCACACATTTTGACTTGATGGCTGCATTTGATAAATAGCTGAATTTAATTTTTTAGTAAAGTCTTTACTGTGTTTTAAGTGTTGACAATTAAATGTTTTTTTATTGAATAGCAACTAAATGTTCAAAATGTGGGATATGAAAAAAACCAGTTCTGTGGTGATTTAATATTTCCCTTTTTGTCATTTGCAGTAGTATTAATACAGCTCCTGCTCTTGAGCAAAATTTAAATTGCAAATCACTTTAAAAACACTATTTTCCTGAATTTGTGGTAATTAAGCATGCATAGGCACGTTAGCAATCATAAAGAATACCCTAGTTGTACTGAAGAGGAATGGAGAAATTGAATGAATGATTGAGCCTGGCCATAATTAAAAACCAGGTACAAATGAGAATGCTTAAAAAAATATGTATATATTTCATCAGTCACCAGTGTGGTGTTTCAGAATTGTCAGTTTTTGTTCTACAAACTGTACTTTGGTTTTGAAGTTGCACAAGGGCTCTTAAGATCAGTCCTAAAACTCATAAAGTAGGTAAATAGTGTTTTTTACTTCATGTGTATATTCATTTGTAGTTGATTTGCATGCTGAATGCAAAGTGGAAAGGTGGAGTGCATATTTGTTGACTGGATTCTACTGACATAATGAACCTCTAGAAGAAAACTCAAACACTTTCCCTTTCTCTCCAAAAAAAGTCCATTCTCAGGGAGAAGAGCTTGTTGCTTTTATCTTGAAATATATTTCTTTACTCAAAAAAAATGCATTGAGTGTTTTTTAATCTTTGGTTGCTTCAAGTCTTGTTTTCTTACTTCCTAACGGATAGTCTGAAAGAACACCAAGTGTGGCTAGAAGAATAAAGTAAAACAGTCTTTTTCTTCTTGTTTTTCAGTTGTGATCTAATACAATCACATAAAACAGGTGACTTTTTAGAATTAAATTCACTTTAAGATGTAATTTTTGCACTAACCATAATAGTTTCAAAAAAGTTGTAAGCTTTCTTGAAGTTTCTTGAGTATCTCAGTATTTCTATTGAATCGTTCTCCCATATCTGTACATGTGTATGTTTCCTTCTGAAGTCATAACTGGCATGTGGCTTCTTTTACAATTTTCTCTTCTTGTATTGATCTTCCATTTGTCCTGTGTGTAGGTTGCTATGGTGTTGATGGAGAGAGTGACTCTATCATGAGTTCAGCTTCAGAAAATTCCACGGAGCCTTGGTTTTGCGATGCATGCAAATGTGGTGTCACACCTAGCTGTGAATTGTGTCCCAACCAGGATGGGATCTTCAAGGAAACTGATGCAGGCAGGTAAGACTGCATAAGTGATGTTTTGAATTTGATGTCATCTTACCTTTATAAGATTGGGTTTTTTCCTATGCCTTGAGACACTCTGCTCAAGTCTATTAACTTTAAAGTAGGATGTAAGTGGGAGGAAAACCACATGTTTTTATTTTAGTAGAGTAAAGGACTGGGTCAGTAATGCCAGATAATGGGAAAAAGTAGCATAACAAAGTTATATTGAAGGTGTGCTAAAGGTATTCAGACAGACCTAGTATATTATGACTGTTTAGAATTATGAAGATTATATTATTGATTTTTGAGAATATTCTTTGCTTCTTTTTAGGATTGAATTCAGGTCTAATTTGAGAATAAACAGATTAATTCTTGTGATGTCTTCAGTTCCTGTCACATTTGAAAATAAATTAAGATGTACATTATTAATGATAACTAATTATCTGTACTAAAGGCAAAAGCTGCATTATCAGTGATGTCTGATTTATGCTTAATGTTACTAGGTTGTGCTGTATGGTTTCATGGTTGGTTGTGCTGTATGGTTTCATGGTTTTGTTTGGTTGTTTTTGTTTTTTTTTTTTTTTAATAGACTGTGAAAATTAAGGTTTTTCCATACACTTTATGTCTGTATAAATTGCAGGTGTGTTTGGGGTAATAAGCAAAGTTCTCAGGTGCTGGGCTTTTCATAAGCTTCTAAAAAAAGATTACACAAATGAGTCAAGGTTTGTAGTGAATAATTTTAAATCTTGGAGGTAGTAGTGCTTTTTTTAATACTTTTAGGGTTCAGATCCTTGTTTCTGGTCTGTAGTAGGTTCAAGAGTGTTTGTGCATCTTCCCTATAAAGCTTTTACACAGCTAAGAAAATTGTGCTTTTCCAGTTGTTTTCTGTTTTAATAATAATGCTTCTATGTGCAAGAAAATGACTTCTAAAGACTGTAAGTCAATTGTGTAGCCGAAAATATGAGACTTGGTAACACCTAGAAAATTTTATTTCAACCTTTTTATTCCCGTGTTCTGCAAACAATTTAAGCCCTATATACACGACTTTTCATATTATCCTAGTAGAAACGATAGTCAACATTTTAATAATTGCTTGAATTTTTTCTTGTAAAATGGTGGTATGCTTTTAGTTAACCTGGAGGTATTGTCTTTGTTACACTGGTTGTCTGTGCAGAAGCACATGACTGCCTTGGTGACAGTGGGTGTTACCACAATATTTTATTTTATTTTTGTTGTTGTATCTTTATTTGCTGGATAATGTGATATTGCTATCCTGGATAAGTTTATTTTCCCAGATTAAGAGGTTATGTACTAGAAAAAAAATTGCTATTTACTAGTTCACATTATTAATATGTGAAAATACTTGTGCTCATTTTATTATTTATTTATAAATTTGAATTCTCAAGAGTAGGGGGACACTATGGACTAGGGGCAGGGTCTTGGGACAGTGTCCATTATGTGTCCATTGTACTCAGTTAACTGTAATCCAGTTCAGTGCTTTTCTTGATGTATTAGCAGGATAAGACTATTGAATAACAGATTCCTTTAACTCGCGTTGTTCTTCATCCCCTTACCACCTTTTAAATATAAATTCTTCATATGCATCAGTGCTGAAAATTACACAAACCAAACCTAGTCAGTTTCTCTTCACAATCAAATTGGAATAATTTCTCTCTTTTTACATGAAAGATGAATCATTAGAATAATGAGGTGCTTAATTTCTCAGCAGAAGCCTTTTCACATTAATCTCTCAGTTTCACAAGTATAAATGTGAATTTATGAAATTTTACTTCTCAAAATGCTATTATCCAAAAATATAAATTCTGTCCTTGTTTCAGTATAGAGTTTTTCTTCCTTCCTAATCAACATCTGTCATCATTGCTCCAAGCTAAATGGATGGTAAAGTAACAAGGAAGATTATTCTTCTTTGATTACCCAATTTGTCTTAATTACAAGCTTCTAAAACATGTGCAGCTAAATAAATGAGCAGGAAAATATTTAGAACTGGTATTAAAAGCGGCTGAAGCTGCTTCAGCTGTGAACTTGACTGACTTGTGTATGTATTTTAATAAAATTCAGGTCTGAGTTCACATATAGGTGGTTAAAGAAATGAGGCACTTGTGTGCCAATCACACAGAAATGGCAGTTTAAATCTGTAGTACTGCAATACTTGGGTCACATGTACTAAAACATTTTGAGAAGGTCAGTATGATGCAAGCAGCCAGCTGTTGGGTTTATCATAGATAAACTCCTACAGAGTGCAGCAGCATTAAATACACCAGTGGAGCATGAAAAAACTGTGCAAATTAAATTGAGAAAGCAGCTGCTTGTAGAAGATGTATATCTTTATATTGAACTTCAGAGAGTATGTTGAGTAGGCTGTATTAAAACTTACTATGAAAAATCTCCAACCAGAACCTTGGATTTTTGTTAAGAATAATAATTGTGGAGATACGTAACTTCTGTTTATAAAGATTTGTTCTGTGTTACACACTTTAAATTAAAGGAAGTGTGTAGAAAAGAAGCCCTATAGAATTCAGATTTTTTTTAATTTACAAACAAGAAGTCTATTAATCTCAAGGTTATGGATCTCATTATGTGTGCTGTATTTTGCTTCTAAATTTGTTTTCCTTTTGAAAACATGTACAACATGCTCATGTCATTGAGGTATTTACTTAACTAAATCATAATGTTTACTAAAATATACATTTAAGGTTGTAATTCATCTTCCTCTAGTTACAGAGTTGTGACCAAATAATTTTGTGGATGTGAAGAACACTAGTAAAATTTGTGGAGGCAAAGCAATGCACTTCTTGCATATAAATGTATATTTGGGATATACATTATTCTCATTGGTTTAAGTTTATATATTTTAAAGGGGATTTACTACTTAATATCCCAAACCTGAATGATTTAACCATAGGATAAATCCTTGTTTTTAAATACACAAGTGAAAAGAGTATTGTGAGATATGACACAATGGATCAGTCAGTGTTGTGACTTGTTAGATTTACTGGGAAATTTCTTACAGAGTGAAGCGATTTAATGGCTTTTGAGTAGTTTCTTACTGTTACTGGGATTTTTCTGTTATCCATTTAATATCTTGGACTGTTTGGGGGGAAAATGGTAAGTAAATAGTCTGTCCACCAATTTTGTGCATTGAAAGATCATAATTTTCTTTTTAAAGACTGAAATATAGATGTATTTTTGAGCTTGCTACTGAACCTGTTGTATGTTGCTTTTTTGGAATTTCTGTTGCAATATGTGATTCATAAATAACATGAAACTTAGTAAATCTGAGTGTTATAAATTCCAGCGTTGTAGGTCTAAGGACCATTGATGAAAAGTGTGCTGCTTTGGGAAACCAGGGCTACATGGAGCTCCTGAATAGTATAACCATAAACCTCAGTATTTCTCTCATCTGTAAACAGGTAGTTAATAACAGTAGGTTTTTTAAGTGCATTTAAGCCCAGGATATTACTGCTCTGCTAATACTGAATTTTTTAAATTGATGTACAAAGGAAAGAGGAGGGAGAAGAGAGAGGCTAAACTGTGGTAGAAGATTGGAAAAAAGAGCACAGCAGCAGGGGTGCGGATTTAAGCAGGTGGTAACAGGTCTGTACTGAATACCTGGTAAAAGTGACAAGGGAAGAAGTGTTTCTCACATCATCATGAGTCTTCTTGAATACAGGGAGTAGATTCTATTATTTGATTAGAACAGAAGAGAGTTTTAGTCTTCACTAGTGATATATTTACTGTTAAACAGTAATGGCTGGGAAGATTGTGAAGCGCTGAATTAACACATTTCCTGAGGCTCAAACAGGATACTTCAGCTCAGTTATGTCTGAAGTCTCTAGTTGTATTATATATCATGTGGCACTTTAGAGGTTCAAAGTGTTAGCTACAATCTCTGCAATTGAAAGGCCATTTTCTTGAATATCTTAAAATAACAAAAAGTAGCAATCTTGAACCCTTGTCTGTCATAGTTTTCTCCCACTGGTGACTTAGCAAGGAGTAGCAAATAACTTCCTGAATTTTGATAAAACAGTAAGATTATTTGCAGTAGCTTGTCTCAGTTAGTTTGAGTCATGCATACTGTGCAGAGCAGATTTTGAGTTTGTCACTAACTGGTGGTTTGTGACAGTGAGAGCTGGATCTAGAAAGTGTTCATAATGAGAACAGTGGAAGAAGGAACAAAATTTGTCTTCTGCTGGTAGACTGTTTTTGGGTAGCTGAGAGCTTCGGGAGGTTAGGAAGATGGCTGTCAAGAGCAGCCTTGAGGTTGAAGCCTTTAAAATTGTGTGGTATTTGATTAAGGTCCAGATTCATTTTCTGCCCCTCAGGGCTGAAGATTTAGACCTCTTACTCTAGTTTTTATTTATGGTGAGTGAAGAAGGGAACAACTAAGTAACAGTCTGTTTATCTGAGTTTCAGATAGGCCTTTCTGTTATACTACCCAGATGTGTTTATTCCTGAATGCAAGTCCTCTCTATGTTGCCTAAAACTATTTAGTTTTGGTGATACTAACAGGTGTAGCTAACAGTGCGAAGTCTGGCTGATGCTGTGCTGTAAGTGCTTCATAGCTATATGCTCAGAGCTCAATGTTGCTGTGACTACCTGTATAATTTTGCTCTTTCCCTTCCTACTCCCTGCCACATCATGAAAATATCTGTCGACCTTAGCTTTATAAGTAATATCAAAATCTTCAACACCTTTCATGTTCCTTGAAAAGCGTGTGGAGCCCTTGTGAGACCCATCAGAACATAAATGTGGTGGTAGCCCAGCCCTTGATCCAGACAGGCAGAGCAATCCCAGTGGCTTTGAAGGACCTTACTCTGTGGCTCAGTGTCTGAGATCCTGAATTCCAAATGAGCACTTCATCCCTGCTTTTAATGTACTTTCCTTCAAGTGTTTCAGCTAGCATCTGGAACATTTACAAGGGGCTTTGAAATCTGAAAATGGTGAGTATACTATAGGATCAAAATATTGATAACAGTAACCTAATTTTGTTTGTTGTTTTAGGTGGGTCCACATAGTTTGTGCCCTCTATGTTCCAGGAGTGGCATTTGGAGATATTGACAAGCTACGGCCAGTAACACTAACAGAAATGAATTATTCCAAGTATGGTGCAAAGGTAAGAAGAGATGTAGTGGCAACCAGTAGCTGTATTATATGTTTTCACATGTAATAGAATATATAATGCATCTTCCCAACTTTATTTTTCTTTTTTACAGCAGTTTTCTAGTGAGGTTCAGGACTAAAAATGAGATAAAGTTTATTAATGATTGTTATACCTACAGCCTACCTGCTTTTCCCTTCGTCTTTCCATCTGTTCCCTTAAATTGTTCTCCATAATTTCTGTCACTGTTTTAGCCCAGTTTCCCTGATTTTTTATGGAGGTGCTGATTTCTTTTGAAGTCAGTGGCAGATTGGCAAAATGTGAATGGAAAGCAAGGAGGATTTGCAAGATGAGAAATGGAAGGTTAAGTTGATTAATAAAGGGGAAGATGTACATTCAGTAAGAATTACTTTACACTTTATATGTAAGCTAGTCTTCATACAACAGGCTGTCCCAAAGCAGTGTTTACAAAAATCCACAGCAACATAGGACCCTCAACTTGAACTGTTAAATGGTTCTAAAGTTAAAATTGTCTTACATGTAAATGTTTTCAGTCCAGATCAAAAGTAATCATGAACAAACCTTACAGAAAACCATTGCAGTGGACAGAGGACAGCACTGATTAGTTTGCTAAATACTGTTTGTACGACTAATGGAGACAGTGTGGAGAAGCCGTGTCTACCAGGATAATGTGAGGGGAGGTGGTTGGTTCTGAGTCTGCAGCTCTAAAGCTTGATTTCTGCCATGTCACTTTTGTTTTCTTGAATGTCAATTTGTTAAATTGAATACTAAATGAAAATATGTAGTGCACTTTTAAAAACGCATACAATATAAAAAACAGATTAAAACACTTTGGATTGCCCATGTACAACATACCTGTATCAGGAGCCTGGGCCTGCTGAGACATTTAGCTTTGTTTAGAAATGTTTGTGTAAAAAAAGGTTAGGGCAAGCACACCAGACCCTGCAAATTGTTTTTGAAATGAATCATGGGGGTTTTTTTGTGTAGATTTTTTGGTTTTTGTTGGTTTTTTTTTTAATAACATGAATGATATATAGGATCAGGGTAAAGAATTTGGGCATCTTTTCTTGCTGTAAGGTGAAAGTGAACTGTACAGGTGAAGAAGACTCATTACTGTTGCAAAGCTGTAAATGCTGTTTGCTGTATGAAGTTACAGCTTATTTTGCTACATTCCCCCCTGCAAAACCAACTTAATAAATTAGTTTTTTTCATTTAATTTCTTATCTATTAGGTGTTGCAGCTACACAGCTAAAGGGTGCCCTTCTAGTGTAGCATATGTGATGTTTTGAGATTCTTGAGTCACTGAGTTTTCCTTACCATTCCATTCTGTTGTTTAACTTTCTCTATGGAGATATTTTCTCTGGGTGGTAGACAGCCTTGCTCTCTATTCAGCAAGTAGGAGTCTAGGTAATGTGTGCATGTATAATTTTGGATCAACTTTATTCACTGGATAGCAGCGCTGCCTAAGCGGGTCATGTTCCCATTTCCTGCTTATGTGCTTATTGCTCTAGATTGCTGGCACAGGGATTTGGTTTGAAATGGTGGTGAAACAGACTGAGGAATTGATCTGACTGAAAAATAAGTTGTTTTTTTCCAGATTGTATTAGAGGGCATCAGTTCATTGTTTTGTAAATGACAGTGCCTCGAAGGCACATAGCTGAAGCCACAGTTCGTAATTAAATGGCTCACAACCTTCCTTACTGATATTTATGATTTTTGAGTATTTGTTTCTGCAGTGTTACATGTTTACTCCTCAGTCATTGCTTATCAAAGGACATGTACATAGGTATCTATGGTTTTCAGTCATTCGAAGCACTGCTCTTCTGAACTTGTTGAACATTTGCTGTGGTGTGGTGGTTTTTTTTTTACCATACATATACAACTAATTGTGCTTGAATTGCTTGGATGGTATTTAGTTGTTTTGCTGAAGGAGAAGGCAGTACATGGAGGTTCATATAAAAATTCATCCACTATGTTGTTTAGATTTTTTAAGCACTTAACCGTTGATGAAAATGAAATGAATAATGGGAGTTGAGAAAGCAGGAAGCTTTAAGTAATGTCAACCTCTGGGAGCATACTTGGTTTCTGTACCACACAGGAGTAACCTACCAGTTCGGTTTTTATATATATGACATAAATTATCAAATATTAGGCAAAATGCACCTGAAATATTTACTGTGGCATTTTCTGTTCTTCTTTATAAAGGAGTGCAGCTTTTGTGAAGATCCACGTTTTGCCAGAACTGGTGTATGCATTAGCTGTGATGCTGGGATGTGCAGAGCATATTTCCATGTGACCTGTGCTCAGAAGGAAGGCCTCCTCTCAGAAGCAGCAGCGGAAGAGGTAGCTATGGAAAGGATAGAATAAAACACCTCTATTGAAAGCTTATGGAGTTGACCTGAAATGGCAGCTTTTTTGTTCACAGGTCCTGAACAAAGTTTTTCTAAGTAGGTAACAAGGCCTAGGCTGGATAAAGGAACTGTATAGGGAGAGCCCTTCACCAAATTGTCCAACTCTGAGCATCTTTTGAATCTGACTGGAAAAAAGGATAGAGAGGGTTAACACAGGAGTTGGTTTAATAGACTAGCAGTCAATACAGACAGGAATTCTGACTCTTATTTCCTCAACTTCACGTAGGGTGACATACTTGCCTAGCTGTTTGTGTAGTACAATAATCTGTTTGATACCAAATAGGAGACTTGAGAAATTAAAGACATTTCTGATGCAACTTTTTATGTGTGTTTTCCAGTATTTACTTCAAATTGTAGTACATAGATATGACTTTCCTTGTGGTAACATTAATCTATGGAATCAGAATGAAAAGCAAGTATTTCTAACCTCCTGGTAACTTCTTAATATATTTTCTTAAAAGTTTTTTTCCCTCTAATATGATCTAAAGCAATTCAGATTTGAATTCCTACTTCCACTTCATTTTTATGGTATGAGTACTTTTAGTTTGTCCAATTTTATCCTAATAGGTATCATTTGAATTAAGCCTGTCATGTTCATAGCTTCACAATTTACCCTGTTGCCTTAGGAAGTAGCACAGGTAACACAAAAACAAGCATTATGTTCACTGTTGATCTTGACACTTTCGTTTCTGAAAACAGTGGACCACTAAGGGATTCATGAAGGAATCACGAAGTCCTTTCTTGTGTTGGACCCATAAATAGGAAGATAACACATTGCCTCATTGTTGTTATTCTTAATAGATTTTGTGTAAGGTTGAGTCTTTAAATGCCCTATGTGAATTCCTTCTGAACACATGTATCTGCTTGCCTTTCCACCTTAAAATTTTATTACATGTTTTCTACAGTCAAATTTTTAATCAAGGCCTCAATCTCATTTTAGGGTGTGGCTAATTGTTGAAGTAAGTTGTTGCATACTGTGAAAATCTAAATTAAAATAAAATGTGCTTGTAAGGGAAGTCAGAGTAAATTTTATTAGTCTGTTTTATAAGTGGAATAAAGGGAAATTTCATAGGTAGATAATTTATTAATATTTGTATTACTTTATGAAGGAAGACTGCTTTCAGTTTGTCTGTAGATTTATGATGTCGTTTGTACACTTCTGAAAGTACAAAGGCAACGAAATATGTTTCTCAAACTGTGTCTCCTCATGGCACAGATACTTGTAGTCTGCTTGCAAGGTTTGTAGGCGCTAAAAGTTGCTATAAACCTATCCATGATAGTGTGCAGATATGATGGAATGAAAAATGGGGAAAAAAAAAATCATCTGATTGATGATAAATCATGTGAGGGTATAGCCACCAAAATGGTTGGAAAAACATTAGAGAAACCAAATATATTGCCTTTGATAGTATTCAGGATTATTAAGCACTTGTAGGATTTAATTTAAAAGGCACAGTGAATCAACAGGAAATTAATACATGTTATATGTTAAAGGAATTTGTACATAGGAATTTATTTTGCTGGGATTTTTTTCCTGGGAATGCATATATGGTACAGAGATTGACTAGTAGAGAGTCTGGTAGGATCATGCAATGAAACAATGGAAAGAACACCTTATATTGTAAATTACATCAACATGACAAAATTGATTTAGAAACATGCTTTTTAGTTGTTTTTAGAAACATGCCAGTTGGAACATGTGAACTGATTGCCAGAATGTCTGTGCTGTTCAGAGCCCTTTGGCCTTACTTTATGTCTCACTTTATTTTCATTCCTTCCCCTTTGTTTTTTCTGAAACAGGATATAGCTGACCCTTTTTTTGCTTATTGTAAACAGCATGCGGACAGGTTAGACAGAAAATGGAAGCGGAAGAACTACTTGGCTTTACAATCTTACTGTAAAATGTCCTTGCAGGAAAGAGAAAAGCAGCTTTCACCAGAAGCTCAGGTATTGTATTCGTGACAAATGCCTCTGTATTAATCATCCATGTGAAACAAGACAGAAATTAAGAGAAGGTAAAAATGTTATTATAGTAGAAAATTAAATGTGGAATATATTGATAGTGCATGGTCATTTAAAAGCACACTGAACTATTTGTAGGGTTTAGTCTCTAAGGACAATTCTCTCTATATATGATATCGTTATATCTCACATATATATCTGTTTCAATACACATCAAATATCTGTGCTTGTCTGTATTGAAAAATACTACTTTGAGTTTGAGGTAAAAAGTTGGTAATTACTTTTTCATAGTAATTTATAGATTTTGTTGAACATTTTCTTCAAAAAGCCAGAAAAAATTAGGCATATTTCTATTTCTATCTAAATTTCCAATTTTGTAGGTCTAAGTGGAATTCTGTGTGCCAGGTGTTTTCATAGTAAGGATTTCCTAGGAAAAAATAATGT
Source organism: Trochalopteron elliotii (assembly GCA_024734555.1). NCBI lineage: Eukaryota > Metazoa > Chordata > Aves > Passeriformes > Leiothrichidae > Trochalopteron > Trochalopteron elliotii. Next base: position 1,737,955 of record JANPWX010000215.1, read on the forward strand.
ATGCAAAGAAGTGAGTCTGTGCTATTGCGTGGGAGTTGTCTGGAAGCCTTAGGCAAGTCTGTATCTCTATGTAGTGACAGATCCATTTTAAAATGTTAGTTACTGCAGAAGTTCAACTGATAAATGCCCTGTTGATACAGAGGTTTCAATCCCTCTGCGGGAATATGCATACTTTCGTGTTTCAATGTGTATACTTTTTTTTTTTCTGATTCTGAAGAATTTCTAGCATAGTTTGCTTCACTGCTTAGACTGAGCTGCATCTGTGCAGAAAAGCAGCTTGTTACTTAAATGAAACCTGTCTGATTCATTTGTAGAAAGTAGCAGATGCTGTAAAAAATGGAAATCATTCACGGGAGAGGACTGTCTGCTTTTTTTTTCTGAATTGAGAATTATAGTGTAATGATAAGAAAATATTGTTTCATATAATCAAACTTCTTATTTAAAAAAAATCTTGCCTTTCCAGTTTGTTTCAGAGGTTTTTGAATAGGAGAATATTAATTTAAAATGACCTGTGCTGTTGAGAATGAGCATGAGCAAACTCATACCATAGAAGAATTTTGAATTAAATATTATTTGGGATATTGAGCTTCATGTAACTTGATTTAAAACTAGTTTCATAATTCTTGCTGAATATAGGCTTTCAGTTAGGTGAAATGCACCTGTGTAGTGGAGACATTACGATAATATGAATACTGCCCAATATTGTGCAGTATCAGTTTGGATCCAGCAGGGCTTATTGGCTCTGTTTTCAGGCATGTATTATGCAGTGCTGATAATGCTGATAAGTTCCCAGCATTTCACTTTCTCTCTCCTCTTTCCTCCAAACCAANTTTTTTCCTTAAATTCTCCTCCATATCTGTGTGGAGTAGCATAACTTTTTGACTGTTTGCTAGATCCTGATCAAAGTTCCTCATTCAAGCAACTACAGTATTTATGCAGCAAAATACAAATGTTATGACTGTCCGTTCTGCTCAGTCTGTGTATTAAACCTATGGGCCATAGTTTTCTGTCTTTGTATTTTTATAGTTTTTTATTTTAGATTGCTTCACCTTTTTTAATGCATAAAACTTGGAAATGTATATTCAAGAATAGGAAATGGTGTGGTTTTCTTTCAAATAGAGAGAAATATGCGCATGATTCAAATCCAGGAGAATATGGCTGAACAGAAGAATATCAAAGATAAGTTAGAAAATGAGCAAGAAAAGCTTCATGTGGAGTATAATAAGGTAAAGAAGAAGGGGTGATGAACCCTTACACCATTTTAGTATTGCTGCTATTAACTTTGATAGAATTTTTCTTTCCATGGAAAAGAATTCATGGAATTTTCTATGGAAAAGAAAATGAAAGATGCAAAATACTGATCTTTTAAAAGTAATAATTAAAACCATATTTCTTATTTTAAAAATATTCAGTAGTCTGTCTTCTTGCATACAAGACATATCAGCTTCTAAAATGTGATATGTTGACTGGACACAAGTTCTTTAACTGACCCTACTGAGAGCTCCAGTAACAAATTGCACACAGACCTGTTTGAGCCTGCATGATTCTCTGTTTGGAGCCCCACTTGATAACTGGCAATCTACAATACTCAAGAGTGTTATTTATTTATTTATGTCAACTACAACTCCAGCTGGGCTTAAGTTTAATGACTTGACTAATTAATCAGTATTCACACCTCCACAGTGTCCTCTGCATGCTTTTTAGGGTATAACAAATTTGATGCCCATGAATTATGGCTTTGCTCCCCCAAAATGTTGGTAATGTAATTTTTTAATGACATTATGATTAAAAAAACTTTTTTGCATTTTTTCCAAATAAATACTTATTTCAATATTCAGTTATTTTGAAACATAGATATACTGCACATTTTGTAACAGATGACATGCTGCAATTCTGCTGAATTCAACAGCCTATTAAGTGATAGTTAATGACAAAAGATGGGGTTGCTATTAATTCCTAAATTGTTTGATGTGTGTGTTTTAAGTGAGAACATACGGAAAACATAGCAGGATATCCCTGCCCAGAGGTGATAAAGGGAAAGGAAATTGTGCCTGGGCCTTTTAACCAAATAGTTACCTCCCAAAATACACAACCTAACAGATACTTTCAGAAGAGAAAAAAATCCTTTTTTTTTTTTTTTTTGCTTGCAGTCTTTAATTTTAAATTTTCTCTTTCTGTGAGTGTGAATGTGGCAAAAGAGAGTTTTAATTCATTTATGTTTGCTTGTTATAATCTTGCTGCCTAAGTAGTGTGGACAGCACATATAAGATGTTGCTGTATTTTAGTTTTGCTTTCCATTTGACTTTATGAAGCCTTATTTCCATGCTGAAATACTTCAGGTCTTTACAAAACAAGTGATTGCTCTGGAGTTTTGCTTCACTTCTGTTAAATTACTGAATGGTTGTACTGATCTAATCTATACTGATATGAGTTTCATTGTTTTTCTAATCCCACAATAAATTAACGCACCCTCAGTAAGTAAGAGGTTGAGTAAATTTTATTTAATAACTTTTAATGGATTTTCCTTCCTGTTGCCTATATTTTTTCCTTTAAATTTTCAGCTGTGTGAGTCCTTGGAAGAGCTACAAAATATGAATGGAAAACTGCGAAATGAAGGACAAGGCATTTGGGCTTTGCTGGGTAGAATCATTGGACAGGTAGATTGGTTCCTTGCCCCCTTTACAGAAAAAAAACAGCAGAACAGGTTTTCCAAGAATAGGTCTTTTGTTTCTGTGTGCTACTTCTGTGGCCAAATAAATTGATTTGATTTGATTTGATTTGATCCAGACCCAGGGTTTACTCAGAGGATAATGCTTCCTGATTGAAGTACCTAGACTTCTACAACTGGGAACATGTAGCTTAATTTTGCTGTTGTAATATGCTGCTTGTTTGCAAAATTCTTTCATTTGTTATAAGTGATTGACCTGTCATTTGTGATGAACCGTAGCATGACGCATGAGTTAATCCTACAGTTTTTGTCTCCAGTTGTCTTTAGTTACTGTAGGCTTCAAATGATAAGTTAACTATTAATGACTTTTATAAGATAAAAATCCTTTTAAATGTGGTATGTACATGATGGTGTGTAACTAGACACAGGAGAATATTTTGATCAAATGAATATAAATATCTAGGACAGCAGAAGATTTAGGTTACTTCCTGTTGCCAGCAATTATCTTTGTTCCCACTAAGGAACAAAGGGATAACGATAAGGGAAAAAAAAAAAGCGAAGATTTTTGCAGTGTTTTCATGTATGTTTTATGTCAGAGGCATTAAATGTCAGTGCCCATTTTGGATGTGAGAGGGAGATTGCAATGATTTCCAGTTATGATTTAAGATTGAAGAAACTGTTTACTATGGAAATGCAGACATAACAATTATCCGCAATTTTGGCGTGCCCTTTCTTACTGCTGAGTTTGTGCTGCTGTTCTGGAGACGACCCTTACACTTTATGCAGTAATAGTTCCTTAGATACACAACCTTTTACTAGTTCCATTTGTCTGCCTACCTCTCCTACTTGCAGAGAAGAATTCTTGCATAGCATATCTTTTAAACCAAGACTATTTTTCCTTCCTTTGAGTAAATTGTAATATATAATGTTATGTTATATTATATTATACTTATACTTACTTTGAGTAAGTATAATATAATATAACATTATATATTACAAATATACTTATAAGTATATTTGTAAATGTATTTCCTGATGCAAATGTTACTCAATTTGAAAAAAAAAAATAAAGAAAAGCTGAGTAGAATTCATTTACACAGCTTGCATGACATTTTTTTCCAGTTGGTTGAACAGATGCAGACCCATGGGGCTGTTGAGAAATGACTTTGATAGATGGTTGCTGTCTGAGAAGCCAGCATACTGCAGATAGTAGAAACCCAACGAGAGTCTCATCTGCTTTGTGAAGGGCTGGGTCCAATAAGATAATTTTTCTAATTAACCTGTCGAGCACCAGTGTAGCTGCAATGCTGGGGAAAATAAACGGCCTCAGTATTCTGTCACTTTCATAAATCTGCCTTTGCTTGTTTCAGCTTCCTAGAGAAATGCATCCTTCTCCAACCCTATATTGGAAGCTTGAGGAAAAATTCTAAGACCTAGTCTTTCTGTATGTTTCTTACTGAATTGAAAAAATTACTGTAAGATTACTTTATATTACAGAATCATACTGGGATAAATGTGTACTCTGTAAAATAGCATATCCCACTCATTATGTTTCTTGTTCTTCATGCATTGAGATTAGAGGAATATTCTTTAAAAGTGTGAAGACTCATGTGTACTGCATTTCTTCCAATCCAATAGAAATTGAACATACCAGCAATTTTGCGAGCTCCTAAGGAAAGGAAACCAAGTAAAAAGGAAGGAGGAGCACAAAAGGCATCTACACTTCCGGCAGTACTTTATAGGCAAGTAATTAAATTTTGACCGAACAGATACAGTATCTAGTAATTTATGGTTTCAGAAAAGTGTTCTGAGAAAATTGTTTGTTTCAGTTTTTAATTTAAAAAATCCTTTAAAGTTGTCTATACCTTTTACTTATTTTTGAAGGCTAAGTTGAATAATACCACATATGAGTAAAGTTTGGGTGTTTTTGCTAATTTGACAGTGGTGCTTTAAGGACAAAGCTAACTCCTTGCATCTGAAGTAGAAGGGTCCTTTGTCACTTTGTTCTTTGAATGCAGTCATCTGAGTGGATGATTTTGAGAACTGTGATGATGCTGTTCAGTCATGATTCCTGGATGCACAAAACACTTGTCATATAAGAATTCTCACTTTCTGCTCATGCTAAATTTCCCTACTTCTATTTTTAATAATTCCCAAGGCTATGAAATGTATTCACATACTCTGTCATAGTTCCACCTTTTCCCCTCTTCTGTAAGCTATGAACCTACTGACTGGGTTTTTATTAAGCATAATACTGGGACACAGACTAGGATCCCAGACTGTGACTGTGCAAGATACGTGCATGTCATCTAGGATCTTTTGTCACCACAGCTGAGGAGTGACATCTTGTATTGCTTATCTAGAGAACAGCATCCAGCCACAGCAAGTAGTGTCTTGCCCAGGTAGAAGGCTAAGGGAAGAGGATGGTTTACACAAGCAAAAGTTAATTTTACGGCTGCAAGAGGTAGAAATCTTGAAAATGTCGCAGTGGGCTGAGGATTCGATGTACGCAAATAATTGGAGTCATGCTTCACCAATTCTGTTTCATTCAAATGCACTCAGTTCCTCCCATGTTATAGTGCAATCAGTGAACACCTGTCTTTTCAAAATAACTAAAATCTCAATTCCACTAAAATAATAATAAAAAGGAAGTGTAATTTCTAATGAGCTACATTGCCCAGCAGAGCAGCAGCATACACCTATTTCAAGGTGATTACCTGCATTAGCATATGATTGATTATTAAGATCGGTATTAGCAGCATAATTTTCTGTTTAGACATTTGTTGTATTTTTTCCACTTGCCACTGGTATATTTTGTTCAAGTATTGAGTGATTACTAACTTGTTAGAAGTCCTCAAAAATTTAATTGAAAGCCATTTTTTGCTAGGAGCCTTTTATGCTTTTACTGTACATGGGTAGAAGCTCCTTAAAAAAAATTCCTCCAAAATTACTCCATAATTACTCCAAAAAGTAATTATGCACTTAAATGGTATATTCAAATTGAAGTTGCCACGTTTGTATTGAAACTGGGGGATGTTCTGGGGTGTACAGTTTATTCTTTATGAGTCTGTAATTAAAATGCTTTTCTGCATGAAAAGTTGTGGAATTTGCAAGAAGAACCATGATCAACACCTACTGCTACTCTGTGACACTTGTAAACTCCATTATCATCTTGGTTGCCTGGATCCACCTCTTACAAGGATGCCAAGGAAGACCAAGAACAGTTACTGGTAAGAACACAGTTAATGAGTTGTCCTGTGCTGTCTCTGTACTGAAAGTAGGATGTAAATGTGAACAGACTTGCAAATTCTGAGCAGATTAGACATTGCTTTAATGCAGTTTGAGCAGGTTTTTTTATTTTCAGGTTATTAGCAGTGATGTTTCAAGGTTAAAAAAAAAAGTTGTAAAGATTTTCTCTTTATTAGCCACTGTGTAAAAATAGGTTATAGCTGTAATTTTCTTGGGTTTTGAATTCATCTGTGATTGTTATTGCCGCAATATAATAGCGGCAGGAAATTATAGGCTAATACTTTTGGGAAATGAAAGACTTGGTTTTCTGTTTATGTTAGGACTCAGATAAGCGACTCTGTTCGGACCTTCAGGCAAATACTTGTAGTATTTTTAAATAAACTTGCAAGTAGTAGCTCTGTTTATTGCAGCATGGGAAGTGTTGGGTTTAGTGCTGTCTTATGACTCAAACGTACAATGGCAGAAGTATGTTCGTAACTGTACTTATTGCAGTTACATTTCCACGAATTAAAGTTCTTTCATGCTTGTGGTGCAGAACAAAACCTAAGTTGTACAATGGAGAAATGATAAGGTAGCAGGGATTCTGATTTCCAAACTCTCATAAAGTTAGCTTGCTCTGCTCTATAGTGTTAGCAGTCTGCATGTTTAAACCGCTCTGAAATGTGTTAGAAAAACTCAGAAGTAGTTTGTAGCTGGCAAGAAGTTAGTGTAGCATCTCGAGGAGTCATTCATCACCTTGTCTGAATGTTAAGGTACCAAACCAGAATAGTATAAGAATTGCTTCTAAAAATACAGTAAAACTATTGTAACAGAAAAATATTAGTTTCTGGTTTTCTTCATATAACTCTTAATTTTTTATTAAAGAACTTGCATAAAACATTTACTTCAGCCATCTTTTTGGTTAGTTTTGAAGGTTGCGTGCAGAACAAGATGGCCAGTACATGAAATGGGAGGCCTCTCTTTCTTATATCTGTAATGTCTTTCTTATATCTTTATATGTGACAAAACCTGGATTTACCTCAGTAAATTTGCTTAGTAAATTAATAGAGATTTCAGTTAAAAGATGAAAATCTCAAAAAGGTTTTCATCATCACTAATACTTTCCTGAACCAAATTTTCCTTTAATTGTTTAATGTAGTGTGTTGTTAGACTTTTGATCTCTTCGGTCAAATTTGCCAAGTAGTTATTTTACATGGGAGCTTTTTTTTTTTTTTTTAATTTTTAGATAGCTTCTTCATTTACACAGGAGATTTGATTTTTGTTCTGCTTTTTAACAAAGTTGAAAAGGCTCACTAAAAGCTATCAGTCCAAAAGATGTAAGACTAATTCTCAGTAGGTGTTAAAGGCAGGATAGGTCAGGTTAGGTAGTAAAGCTCTTTCATTTCAAAGCTATAACTTAGCTTTGTTGTGAATTTCATGCTTCAGTTATATCTTAGATCACAAACTTGGCTTTTACTTCTAATTAGCTCAGGCATATTCTAGAGTGTGAGATGATAGCAGACAAATTGAGCTGCATTGATTGCATTCTTTTCATCATTGAACATTCCTTTATGTATTCTTTCCAGGATCAGTAGAGAGCATATAGAACAGACCCTTAATCCAAGTTTGAGTTCAGCAGGTTTTTCCTCCCCTGCTGTTTTGAATACAATTTTTATCTTTTGATTAAGATATGAAGAAAAGTGCATTTTTTTTAGATGGGGCCATGTACTTTTCAGATATTTGTGTAGGATGTTACAGGAAGATAGCAGAAAAATAAAAGAAAATTGACATAATGGGAAATTCCTTGAAACAGTAGACTTGTACAAGATGTAATAGGATATTTGGTATAGGATGTAGGAGGAACATAGCACAAAAATAAAAGAAAATCAGTATAGTGGGAAATTCCTTGAAACACTAGGCAGGTTGAAAGACTTTATTTAAGAGTGGTTAAAAACATTGAGTTTAGGTTTTTTTTTTAAATAGTAATCAAAAAACAATTTAAAATAATTTTCCTGGGTTTTTTTTTCTTTCTATTCCATTATCATTGCTAATAATTTACTCAGAATAGCTAACCTGAACCCTTGAAAAAGTTTTTATAATTACAGTCATGTACTTTACCAATATATGTTTATTTAAACAATGAGTACTTTAAATGAGTTTATTCCATAAACTTCATCTTTTATATTGTGTTTGAGAATGCCAGGTCATTCAGGTTTTGTGTGTGGTGCTACATAGACTAATTTATAGTTATACTTTTTGTCCATTTCATGCTCAGCATTTAATAATTTAAATTACAGTTTACCAAAAAGGGGTTTGAAATTGTTAAATTAAGTCCAGTATTATATGTTAATAGTAAGAGAAAAAAAATATATATTCTGTATTTAAAAGCTAATTTGTTGAAGAAAGCACAAACTATATTTTGTTTTCTCAGTGTTTCTAAAATTTCAAATGAATTACCAGTTTTAGTCTTAGTGAAATCATAGTAAGAATTTAGACCTGGTGAGCACCATGTTTCACACCTTACTAGTTTAACCGATTTAAAACGCTTAACACAAAGAATTTTCCTTGTTCGGACGCCTGACAGTTTTCTTCAAGGTAACAGTTATAACATCTTACACATCAGTTTGTACCATAGTAAGTTCAAAGCCTGTCCTCATTTCAGATGAATTTGAGATGAAGAGCATAAGAGCTATTTTATGTAATAATACATTAAAGCATTAATTTATGCCTGCTTTGATGCTGTGCTTTCAAAGTAGAATTATAGAATATCCTGAATTTGAAGAATAGAGTCCAACTCCTAGAGCAGAAGTTTTAACCATACAATGAAATGCTGTGGTTTACTTTCATTTAAAAATTTGCAATTTTCTGTTTCTTAGAAATCCTGTTGATTAAACAATTGAATATTATTTTGATTAACATGTTATCATAATACTAAGTCTTATCATTCTTGCTGACAACTTGTGTGCTTTTATGCTCTTGGCCATTCTGGATGTATTTTCCTGGTAGAGAATGATTGTAACTGGTACTAAGACAATGCACAAGTGTTGGCAGACAATATAATGGATCAAAATATAGTTGTAAAATATTGACATTTTCATTAAGAAAATACTTGGCAGCTATCAACAAGGATTAGCTTCTTCTGTTGGAATGAGATTACTGAAAAACAGTGAAAACTTCTGGTAGCATATGAAATACTGGGGACTGAGATGGACAAAACAAGGACTAATGGTTGTATTAAGCTTGGTTGGTTTTATTTTTCCCCTAGAAGGCCAAGTTATTTTAGTGGTGACTCCTGTGGGGAGTATTGGCCACAGGACAGAATGAGCTGTAGAGTTCCTGGCCAGTAGTTCCATGAACACTCATGTAGTATCTAGACATTCATTTATATTTGTGACCTCAGTCATTCAGTACTGATCCAGTACCTCTTCAAATGTTTTTTCATACTAAGTCACTGGACAATGATATAAAATTAGTAACTTACATAAACATGAGCGGAATATGACATATACATTTTTATGTATTTGTCACTTGTCCTAATTGAAGGATGTTTGGGTTGCTACAAATGGCAGATTTTCTTTTTTTTTATTAATCTCTGTAACTTTACACTCTGTAAGGTGCTCTTTGAAGCTTTTTGACAACTGTATTAGGTTCATATATACTGTCTTTTATCTCTATAATTAAAGCAGCCCTGGTTTTTTTCCACCTCCAGTACATCATTTACATGTGTAATTTACAGAGCATAGGTGTCACCTTCAAGCTGTGGTCCATGTGTCTCGAGTTCACAGTGGCTTAATTCTTTGTAAACGTTGTGAGAGGTGATTTGTTAGAGAGCATGTCTGTGAGACCTGCGTCTTCCTCATGAAAACAAGCCCCTCTTTTCATTTTTAAACACTGAGGACAGAACTGTGTTCTGGAAGCACTGTAGTGGTATTTGCTAAGTAGTTTGAAATCACTCTTTTCCCAACTTGTTGCTACTGAGTTGACAAGATGTTTGTGGTGTGGGAAGTTCTCTCTGATTCATGTGCCAAGTTAGATTGAGAACACAACAAAATCACACAATTTCTTTTTTCTTCTGTAGGTTGTTAGTGCTTAATCAAAGACTTTCCATATGATTGAGATTTCAAATCAATATTGAGATTTGTTGATGTTACCAAAACTTCCAGTAATTTTAGCAGTAGGCACATCTTGGAAGTAGGCATATTATTGCCTGCTACTGATTTTCTCTGTGGGTCTAGATTAGGGAAGTCTAGACTAAAAGGAAAACAGAAGCTGTGTACTGAAAGTTGAATATCTGGCACCATTTCTCCTGTTATTTTGCTTATGCTGCATAGCAATACTTGCTAATTTAGAGGGAGTCGAAGATTGTTGCAGTAGTTCTAAAGGTGACCTGCTGTGACAGGTTCTCTTTTCACTGCTTGCCCTTGAAGAGCTGAAGTTAAGTGAGCGTGACTGTGGCATAGCTAGAAAGAAGTCATATGGCTGTTTTCTATGACCGTGTTGGGATTAAACAGCAGAATGGGAAAAGTACTTTAAATACAAGAACCGTGTTGAAGTAAACTATAGGAAAAGCTGAAAGGAGATTGTTTCCAAGTCAGAGGAATGTGTGTCTGTAATAGCTTTTCTGTGGTTCTGTGGGAGCTAACAGCCAAGCTGCTTTGTAGTTGAAGCTTGTCTGTTTTGTAATAGGGATGATGGAACATGGTTGCCTATGATAGTGGAGCCTATTCTGGTAAATCAAGAGGTTGCTTGTAAGTTCATGTTTATAACTCCTTTCCCCCTTACCTGTGATATATTTGTGAAGGTTTGGTTTGTGATTCAAACAATACCCTCACCCCCCATCATAGTATGATTGTGCTTTTGTTTTCTAGATCTAGGTTTTTTGTAGTTTCGATTTCACACTTGCACAGCCTGTTTCAGAGCACATATATATTTAAATAGCATCATAGTAAAACTTCAGGACTTTAGTGATCTGCATGGGTATTTTCTGTAGGACTGTATGAACATTAGCAGAAAAATGGTGTCTTTCTCTTGTAATAACAGAGAGATAAAGAACACTAATTATTTAAATCATACATGCAGGGTGGTAGATCCAAGAAACTGGATTCCCAACTCCAAATATCATTGTAAAACCCTGTGACTATTTGTTTCTCTTATGAAAGTGTCATTTTAGTGCAGCTCTTAAGTTATGGAAGCTTTTTCTATAATTTATACGTAGCACAGATTTTTACCATAGTAATGGGAAAAATAAATGCTTTGTAAGAACTACTCATAGAATTTTTGAACATTTTCGTAGGTATTGCTTACATCTGCATAAGCAGATCATAGTAATTACTTTCATATATGCTTTCCAGTGCATAAATTAATGACATGACTGATGATGCAGTGTTATGGAGGGCTGTGCTCTCCAATGCTTGCTAAATAGAATTTCACCTTAAAGCTTTGGGTTGAACAGCTTTAAGAACAATGCATCTTATAAAAATAAAGAACTCAAAGTAACTTGTAGCTAAGCAGACATGCAAGATTTTGAGGGAATATTGTTACTTGAAGCTTCTCTCTCCTTCATCATTGGAGTGCTTTTCTCCATCAAATCATAGAATAATAGTAGTTTGGTCTGTGTGCCTTTATTTTCTTAAGTGCATGTGAATACATATTTGTGTGTGTATATTCACACAAATTTATGTAAACATATAACTGTAAAAAGTAGCATAGTGAAAGCTATTGTTCCTTATATTTTTCTATAGTCAAGTGTCTTCAGGCCGAGAGGTGTTAACAGGTATTCTGTGTGTAGCAAACTGAGGTTTGTAAAGAGGAGCGTGCTCATTTTATCAAGCACAGAGAAGAAAGGCTACTCTCTTTTCATCCACCTCTTCTGATAATGGAGGAGCAATAGGGAGAGATTTACTAAAATCACAATAACCACAGCAGTATTAATAGCAAAAGGTATACACGAGAGAGAGAGTGCTTTACCCACAAAAGGGATTTACCTCTGGGAGCAAACAAAAACGTTTCCCAAAAATAGTGCTGCTGGACAAAGGCTTTAAGCTGAGAAGAGCCCTTGTGGCTAAGCATCCCCCTGCCCCAGTGTGAAGAAACCAGAAACCCAGAAGCCAGATCTCTGGCGTTGTACTTCCTGGTGTTTTTCCCAGACCACTGTGCTCGGCTGTGTTTGGCAGCGTTTGCCCAGCTCAAGTTGGTCCCACACGGCTGGCACTTGGCACCACACCACCAGCTCCCGCTGGTGCTGTTTCAGCTGCACCAACTCAGGTGGGGGTTTGGAATGGAGAAAGGGACCAGCAATGGCAGAGAGGAGGCTGGGGCTGGCTCATCCCAGCACCTTCTCTCCAGAGAGATCCAAGCAAGAAGGCAAATTTTCACTTTCTGGTGCTCGGCTCTTCCTGCCAAGCCCACACCCCCAGTGATGATGTGTGTGGTAGGGAATTAAGCAGTGCTGAAAACTCCGTCCCTCTTTTCTCTGTAACCAAGACAAAGAGGAAGAATACAGGACTGTACTCTTGTGTGCTGGCCCAAAACCGTTTGAAAAGTATATAAACTGACTTCCTTGTGCTTTGACTATTCATAAAGACTCCATACGTACATGGGAGAGGGGAGAAACTGTTGTTTCCTGCAACCTACCCTGTTCTGCTTTTCTAGACCAGCAAATATTCCAAGTACTTTCATGTGTCCTATTTATCTTGGTCTTAAGTGCTTTTTAGATACCAGGTGATGAATCTTTGTAACATTATGATGAAGCCACAATTATCTAAAATTGTATAATTTAAATTATATAAAACAATAATCAAAAATTTACATATGGAAAAGTTTAAGGAGAAAGGTCTTGAGTTAGTCAGGGCTACATTGATCTGTTACCCAATCCATGACTGGACTCCCTGTATTCTGACTTGGTAGCCACTGGTCTGTGTTAGCAAACCATGAGTACTCCTGGTGTCTTTTGGTATAGATTATTATATATTTGGAAAGATTATACTGCTTACATTGCTTTGAAAGAATTAGAAAACATGGAAAGTTGATGGACTTGATATTGTGTTAGCCCTCACTGAAGTTCACTGGAGAAGAACTGGAACTATTCCTTTTGAATGTGTAAAGTGGAACAAATAGGCTCAAACACAACGTATATCTGACTTCGCTTTTGTTTATACAGGATGGATATGCCTTCTCATTGCAAATGTGTATTAAAATTCAACCTTAAATAATTAAATACATGGGATTTTTGCTTTGTCTTCTTCCAAAGCAAATTTGCTCTTTCGTTTAGATTGTGCTTATCCCTGTTAATGCCAGTTAATAGCAGATTATGTTGAATTTTTTTTTTTGGTTGGTATTATTAAAAAAGTTTAATAGAAAAAGCAGTGGTGAATTGGACTTAATATGAATGGACTTGCAGTTTTTTGAATTGGAAGTGTAGTGTGAGGAGTAATTAAAACTGGCTCTTCCAGTAAGTATAATTTTTATGTTTTCGTTAATGTACTTTTAGTGAACATCCGCATTTATGACTTTGCATAAGATGATTTTTTGCAAATAAAAACATACCCTGTTGAATTCCTATCTTGTAAATTCTGTTATGGAGCTTGTTAATAGCATTACTTTAGCATCTCTTAATTTTTGAAGTTCTGGTAGTGATTTTGTATTTTTTGAGAAAATCATTAGGCTTTTTCTTTTTCAATTTAGCCTGTTAATATATGTCTCTAGCTTCTGTATTTGTAATTTTCTCTTAACTATTTTTTTCAGATTTAAAACTGACTCCCTTAGGAAATGCATATTAAAATTTATTTTCATAACAAACATGTCCTCCAAATCCCTGCTACTAAATCATGCTCTCATTGGAATGAATTCAGCAGCACGTCATTGTAAAGATTAACAATCTGGTCTAGTGGAGGGTGCCCCTGCCCATGGCAGGGGGGTGGGAACTAGATGATCTTTAAGATCTCTTCCAATCCAAACCACTATATAATTCTATAATTAAACTGCAGCAGCAGCTACAGTAATTAGTAGATTAGAGATCAGTGGGTAGCTTTAAAAATGAAGATGTTGGTAGCATGAAAGTGATGGAATGGGGGGGGGGGGGACGGGACATTTTTCTTGAAGATTAATTCCTGCTTTCAGAATCTTGGTTTTCAAAGTTAAGTACTGTCAGGAAAATAAGAGCATCTTACTTGTGTTTTGCTTGGTTGCTTAAAATGTATGTTTTAGATGTCCATTTGATTTCTCGACTTTTGAATTTATCTTAAACACAAACACTTCAGTATATTTCTTTTTCTGCTCTTGTGACTGCAGTCTTAAAAAGAAAATCTTCTGCTTTGCAGGCAATGCTCAGAGTGTGACCAGGCAGGTAGCAGTGATATGGAGGCTGATATCGCCATGGAAACCTTACCAGATGGGACCAAAAGATCAAGGAGGCAAATTAAGGAACCAGTGAAATTTGTTCCTCAGGATGTGCCAACAGAACCGAAGAAAATTCCAATCAGAAACACGGTAAATGATGGTGGAGCTGATGTGTTGAGGCTCATATTCTTAATAATATTGTTTCAGATGACCTACATTGTGGACATTTTGAATTGAGAGATTTCAATTAGATTGATGTTCTGTTTTTGTTATATATTTAATTTTCTCTTTTTAGTGCTTTATTAGTTGTGGTAAATACTGTTTTGCTAAAATAGAAAGCTGGGAAACATGGTACTTAACTGAAGAGCTGTACGAGGTTAAGGGAAAATTCAGTTTGCACTTAAACTTACCCTTAACAGCTCTTCTGCACTGTAGTAGTAAGGACACTTACTAGGGTAGATTTAAATATATTGAATTACAGCTGTAGAAACATTTCCATTTAGAGTCATTTCCTTATCTACAGCCAACCTGCTGGCTGACTGCACATCTTGTGACCATCACAAGACCCTGTCATTTCAGTTTATTTGGCTTCCTAGTCTTACTAGTCAATGTATGTTTTCTTAAACTTTCTTGGTCGATAGAATTGGAGAAGACAAGCAAAACCTCTGGCTTCCTGTACTGATGAACTATTTAGCATATTTGAAAGCAGTACTTTTTTATTCATCACTGTGCACTTTTCCTTAAATTTTGCTATCCTGCTTGCTAAGAAAACAAGGCTTTTCATGAGTGATGTGTCATACCACCTATAAAAAGAACATAAAAATATCGAAGGACATTTAGGTCCAGGTTATGGGATGAGTAGTGTTCCCATATCCCTTCAGATGTAAGTGGTTCATCTTCCATTGTATTTCTTAATAACAGGAAATATTATAACCTCTCACATTAGAGTCAGATGAAGTTTATCTCTCATGCAGCACAACTTTATTTTCTTCACAAAGCTTTCAAGACATTTTATTATTATACTAGCAGATACCATACTTAATGTACACTGATAGGATTAAGCAAGTATTTTCCTGACCCTGTCTTAAATGTTTGTTTTAATTTTAGGCCATTTGATTTGATTTACCTAATGGCTTCCCTTTCCCAATCTGTGACTCAGAACTTTAAGAATGACTCAAGCCAATCTGATTAATTTAGCTCAAACTATTAGGAGTATGAGTAATCAAAAATTAAATTTTGAGGAACAACTTCTTTCTTTTCCTCATTGAGGGAAAGTGCCCTTTCTCCTTATGCATGAGAGCTCATAGAATCTTACAGCTGCCTGGGTAGATTGAACTTCCTGTTGTTATGTTGTTGTTCACACAGATAGACTTACCTGGTGTTCTGCTTACTGAACCCTTTATATCTCATCTCCCATTTTTCTTCTTCCTTTCTCTTCTCTCTTTTTATACTTAGTGTAGCTCTCTTATAGGGTGTGGAGAATCATGATTCTGGGACTAAAGAGAACTAAAATTATTGCAGGAAAGACATTCGTAGTTGTCATAAAAAAGGGAGTAACATAAGGCATTGTTCAGAAATCCATAGGAATACAAGATTGGTTTGTTCTAAAGCCCATGTAATAACTGCCTAGGTTCTTCTGTGCAAAATGGAGAGAAGTCTGATTGCTCTGAAATGTTCCTCTCATGCTGTGATGCTGTGATGTGTGCTAAACTGGTGCTACATTGGTGATTTGGTGCTTCATGTGTTATGTAATATATCTACACACATCGTCCTATGTAATACAGAGTTTGACTTGCAGTGGCATACTGTGTTGTCACTGTATGGTGTTGCACTGTGAAAATTTACTGCTACCAGTCTAAGAAAGATTTTGTTCCTCTGCTTGAATTTTGAGTCTATC
Organism: Trochalopteron elliotii; assembly: GCA_024734555.1. Classification (NCBI taxonomy): domain Eukaryota; kingdom Metazoa; phylum Chordata; class Aves; order Passeriformes; family Leiothrichidae; genus Trochalopteron; species Trochalopteron elliotii. The sequence continues at coordinate 1,754,085 of JANPWX010000215.1, forward strand.
AGTTCTCTCCAGTTCTCTACTTTGGTAAAACCTAGAGATTTGCAAGATAACATCTTTGCTGCCCTGTGAGTAGGCCTTCTCTGTAAAAGAGAATCATTGACCACTAACTGTTGTCTCCTCCAATGATTGGCTCTGTTCTGGGTAAATACCCCAGTTTATATACTGAGCATAGTGTTCTGTGGTGTAGAATATCCCTTTGGGCAGTTCAGTCAGTCTGTCATGGCTGTGGTCCCTTGGAGCTTTTTGTGCAGCTCCTCCCTGGCAGAGCATGAGACACTGAAAAATCCTTGATTTGAGGTATGTGTAACTTAGCAACAGCTAAAATATTTGTGTGTTATCAGCATTATTCTATCAGCATTACTGAGGCCAGGTTAGCTCAGCTGGTCTGAGCATGGTGCTGATAATGCCAAGGTTGTGGATTCAGTCCCTGTATGAATTCCATTCACTTAACAGCTGGACTTTGATGATTCTTGTGGATCCCTTCCAAGTCAGAGTATTCTGTGATTCTCATACTAAATCCAAAAAGCACAGCACTGTACTAGATACTAATAAGAAAATTAACTCTATCCCAGCTGAAACCAGACCATCTGCCCAGAGACCCGTGACAATTGGAGCACACTAGTGTTCACAGCTTCTACATGACATTGGAGACTCAGTTTCCTTCTGTAATTTGAGAGTGTGAGAGAGCTAAGACTGAAGCAGGTTATTCAGAGTTAGGACAGTGCTTTTTCCTTGTACAGTTCTCTGCGTTAATTGTGTGCTAGGACGGTATTTTATATCCTAGCGCTATACAAGCTTTTTGAAGAACCCTGTGAGTGCTCCATAGTATTTCTATCTCTTAGCTTTCAAATATTTCACAGTATATTTATATAGAATTGTAGATTCACAGAATGTTCTGGGTTGGAAGAGGCCCACAAGTGTCACTGAAGTCCAACTCCTGGCCCTGCACAGGTCAGCTCCAAGAACCACACCATGTGTCTGAGGGCATTGTCCAAATGCTTCTTGAACTCTGTCAGGCTTGGTGCTGTGACCACTTCCCTGGGGAGCCTGTGCCAGAGCCCAGCCAGCCTCTGGGTGAAGAACCTTTTCCTATTACCCAGCCTAAACCTCCCCTGACCCAATTTCAGGCCATTCCCTTGGATCTTGTCACTGGTCATCGGAGAGAAGAGATCAGCGACTGTCTCTCCTCTTCCCCATGTGAGGAAGCAGAGACTGCAGTGAGGTCTTCTCTCAGTCTCTTCTCCTCCAAGCTGAACAAGCCACTCCTTGCATGTCTTCCCCTTCTAGGCATTTTGCCATCTTTGTAGTCCTGCTTTGAACTCTTTCTGATAGCTTTATTAGTTTTATATCTTTTTTATAGTGCAGTGCCCAAAACTGCACACAGCACTTTCAGTTAGGCTGCCCCAGTGCAGAGCAGAGTGGGACAGTCCCCTCCCTTGCCTGGCTGGTGGTGCTATGCCTGATGCCCCCAGGACACAGGTGGCTCTCCTGGCTGCCAGGGCACTGGTGACCCATGTTCAGCTTTCCATTGACCAGGATCCCTAGGTGCCTTTCTGTGGCACTGCTTTCCAGCCTCTCATTCCCCAGTCTGTCTGTACATTGTGTGTTGCCTCCTCCCAGGTCCAGGTTCTGACACTTGCTCTTGTTAAGCTTGATAGAGTTGGCAATTGCCCAGCCCTGTCATTTAGGACCCTCTTCGGGGCCTCCCTGCCTTTGAGGGGATCAGCAGCTCCTCCCAATTTACTATCTTTGGCAACCTGCTTAGTATATCTTCAAGTCCTGTGTTCAAGTTTTTTATGAAGATGCTGAGAAGAATTAGTCCTAATATAGAGTGCTGCATTGACAGATTGCCAGTCTATCACCCCATTCTCTATAACCTAAGGAAATCAAGTTTGACAAGGTGGACTTTGCCTTCATGAAGCTATGATGGCTCTTATACTGATGACTTTGTTGTCCTTCAGGAGTTTTTCATTATGTCCCAGAATAGTCTTCATAATTTTACCTGTCACTAAATGGGGACTGACAGGCCTGTAGGGTCCTTCTTGCCCTACTTAAAACCTGGGACAAGATCTGCTAGCTTCCAGTCAACTAGGACCTTTTGGCTTCCCAAGACCACTCAAAAATTATCAAAAGAGGTTTTATGATGACATTAGACAGTGGAGTATTCTCTGATGAATCCCATCAGGCCCCATAGACTTACAAGGATCCAGCTGGAGCAGTAAATCCCACAGAGAAAATTCAAGGTATTTATCATTCTCACAATCATGGTCTTCCAGCACAGGGCACTGGGACCCCCTTAGCCTGTTGTTGCTGTTGAAGACAGAGGCAAAGAAAGCATTTAAAATCTAGTCTGTGTTCCTGTTTGTGAGGTGACCATCCACATCCTGTAGCAGGCCAGTGTCATTTCTGCATTGTAGAGCAGCTTTTTCAAAGAAATGGGAAGACAGAGAGAAAGTCCAGCCATTTGCACTCCATTGTTTTGGAGACACCAACTATCTTATTGTACATTAAAATGTAACTTAAGTTTACAAGAAGACCTTTCTGATTTTGAACTTTCTAAGACCATGTAAGTGAATATACAAGGGTAAGTTTAAACATACCATACTTTTACTCTGAGCCAGGGTCTGTAGAAATGAGAAGTGAATGTAAATAAAAAAGACACTAGGTCCTTATACTTAATTCTGTTGTATAATGGCTGCATTTGTAGGCATAATTTAATGAATTGTTTATGCTTTCTACATTTCAAGCCATATGTGGTGACCTTTTAAAGATTTTTTTGCATTTCAGTGAATAGCTTTTTAAACTAGGTTTATTTAAAATCTGTTATCTTTATAATTCCAATTTCACACTTTTATAAGCATCACAAATCATTATTTCTGCTGCTAGTGCATTTCATAGAAATGAATAACTAATGATTAGCAAAGAGCTAATAGAAATCAATAGCTAATTGCATAAACCAGATATCTATAAACACATTCCTGATATTTCTTATAAATCTGAATATGTTTTTTAACATTTATTTTTCTAAACTGTACCATTTCTTTCACTTTTTTTTTCATGAAGATTATAGAATAGATTGTTTCTTTGGAAAGTACTTTAAAGAGATTCAAATAGCATTTCTCAGCAGTAAATTGAGAGATTAGTGGTTTTACTCTGCTTAGCTATGTATGTTCAGATTTTCAGAGTCTATTTAGGTGATCTATATTATAAAATACAGCTTTTAAAAATCTGTCAATTTAATATCCTAGAATAAAAAAGAATACACAGATTATTTTTTTATCAAACATGTCATTGCTAAAATAGTTTTGTTAGTCTGGTGTCTTATTTTTACAAAATAAGGGTTTTCCTTCTGTCCTTTTGAAAAAATGAACACAAACTGTGTTTTGCCTACTATATATGCTCTTGTCTGGAAGTATAATGCAGGTCCTGTATGTCACATACATATATCTTCTAAAGCAATTTTGTGCTACTGGGGCTGGCTGTGTGCTCTGAGAGTGGAAGGGATGCTGGTGTGTCCTTTGAGGTTAAGTAGTGTTTGTGTTGTTGAATATTCCATCTTCCAATAAATGCTGTCAGATCCTGGTACTCTTAATGAGTATATTAGAGGGTTTTTTTGTGTGGCTTGCTTTTGTGGAAATTCCATTTATTTCTTTTTATTGAGCAGCAGCTATCTACCCAGTGTTATAAAGGTGCAATTTTGGGAACTTCATTGTTGAAGCCAGCCTGTAAATTAAGTATTCTGATGCTCTGATACCAAAATTATTTTTTGCTATTATAAACCTGAAAATCTTTTTTCTGTAATTGCATTGTAGATAATCCAGAGGAACACACAGTAATTTTTTTGTTTAACAGTGAAAGTCTGTGTTAATTATGGTTTTGACATACAGAATTTAAAGATTAATTGCTGTCAACTGAACATAAATGTTCCAGAAAAAAAATTCAGTAGTCAGTCAACTTTCTGAAACTTAAAGTTTTCATTATAATGAACATTGTAAAATAACTTTTTCTTCATCAATTAATAGAAAAGCTCAACTGAGTCTATGACATCATAATGTCACAATTGTCACAAATGTATAAACTAATTATTTCAGCTTGCCAAGTGCATGGATACATGATAATATAGGACTCCCTTTTGGCTTCAGATCAAATTCAGAATGGAGTGAAGTAAGATTTAGCTCTTCTTCAATGCTTGAAGCAAATGTAGTGTATCAGAGTTCTACTGTTTTTGTGTGTGTGGTTTTTTGTTTGTTTGTTTCTTGTTTTTGTTTTGGGGGTTGTTTTTTGTTTGTTTGTTTGGAGTTTGGGGATTGTTTTAGTTGGTTGGTTTGATTTTTAAGAAAGCAAGAGGAAAAAAAAGACCTGCAGATGACAGATCACTTGTTTTCCATGCAGCACAGGCATGGAGAAATGAACATACTCCAATGGTGTCAATATCTCTGTAAGTAAAGGCAACTAACTGGTGTATGTATCACTTCTGCAAATAAGTACTCTTAAGTTGAGTTTTCCAGGAAAGAATCACTTGTTTTAGCAACACCTGAAAACTGAGCCTTTCTGGCCTCTTTGTCTTCCTGCTTCTGTTTCAGTTCTCTAAATGTGTGCTTTGGAGGAAATTAGTGTTAAAAAGGATAGAAATCAGTCCTGCTCTTTCTCATATTCTGTTATTTGTTTAAGCCTGAGAAACAGTAGTTACAAGTTAATTGATAGACTCAGTAACAGTTTTGCTTGACAGCAGGAATGTTGCAAAATTTTTTATTTTCTAGGAGAAAAAATTCTCAAGACAATGGAAACCAAAAATATAGACAAAAATTGTAATTCTGTGTAATTAAGCTTCATGGTTGACTTGTTTCTTTTTATAACCATATTTTGATTTACTGCTGTTTCTTTTTGTCTGACAGTTCCCTTTTTATTACTGTCATTTTTCTGGAAAATTTAATAATTATTTCAGAGATATTTGTTGAATAGTAGCAATATATGCCATTTAAGAAACACGCTTTGATCTGTACTGAACGAGTGTGCCATCTGGTGTCTACATGGCAGTCCTTACCTTTATTTGAAATTATTTTATGTCTGTGTGGTGCCATCAGTTGAACATTTCTTCTGCCTTTTAACAAGGGAGTCAAAAGGAATTTTTTCTGCAACTGGTTTCATCGTAACCTTTTCATTGGCAAAGGAAGTTCATAATTTCTAACTTTTCATAAGGAATGGATGACATCATCAATTAAAAATTGCTATCTTGGCTAAATGCTCATGGTTAATGTGTAACAGGATAGAGAACACATTATCTGTGCAGTTTCAACCTGTGTGGCTTTTTTCACAGGCTTTTGTGGTTTGTTTTATGCTCACTATTGACAGTTTCTGATTTCATTAAGTCACTTTTTTGGTATAGTGGTATAGTGAAAGTTTCCCCAGTTCCATTTTCTGAAAGTGTTTTGTTTTGCTTGTGTTTCATATCAGAGTTACCCTCTGTTCTGTAGTAATGAAGTTCTCCTACATTTACCTCTTTGTTTGGAATTATTATATATTTTTGTAATGTTTACTGATTTACTTTCCATTTTTTGTCTTTAGATTATCCTTAGCAGTATATGATAAAGGCTGCATAAGTGAAAGGGTTGAGGTTTGGATGGGTTTGATACGTGTGATACATATCTATGAAACATAGTTTGATAAAAGGTAGAACTGTGGAAGTATTTCATTACTGTTAGTGTGTCAGCTGCAACTTAACATGAGATAGAAATGAAAATATCTGAAGAACTTAGATAGGAACTAAAACATAGGTGCACTCTTACACTGATCCTCTTCGCTGTGCATTTCAGGCTGTGTAAAAGACAGCTATGTGTCTTTTTCAAGTAGTCCCTGTAGCCACAGGTCTGTCAGGGAAACATAAATCAATATGTGCTGTTGTTTCTGACAAGAAATGTGAAGCTTATAGATCTCCAAAAATCAAAGCATCTCAAGTTCTTCACATTTTGCCCTCTTAAATTACAACACACACAAAACAGCTGCTACAGATTTTCTGCAGAGGAAAGAAATTGCTATGGTACCAATGGTTTTGAAAGTCAGGTGTATCTTAAATATCATTGTCGTCTAACCCCTCCTACATTTTTATTTTCTTCATCAAGGAACGTTTTGAAATTACTATGCAGAAATCACCACTGATCTTCTGAAAAGCTCTGACACAGCAGATCAAATCCCAAACCATGCTAGTTCACTTTATGTGGAGTGGACTTGAACCCTTGCCACTGACCACAGTTGCTTTCAGTATTTCATGTTCTTTTCCATGTATTGTTAATGTTTTTAACTGCTCTCTATCTTCTTGTGAAAAACAAGAAATAGGTGACAGTACACACTGTTATCCTCTAGTATCACTTCAGAAAAAAGCTCACGAGGGGCACATACTTCTGACTTTTGGGCGTCACCTCTCCCGTTTTGGTTGGTTTACAAGTTCTGGATCATCAATCATGTTGGGTTTTTTTCTTCCAACTGGCAAAGCAAAACTGCTTCAAGAGAGCATTCTGCCTTCTATTGCTGTCTTTGGATGAACTGGTTTAAAACATAAACAGTGAAACACAACAACAAAGTTTGGTGACAGCCATGGTGATTTTGGGTCATGTGGGCAGCTATTCTGTCCTGTTCATCATTGTGCTTTCCCACCTGGAAGCTAACATTGTTGCATCTGTTAGTGATGGCAAACAGACTGTTTCCTTTGCAGCTTTGCTTTGCTGCTTTGTTTCCTTTTGCAAACAGTCTGTTTCCTTTCAATGACTATAGGCTTCATCCTAGGTTTTGTTTGTTCATTACAGATGTTTTTCATTTGTCTCGTGTATGGAATTTATTTTCTGAGCATATTCAAAATCTTACAGTCAATGCATTATCTACTCTTCTTCATTTTTTGTGTTTCATATTGTTGTCCAGTTGCTTATAAAAAAACCACGAAATATAAGCATTCACTTCTAGCTTTTCCAAGTTCAAAATGGAGACTCCCACTTCAGATTTTCTCCTGCTCTTGGGTTTGGGCCCATTGTTGATCACATTTTCCCTCAATATATTTTCATTCTATTTTGGACAATGTTTTTTAATGTTCTGATTTAAGTGTCTTGAGTTCACCGTTTTCTCTCATGAATCACTCCATATCCCTCATTCATTTGATCTATGTCACATTGTATCATTTATGACTTCAACATTCATTATTAATTTATTGTGTTGGTAGTCTGTTTTTTAACCATTTAAGTCCTGGTTCTTTTAATGCCCTATGCCAACATGCAAGTTTCCACTCTGTAACAGCAGAATGCATAGATGGATACTTTTGTGACACGAAACATGACAACATGACGGCTGAAAGAAACAAATTTTTTATTTAGCTTTCCCTTAGCTATGGAAGTGTATGCTCTAGTTCTTTTTTTTTCCTTTTTTTTTCCTTTTTTTTCCCCCAAGACTTTCTCTAACATTCTTTCTTAATTGTGGTTTATTACTTGCATTGTATATTATAAAATGATATATATTTTATGGGGTATTGTAGCTGTCAACTTAGATCATTACAAATTAGATTAGACAGGAACAATCCAATGTTGGGTGCTTTCCTACTTCTATTTCTTTCCAGTTTTGATAGCTGTTTGCATGTGATGCCCACCACTACTTCTCTCTAGGGAGTCTTGTAATGTTTTGTGTGAATTTTTAAAACAATAAGCAAGAGAGTTAGGATTTTCTCTTTTTCAACTACTAAATGTAAAATCAGAAGTTAATGAAATAAGTGAAATGAGGTATGCCTTAATACTGTGTTCTCTAACCTCCACAGATAGTAAGCCTTGAAGTAAAAGACAAAAAAGGACATTGTTAATCTGTAGGTTTCATTTATTCAGAGCACTGCTCTTTTCAGAGGATGGGCATTAAAATTGCTATGAAGGGTAAACCTTTTGTAAGATATTCTTGGAAATGATGGCTTGCTTTCATCTTGATGATTTCATTGAATCAAACAGCTCCATTTCTTTACCCAAGGAGCATAATCTTACAGGATTTTGAAGAGTTTAATTAGCAGTTTATTTGATGAGGTGTGTCTTCCCCTCAAAAAGTTATGCTAAAAAAAAACTAATGAAAAGAATTTAATCTATTTTATCTTTTGCAATTTTTAACTTTTTTATTAAAGTGTTTCTTTTGTTCTTCTTTAAAAATAATTCTATTTTATGCTGGCATCTTAATTTTAATTTATTGACCTTTTTTGGTCTGCTCAGATTTCATTGGGTTATATTGCTAATGAAATAAGGTACTGTTTTTCTCTTTCAGTTCAGTGTAAGGTATGTTCTTTGTGATGCAGCAGCTAATTTATTTCAAATAATTACAGCTTTTAAATTGATTTCCTAATAAGTTATCGTAGTAGCATTATTGCCTTTAGTGATTGGTAGACCCATTATTGCAATACTTGATTGAGAGCTGTGTACACCTGATTAAGTGTTGTAGTGGTTTTTTAGAGCAGCTGAATGAACGGGAAGGATGACGTCTGAGTATGGAAAAAGTTCTCACTTTAGTTGGGGAACACGCAAAGAACTTCAGGATACATGGGAAGGTGTGGTTTGGGTGCACTGGAGAAGAAGAGGTTAAGAAGTCACTAGAGAAGGGAAGGAATGGAAATACTGTGGTATAGTATCAGGAGGTCAAATTTTATTAATTCAACTGGCTTTTGTGTCAGTTCATTCCTTTATTTGTATTATTTCACTGCCATGATTGTGAAAGGATTGAAATGAAAAATAGAGACTTGTTATGACCTTGGCATGTTTGAGTTTTTGGGGCAGTTAAGGTTATAGAGAATCAGCCCTTAGCTATAGGCATCTAATTCTAAATCTTCAGTTGCCTGTGTAGTAAACAGAACTGCATGGTGATTCCACTGTGATGCTGTGGGCTCCAGAGCTCAGTGGCTGGAGTCTTACTGTTACTAATAAGAGAAGGGAAGTGTCTGAGCACATCTCACACTTTGCCCTTAGTGTAGTGCCCACTGAATGAATTCCAAAGCTGTGTAAGTACAGAACTTGGGATGAGACATAACCAAAGACTTGCCAGTTGACAGTCATTAAGTGTCAACATTTGGAATAATTTTTCACAGAAATCTTTTGTTTCTACATGAAGAAAAAACTATAGGTACGTATTTTGTACACTTTGCATAGTTCAGTACTTTTTTTGAAATAGTTATCCTTGTTCTGAAGTGTCACCTTGTCACAGCTGCTGTGTGTGGGTTGTATCTCTCTAATCTACACCTTGCTCTGTTTTGATCTGGACTGAGTTGTCCATCTCAAATAGTTGAAGTTTTACAGCATTTCTACCTTCTGCAGTAAAATAAAAAAGCTGCTGGGATAGCGCTGGCATTAATTGGGATTTTGTCTGAGTGCTGATAACATGACTTTGCTTTCCCAACTTACTGTTTGAACACTTTGGAAATGCAGGGACAAATTTCACAAAACTGTCTTGCTCCATTTTATGATATAGGGAAATCCTCAAATTTATGATACCTGGAAATTCAATACTACAGAGATTCCTGAAGGTATCTCTGTAGTATTGAATTTCCAGGTATTTTGATTAAAAAAAAAATCACTGTCTTTATGGGCATCTTTTGCTGGATTAACATCATAAGTTTTGAATATGAACAAGTTTATCTCAGTCGTAGTATATGCCATTTAATAGCAACATTCCTTTAGCTACTTTTAAGTAACAGATCTTAAATTGTTTATGGCAAGTACATGCAGCGCTAATATTTTATATTTATAATCTCTGATGTTTTCATTCTGAGCCTGCTAATGACAGAAATTATTCAAAGCAATTTAAAATACAGTACTTTGAAACAAGCAGTAATTAATAATATTGAAGAAAATAATCCAGATTTACCTGATTCTTTCCTATTAACCTGTAAGGTAACATCAGTGACAACATACATAAAATTACAAATGTCAAATTACTGGAGGGCTGTTGTTGAAAAATCAAAGAATATTCAATTTTCAGTTGTTAATTTGATCTTACTTTTCATGTTGAATGCTGCCAATAGTAAAATGATCTGAAGCACTGAAAATATGTTTAACTATGGAGGTCTGTTTGGAAAAAGAACTGTAAAATTGCTATTTTAAAAGCAGATAAAATATCCTACAAATATGTGTGCTGAAGATGTTGATTTTAATGTTTGTTTTCTAGTGATTATTGAACAAACTCAAGTATGTTTGAAGGTTTAGAAAGCTAATGAAAACATAATGAAAGTATAATTTAATGTGACATTCCTGGTCATATACATCACACATTATATGGCAGACAGGAGCAAACCAACATTTTCATGGCAAAAGTGACTGAAGTATTTATAAACCTTCTGTCTTCATTTTGCTGAAGTTTAAACATGTTTCAGTATTCCTTAAAATGGATGTATTAACTTCTAATACTTTCTATTTAGAGTTAAAAAGTAATGTCATTGTTACCTAGATTTCCAAGTTATGTGTCAGTTTTCAAGATAGCCTTACTCTGATGGTGCAAGGCATACACTGTATCTCTTGCTGCTGAAACATGAAGAGTGAGGACCCTAATACTGCCTTTATTGGCATGCACCATTATACCTACTTCTTTATAATCTTTACGCAGCTGCATTCAGGAGGGCCTCCATAGCTTAAAGTTGTCAAAGTTTAAGCTAAATGTTCTTAGGACTAATTTCAGAGGCTGAAAGTAGTAAAATTGGCAGTTAGTGTGCTGGTGTCTGATCAAACTTTTTTTTGTCTAGTTTTAATTTGCAGTGACCTTGAATTGGGTAATGTGTAATTGACACACAGCCCATGGTACATTAATACCTCTAATATTACATTGATAAATTCAGTTATGTGTAGTAAATAATTTTTTCCTTATTTTGGCACTGTTGTGTGGCGTGTGAAATGTAGAACACCTCAATTAGTAAATGCATAGTAAATATTGATATGTATTAAATAGATAGGGTTTTACATTTTTTAATAAATCACCCTTAGGGAAATGTGAAAGAGAATCCTAATGGCAGTTACAGTATTCTAAAGACCCATGACATAGACTAGCATTTTCTATTCCACTACATTCATTGCTACCACAGTGTTAAATCTTGACTAAAAAAGGAAAATCTTCCCAAACAGAATGTTATTAACATGCACAGATCAAAATCTGCATAAATATAAAAGTGTAGATGTGTTGAAATGACAGGTTTATTTGCAGTGTAGCAGTATTTAAATCTGTAAAACAGTTTAAAATAGAGAACTGTCTTTAATTTGAAGCTAGTATAAATCACCTTCAAAGAGGACCCAAACAGGAGAAGCATTATATTTTTAGCTTCTTTGGAATTGAATTTATGACTGCTTGTGCATCTAAACTGGTCTAAGATTGTTTTGATGAGTTGGTCTTTACATTTTCTGAAGTGAACACCGGCTGCTTCAAAAGTTTCAAGAAACCATAAACTAAGCAGTGCTTTTCTTTATCATATGATAAATTACTTCCTAATGTGGTGATTTTCTCCCATAAAAACAAGCATTTTTATGTTTTTTATGTATTTATGTTGTTAGTGTCTGTGTGTCAGACATTTTGGGGTTACAGGAACAGTCTCTGAAATTTCTTATTTCCTTCCACATCCCTTTTAATATATTTTCCTTTTTAAACAAGAAGGAAAGAGTGATATTATCTGCTTGTGGCAGTTATATAACACAGGCAGGTTAACAATGCTGCTGTTTCAAAGATAAAATATAGTGACTGAACCTGAACTCTTGCGAGTTGCACGTAGTAACTTAAAAGGTGCTTGTAAACCGTTGGTGCTCGCTGTTAGTCTACGCATACCCCTTGTCCTCCACACTGTTGGTCTTTGTACTTTTTTGGCCAGCTGCAATACTGAAAAACACTCTAGTTTTTGTGTAGAATGACCAGAAACATCTGTTGTGTACCAGTCATATGTTGATATATGCTATAGTTTTATGAGCGTTTGCCATAAACCCATTCTACTAAGCTTCCATTTGAAAGTTTTAATTCCTATTACTTCTCAAAATATCTAAGTTATTTTGTGTTGCTTCTGTTTTGGTAATGTTCTTTAATTTTTTTTTTTTAATCTTATCATTTGGCTTATAAATAGAGCACATTTTAGTGCTCAATGAGTTTAATACACTGTTCATATCAGTTTTCAAGTTACTAGTTCTGGGAAGTTTGTGCGCAGTCTATAAGAGATTTGTAATTCTAGTGGCAGTCTTTTTAAGAATAGGACTTAACATTCTCAAATGTTTGTGTTTACTTTTTGGCTAGTTCTGTAGATTTATATTCAGAATGTGAAGTTGTCCTAATGCTGATCAGTGTAGTTGTCTGGCAGTGATTCTGTAGGTAATGCCTTAAATTATTTCCTGCAATGTGTTTTTTTTGTTAGGAATAATAGATAAATAGCAAAAACATTCTGTTACCTAACACTGAATTTTAAATGTATTCTCTTCTAGAGAACTAGAGGACGAAAACGAAGCTTTGTGCCTGAAGAAGAAAAACCTGAGGTTGGAATATAGTGTTTTGTTTGTTTGTTTTTTTAACAGTTTCACAAAAAAATTAAACTTTGGGCTGAAGTGTTACTTTCCATGTCATAATTGAAAATATGTGCTTTCCTTCCCTCCTTTCCCCCCATTCCATTCTTTTTGCCTTCTGCTGTGGCAGGAACGTATTCCCAGAGAAAGAAGGCAACGACAGTCTGTGCTGCAAAAGAAGCCCAAGTCAGAGGATTTAAGGACTGAGTGTGCTACCTGTAAAGGCACTGGAGACAATGAAAATCTAGTCAGGTAGGTTTGATACTCTGACCTTATAAGGAGTTAAAGTCTCATCTTTATCACTTTGTTGTGATTAAAATGAAGAAAATGTACTTTTTGAAAGCACAATAAATTTCATCCCATTATTTAGGGGTATGATTACATCAGAAATACTGACTTGATTCACTTATTGATCTGCCAAAAGCATTTATATTTTAAATAACTAAGATAATCTGTTTTTCTAACACAGGATAATTAATTTACTCTCATCAGGGTGAATTGTCAATGTTTTAGAGCAGGTCAGAAAGATAAACCAACATTTTAATGATACTAAAGCTACATGAGCATCCTAAAAGTAATTAAATTAAAATAATCAACGATTTTATGAGCTGAAGTGTGGATTATGAAGAATTTACGTTTTTAAAAAGGTACTAATGCTACCTCCATTAATGCAGATCATGAAAGGGTTTGATAATCATGTTTCTTATCTGAAACAGAAATGATAAAAAGACCCTTGAATGATGTCTTAGTAGGTGCAGAAATCTAATTAAAGTGTAGAATAGCTGCTATTAAATAGCTACCACTGACCACAACTTCTGCAGATTTTGACTTTATAGCTGGCATTGTAGCCTCTTCGCAAAGCTATAAAAACTGTTCACAATTCCTGAAAGAAGAATCATGAACCTTATCAATCAGAAGGTGGATTTTAATTGAATCTACAGAGATTTCATTAAAATGATCTTATAAATTCAGATTTTAAAAAGCATGTTGTATTTAGGTCCTGTGTGCTTCAACGAGATTTTTCTAGACAAGTTCTTCACTTTAGGTCAGATATAATTATTGCTTTTAACTGGAAGGTGTATTCCAAAATAATTATTTCTGGGAGTCAGAGTTTGAAAAAGGTTAGAATCACTGAGGACATAGGCAAGCAACACATACCTTTATAATCAGGGTGTGTCACAGGTACAGATGCCTTGTACATACTCAGAATAGCTGGTTTTAGTATCAACCACAGCATGATTTACCACAGAAGTTGGTAAAATTACAAGGCCGTGTGCTAGAGTGTAGTTGTGTTTCCAAATTGGAGGCAGAGTGCCTGTACAAGCTCATCAGTAACTGTGTGACTCTCATTTATAGACAAGCTACTACTGCTGGGTAATCTTAGCTCCTGCTCAGAACCAGACTGTGAAATAGAGGGGGGTGTTACAGGAATTGCTCATGCAGTTACACTGATGAGGGCTGGTGGCAGCAGGTTTTTATCTGCCCATGGCAAGATTATTAACTGCTAGGGCTTTCTTAAGCCTTACAGTTTACAAGAAACAAAAGATACAGGAAGACTGTTTTGTTGTGGGAGGGAATCCTGGTAAAACACATGCTGTGTTTTACTGTGAGAAAGGCAGTGAATTAGTTTTTTTCTTCAGGCTTTTTCTAGAAATGTGAAAAATACCGCATTGGAGGCTGTAAAGGATAAGATGAGAAAATGCCCATAGGAGCTGTATATTTAAGTTGTGATTAAAAAATAATGGTAGAAAATTACTGTTATGTCTTGTTTACTGCCAGAAAAGATGGTAATGGTAATTTAGATGGGTGAAAAATAAACATATTAATATGCCAAAACCCAACAGGTTCTCTTAAAAATCACCCTCATAATTAGGCTGAGAAACTGAGCAGTAGTCCTGCATAGGAGAAGGAGTTTATGTTCTAATCCTTTGTTCATAATTCTCTGAAAAATATTTCCTTAAATCTCACTTTCCATGTTAATTTTTTAAAAATATTTAAATTTAAAACTTGCTTTTCTTCAGATAATTCCTATAAATAGCTTCAACTTTATCCAGTTTAGATTACCACTGCTTCTAAAGAGCTGTGGAGGCTTACTTTTGATAATTACTAAATTATGTTAACTCTGCAGTCTAATATGTGTAGGGGAGTGATCCACAGAGTGTTGCTATGTCAGAGAAAGTTTTCAGAAGCTTATTTTCTTTTATGTTGTCGTGAAGTGATAGGAGTGATGCTCTGCCTGCCCTGGTACTTTTTCCTCCCTGTGCCATCATGCAGGATTCTTTTCTGGTGGTAGAAATAGTGTTTTAAATGCAAGGTTGTAGGACTCCTTGCAAGCAAGAAATGTTAAGGAGGGAAACCAAAGTAGTTTTTCAATATATTTTTGTTTGGCACTATCTGTTAGTAAAGCCCAAAATTTCTCAGATCTTATTGTTGTCTTTGGTCTTCACCAAAATTGCTGGATTTAATATTTCCTCTTTCTAACCCATCTGTCAGTAAGAAAAGGGAGGTTATGGTTATGTTATACAAAAGATTTTTCTGAATATAAAAGTTCATCACCAAGTTAAACACAAGTATGCAACTGGTGAAACTTCAGATTTAAGGAATAATCTTGAAGGGCCTTCTGTCTTTTCCTGCTGTGTGTTACCACAAACAGAGCTGGTTACTTGATGCTTGGACCATCTGTTTTTAAAAATTGTAGGTTCTTCCAAAATTAATTTGGCCCTCATTCCAGAATTGCTATCTGAGTAAGGATTACAGCAAGATAAGCAATTTTTTTCATATTTCAAATTATTTAGCAGAAATTTATAATTTATATTAATATTTAATTTAGCAGTGAATCTGGAGCAAGAAAATATAATTTAACTAGTTATTACTGTATGACTATTGGAATTTTTTTTTAGTCTCCATTTCAGATGCTCCGGGGTAGTATTCTGGATGGTTAAAGGATTATTTGTTATATGTTCAGTGGCTTTACTTAACCTGTTGTTCATATGGTTTAAAACCAAGAAATAACTATGGAAGGATTTATCCTTAAAAAGTACATTTCATTCTGATGAATTATAATGCTCTACTAACTGACTGAATTATGCCTTAGTGACTATAGGGATAAAAATTAGGGCATCTTTAATTGTAAGGTTTTGTCTAAAACTTATTGACATGTTGGTTTTATTTATGCTAATAGTTTAGCATATGTGTGTATTATAGACATGTCAAGATAGTGCTTATTTAATCAGGGATGTCAGATAATATAGATAGGCTCTTTCAGTGTAGTAGCATGCACTAGAACTGGAAGTTTAGGTTTTGTGGTTTTGTCCACTAGACAGTATCAGTCATGTGATCCTTATGTGATGGATTTTTTTTTAATAATTACAGTGAATTTATTCAATAAATTCTTCTGTACACATCTGTGTAAATTCTGTTGAGCTAAGTAAATCTGCAATTTTTACCTTTTACAAGAATAATTAGTGGCACAGTCAAGATTTACAGATTTAACAGTGAAAAGTTAGTTGAAACCACGTATTCAAATGAGGCAAAGTTGGATCTGTAACTGTCATTATAAATAAATGAGAAAGCTATAGCTGTAATTAGAGAAAAGTGTGGATTTTGAGTATCTTTTTACTCAAATGACCTGTCATTGAGTTTTGAGAGAAAGAGTAGTAAAAGACGGAGATTATAAATTATTTTATATTTGACAGAGATAGGTTTGATATGGGGCAGGCGTGAAGGGAAGACACAGCACCTTTTAAACAGAGAGAAGAGGTAAAAGAGCTATAATGTGTGCTTGAAACTAAAGTATTGTGAAACCAGAGGATACCTATAAAAATATACTGCTCAGTCTTAACCAATAATCAAATATTGGCAACATTTGCTTTAAACTGAAGACATACACTGAAGTATGGGAGTTTCAAAAACTTGATGTGAAAGGTAAATTTTCTGAGAAACTAAGAAAATAATTTTAAAGGTTCTGTTTGTTTTTAGAGCTGACCTCTGCTGTTTGTTTCAGAAAGCATTTAGATATGATACTCTTCATCTTGTGAATCTTTTGAAGTCATATATATAGTTTAGACATTTAAAAGGTTTCATGAGTGCTTAATTACAATCTTGCATGAATTGCTTAGAATGACAGATCTTGCAGAGGAATTGCTTTATTCTAAGTACCTCCTATTTTGATTTTTTTTTTAAATAAGGCTGTAGTTCACTGATGCAAATCTTTAAAAAGAGCTCCCCAATAGTTCTCTTTAAAATGACACCATATTTAGTAGAAACATGGATAAAGGAATGTCTTTCAGGTGGCTCAATATATAAAAGGTTAAACCTGTCCTCCATATTGTAGCGCTGTACGGACAAAGTGCTTCTAGCACAATATTACAGTATAATATGCATATATATAATATAATATAAATATAATATATAATTTTTATAAATATAATATATAATATAATAGATAATTTTATAATATAATAAAATAATAATTTTTGTTATTGGTAAAATAAAAAATAAAGATGAATTTAAGTAATTCTGATTTATAGAACAGTATTTAAAGAAGAATATGCAAGCTAATCTAGTTTAAAACTTTCAAAGGAGGACTTCTAAATGACTTCACGTCTAAAGAAGTGCCCTCTTCTCAAAAAATACTGTTTTCAGCTGCTGCTATTAAAAAAATAAATACAGCATCTGTTGTTTGCTTTAAGATATGCTTGGGTAATAGTTTGGAATGTAGTACATTAGATCAAATTGGCATCTCAATAGTAGATTTGAGAAAAGCAGAATAGAGTTAGATTATCATTCCTGTATGGGCCAAAATAAGGTTAAAAAGATCTCTGAAAAACATTCCATTTCTTCGTCCAACAATTTAGAGCAAGCATATTGTAGTACATTCTTTTGTAGTTCTGTGTATTGACTTTTTCTGCTGTATTGTCAGTTAAGTTAGAATTTTCCATTTCATATGATTTGCAGTAACTGAGGCAAAATTATGACTTCAGCATTACAGAGAGGGTAAAAAAGATGAAGGTCTTGTATTTGAAAGAATAGAGAATAGAATTTGTTAAAAAAATAGATTTGAATGCTGGTTATAAAGTATTCAAAATCATAAATCTGCAAAGTAGATTATCAAGAATGTATGTAGTATTTATTTTTAATGCATGTATTTACTAGGAAATAAATGAAAAGTACTTATTTTTCCCAGTATACTCTCTCACTTTTCAAGCAAGTCTAATATGCTGCATGTCCAGTCACTGTATCAAAGCAGACAGGGAAGGTGAGGAGTAGGAAAGGTGTAAAAAGAAAATATATGCAGTGTCATATTTATTAAATGACAAAAACTACTGAGTAAAATTAACTATAAGGTTGGCTATAATATGAGTTATTCAATCATACTCTGACTGAAAATCTTTAAAAGGCATGTGAAATCTGTCATTCTGGTACTACAAACGTATGTATCAAGTTTAGGATGATAATTTATACTGTATAAAAGATTGCATGCTTAGCTGCACACAGTGGTCAGCTTTAATTCTGCTTTTGACAGAAAATGTGTTCTAGACAGTCTCTTTTGAATCCTCTGGAGATCATCTGTCCAAAAAAGTCTCTCACCAGATTTCCTTAATTGTATTTGTCTTCTATAGGTTCATCGTCGCATTTTTATTTCTTACGTTTCCATGCAAAGGCACATGCCAAACTTCAGGTTAAGGACTTCTTCCTTATTTGTTCAGGTGTTACTCTTTAATCTCTTCATGAGACAAAGTTTATTCCAGAACAAGTACATTAATTATTCATTACTTTAAATGCGCTGCAACAAATTCACAGTCCATCATAGTGATTGAAAGCCTGTTACTTACAGTAGAAGTTCAAGACCACTATTGTAGGGATTAATTACAAAGAAAATGTTAGTTAAGCCACAGTTCACAGCAATCTTATGTGTTACAGAGGACTACAAATGCATTATTTTATTGGAATGAAACTAAGAGAGTGAAAGGAAATGTAACATTCAGTTGTATAGTTTATTTCTGCTATATAATTTACAGGGATTTATTCTGTGAGTTAACTTTTCTAGTTGCTTGAGTTACCTGTTAGATAATTTTTTGCATATTGCCTTCTGAAAAGTGTTTCTTTTTTATTCTCGATAGCAGGATAGTTCATATAATGACAAACGCACATTTTCTTCTGAGAACTTTACTCAAACTGAATTTGCATTGCATTTTACTTTCTGTAAATTCATATGCTACAGCAGACATTAAAAAAAAAACTGTAGGCATTGTGAAGCTCTCTTCCCCAGTGCCTGCAAGTCAGGCATAGGTCTGATAATAAGACTTGTACTGCTGTCATTCAGGGCTTCTCTAGAAGCAGACTGCTGGGTGTGTTTGGATTTGAGCTATCCAGCTACTTGATGCTGTTCATGCCTGGAACATTTGCAAAAAGTGCATGGCAGACCATTTTTCCTGTTAATTAGGCATCAGTCTATTTACCTGCTACCTGCTGGATTTCTTTAGCATGGTTGTCTGTTACTTTCCTGAAATGAGACAGCAAAATGTGAATTGAAGCCCTGGTTGCTATTTTCGCTTGATTGTTTTGCTGCTTAACTCTCCGGGAAATTTAAACTATCTAAGGAATAGAAACTCAGGTCTTTGGTTATTGATTTTGTGTTCCATTTCTGGTTTGTTTCTTGATAATGTGTAGTCTTGAAGGAGCTATCTTATAGGTAGTCTGTGTAGCAGTGGCCCAAAACTGAAATTTTGGAGGTATCCATGTTTCAAAGACCTGTTACCATTCAATTCCATTATCAGAATTAAGAAATGCAGGCTGGGAAATATGCACAGAACTCTCAGATGTAATTTTTCTTTAAAGTTTAGCATTGAGCCTTTGTTTTGCAAAGGAGAGCCAAACTGCATGAGAAGTTATCTGGCCTGCCATGCTTTCTGATCAAATGCAGGTACAGCAAAGTGTGATTGCACACTCCACAAAAGTGTTTCTTTGATTTTTTTTTGGGCAGGTTGTTTAATGACGTTTCCTGTTAAAACACTGGGAAGAATAGAAGGAAAATGGATATTTGTCTCTCTTCAGTGTTATGAAAGTTATAAAACCCTGTTGGAGCATTATTGTGTTATTTGTTGAGGTTTGTTAATGTTCCTCTGACAAGTGAATAGGATAAAGAAGTGTGAGCGTTCCCCAATTTTTTTTCTTCACATTCTTTTTTGATCTGTCAGTCAAATCTTCTTGAGGTTCATACTGGGCTTTAGCCTGTAGAAGCTTAGTGAACAGTAGAAGTTTATACACCTAAGATATAAGTGTAATTGTGCGAAGTTCTTAGTATTCATATTTGAAGTATTCTGATCCAAAAAGATTCTGTACCAGTGTCATGAACTTCAGAAATATACAGCAAGATAACCACTTGTAAATAAGAGAATCTTCCTACAGGTTTACTTTGTTTTCCAGTATTTTACCATATTTTTTATTATTAAACTTTTAATATATAGTTATCCTTTTTTTCCCTTCAGTTACAGCTCATTGATCAGTCTTTGCTGCAATCATCGATTTGTAAATTACAGCTTGAAACTATATTTCACAGTTGTAATCTGTTCCCCAGACAGCTATGTATCTCAGGATTTATTTATTATTTTTCTGCTTGTCCTAGGAAGTATGTGTATCAGAGACCTTTGCTCCTGTTTTTGTATTCTATAACTACTAGGATTTATTATAATTTATAGAATGAAAAAAATACAATATAGAGGTTCTTGGCTATAAGTAATGAGTGACCTCTTTAGATAAAGCAGTCACTGAATTAGGTGTTTTTTCAGAAGATTAAAATTATTTAATAAAACAAGATGCAGATTTTGAAATTACAGTTTGTGAAGGAAGAGGGGAGACTCATGACATATCAAATTATTTCCCAGTCTGGCTACCAGTAATAGGTTATGACTGCAAAAAATATTTACCTGGATGAGGTCAATAGCTTATTTTTGTGGGCATTCTTCAGATTTTTTTTTCTTACATCAAATTGCATCAAATAATTCAATTCAGTTGGCATTTGAATGTATTAATTACTCCTTCATTCTGGCCAAACTACTTCAGTCACTTTCAGTGCAGTGAGCTTATGACATCAGAATATTTCATAGAACAGCATACTCAGAAAGCTAATGTCAAATTCATTACCAATTCAGTTGTTTTGCATTGTTAAATTGAGCCGTTGCTACAGAAGTCACAAGACTGAAATTTATAGTTATGACATTTATGACATGAGAATTTTCATGTCCAGGTAATAAAATGATGTGGTAGAAGACCACGGCAGGAGACAATAACCATTTAAATGCTGTGTTGCCACATCAGTTTTGATTTGTCACAGTGTCAAGTGAGCATCTGTGCAGTCAGCTTTTTAAATTAAATATCTCTTCACAGAACTATAGTGTAAATTGTGGACTATTTGAGTAGGACATCTTAATATGCAAAAGAGTAATGCTTACTGTTCCACATGTGTTTTTTATCTTTTTTGTTACTGCTGCCCAATACTTTTACAAGTCTTTGATCTGTAGTTAGTTAGCTTGGGGTTTTGAAAGTAGATGACGTGCAGTTTGGGTGCAAAACTTCATCTACACTATTCAAAACTAATTTTGTCTTGGAACAGTGTGAGATTTCTCTGTTTTGGGGTTTTTTGCATTACCAAACAAGCCCATACATGAAAAGCTGCAAGAGATTTGGTGAGCTCAAGGATACTGAGTCACTTTTCTCAGCACTGACCAGAGTTATTCTTCACATTATTAATATGGCATATAATACCATTATATTGTATTAATTGCATTAATGGCAATAATTGCATTAATAAATCAATGGAGCACAGTTGCATACAATTTTTTGCTAATTTGGGTGTAAATCAAGAGTTTACTTATAATAGTATTCCCTGAGAGGCTGTAGATAATCTACATGTATTTGGGATATTATTGTTCTTTTTAGCTTAATTGTGCTGTAGGCTGAGGTATTGCAAATCTTCTTATGGAGAACACTACTTTTAAGCAGTTAAAAAAACTAAAGTGGACAATAAAAAACTCCATTTAGTTGTAAGGCTTCTTCAGTGTCAGAATGTGTTTGGTAAACATTGCTTTTTTGGCAGCGTAAATAACAAGAGAAACCCGGTTTTAATATTGAACTTTATTTTGAAGTAGCTGAAATAATTTCCATGTAGTAACATCTAAATAGATAATTTGAGAAGTGTGACATTAGTATTGATTCTTCTTATAAAATGTCTTTGTGTTTTGGGAAAAGGAATAGAACTGTAGGGTTTATTTCCTGTACTTCAGCATGACTTTGATGTCCACTAGACTTGGTCTACTTGTCTTGCCATAGTTCCCTGCTAGTGTGGTCATTGAAATTACAGATCAAATGATCTAGACTAATGTCTATTTCTAAAGTAATATTTTTTCTGCATGCAAAATTTAGTAATTTTTAAAATAGAGTTATATATTTTTCATTTCTTTCTCTGCCTTGTTATTAGTTTTGTTCCTTTCTTTTGCATAATTTTTAATTTTTTGTGGGTTTTTTCAATTTTTTTTATCTGTGCCATATACAAGGTTGGATTCAGATTTTGCTCTGTTTTCAGTCAGTAAAACTGAATCTCCTTTACAACAGCTTGAGACTATTACTGTTATTTACTTTGTGTTATTCCTTAACATTCTCATCTCAATGAAAATAAATTTCTGCATCTGATTTTCTTCAAGTCATTTAAAATGCCAAAGACAAGGTTCTGTATTAAGATAGGAATTTAGTATCACTGAATATTCCAGGTAGGACTTCATTACCTCCTAAGAATCTCATTCTTCTTGTTGAGATTGTTTCCTAAACACTTATCCTTGAATGGATTTTTTTAATTCTTGTCATTTGAAGAAATGGGTTTTTTAATATTGTCTTGTGGAAATGAGAAACAAGCAGTTTAAAAATGTTTCCATGCTGTCTTGAATAAAGCTATAAAGTTACAGATAAATATTTAAGCCTATCACAGATTTCATCTTGAAAAAGGCCTAAAAATTCACTTAATTTTGAGAAGAAAGGATGTGGAAAGAATATGCAAGAAAAAAAAAAGCTTGTGTTTTCTTCAAGAATATGAA
The DNA here is from genome assembly GCA_024734555.1 of Trochalopteron elliotii. NCBI lineage: Eukaryota > Metazoa > Chordata > Aves > Passeriformes > Leiothrichidae > Trochalopteron > Trochalopteron elliotii. The sequence continues at coordinate 1,776,697 of JANPWX010000215.1, forward strand.
AAAGCTCTTAGCGAAGACTAACGTGTTTCTCTTTTTCATATCACTGGTTGTAACAATGCAAAGGTCAAGCGTAAATTAATGTGCAGTGCTTTGATTAACTAGCTGAATTCATCCCATTCGCTCCTGCTCCTTCCCTTACCCAATTGTCAGTTAAATTAAGTACAGTGATGCTACTATTCTGCATCTGCACTTACTGCTGAGGAACAGGAGCACTAAATCCCTCTAATTCTGACTTTGACATCTAACGTGATGTTGTATTAGGGAAATAGTCAGTAAAGTGTAAGCTGACATTGGAATATGGTGTAGTAACTGACTTTTACCATTGCCCATAAACAGAGTAATTATTCTAAATCATAGCATCACTTTCAGATGGATAACCACTAAAATCACTGCACTGTGGTTTCCTGAAAATGCCACAATCCTTCAACTGCCAAATTAAGCCCAGGGAGAGCAACCATCGGTAGTGCCTGCACAGTTATGTAGAGGGATGAGCCCTGAACCAAATGAAAAGATGTTCTGGAAGAACAGTAACCTTTCCCATGATGTGCACATTTTCCATTACATTTCTGACACAAAATGCTGTGAAATGATTTAATGTTGACATTTTGTTTTGCTGACTTTTTCCTTTCTTATTAAAAAGAAACAAAAGTTAGGTTACGAAAGTAGAGGGAGGGTGCCCAAGCATTTGAATTCTAATACAAAAATCTCTGCTTTAAAGTCAAAACCAAAAGCACTCTAAATATACATTGTTATTGGATTGTACAGATTTTTGAGGAAAAGAAATATGTATATCTCCAGCATCAGTTTTGAACACCTTGATCTGCAAGGTTAATTTATGTTGCTGCTTTGCAGTAATTACATACCAAGTGGGCTAATTCAGCAAAGTATCTTTTCTAATTAACAATCACAGAAATCTTACACATCAGCTATATAACACAGCACATGCAGTACACTTATTTCTGCTTGTCATTTTTGATGTATGTTGCTAGAAGTGATTGTAGAAGGGAGCAAACCATGAGCAGACATGATACAATGAAAGGTCAACACTTGTCACTTGGAAAAGGACAACATTTTATTAAGTGAGGAAACAAAGCAGCTCTCCATTCATGCCGTACTTTAGATGTCTGCATCTAAAGTAATACATGTAAGAATACTTGGACAGAAGAATTACTTGTCTAAAGTGTGGTTCGTGCATCCTTTGGCAGCTTTCTGTTTTGTGTTTTAGAACTGATGAAAAGCCTTGCTTGTTTCTAGCACAGTATACAATTTTATCTTTGAAAAACACAGGTTTTGCTTTTGTTTTCTTAAGGATGTGTGAAGTTTTCTTGGCACTTCATTTATTTTATCCTTCTCCCATCCAATTTGAATGTGTTGGATGATGGTTCATGTCATTGAAAGTTATTCTGTTTCCATGAGGGGGCATCTAAATATGAATAAAATATTTTAATTTGCAGTCAGTGAAAATAAACATAGAATTTTGGTTATGCAGTAATTCACTTGAAAGAAAATGTGTATGTTGGAATGTGTTTTCTGCCACATTATTTAATCATTGACCAAAAAGGCATGCTGACTTTGACAAATTCAAAATAGACTTAACTTCTGGGAAGAGAACCTCAGTTTATTGTAATTTAAATATTTGTAACTAAAAGTGAAACACTAGTAACTAACTCTCTCTTTTTCCTGAAAATGAATGTGTACAGTTGGATTTTAAAAGTAGGGTATATCTTGGAAAAATTTTGTGGCATCTGATAGCACTTCAGGACTTTATAAAAGCTTCAGCATCCTACATATGCTAAAACAGTTTTGAGGAGGGTTTTTTGTTTGTTTTTGGAGTTTTTGAGTGGGGTTTGTTTGTTTGTTTTTGTTTTTGTTTTTGTTTTTGAGAGGAAGCCAAAATGGTAGGGATAGCCAAAGGTGGAAATGGTGCCAGTACTTAAAAGTTGAAGTGTCACTCAGTTTTAGAGTGAGAAAATGGAAGTAAAAACAAATACGATTCAGTGATAGTAGTGGATTGATAGTTAAATTATTAAATCCTAAAAAATATTGTTGTAATAAAGTCTAAAATAATTGCCAAAATCCTAATGGCAGTAAGCTAAACAATAGAATTTGTTGGCATGTATTTGACCATAATATGCAAACAATAATTTCAGAACTGTTTTGTACAAAGGGCTATTAAAAATGAAATAGATGTTATGAAATTGTTCTGGCAGCCTTTAGCTGTTTGCTAACAATTTAATACAGCAATAAAAGCTAGCAATAGCAGCACCAAAATTGCATAGCAGAAACTTGATTATAATTTGGTAAGAAAATATTGTGTGGATTAAAGTGCTCACTTCAGTGTAAACTGTGGCCAGGGTTTATCCTTGGGTTTAAAAATCTCATAAATTTGAATAGCTTTTTAAAGTGTTCTTGTTAGTAAAAGTCAGAGACGAATTATGCCTTGTGCTGATGTTGCTGCCTAGGGAAATAGAGGAGAGGAGTTAAATCTTTTATTCTGTAAGTATGCCTGTATTAAGCCTTCCCAGGACTCAAAATGGCAGTCTCTTTGGACCTTGCAATATGGACTTCTTATTTAGGTATTCCCAACTCTGTTCAACAATCCACGAGAATAAAACATAAAAAGCTCATGGATAGGACTCATGCCTGCATTTTTGCATCTAACTGAGAACATGCTCATTAGCATGACCACGTGTGAGCACAGACTTCTGGTTTATGCTTGGAGAAAGGCAAATAAACAAAAAATTTCATCTCTAAACTCTGTCTTTATGAAATTGTGAAATCCATTGGAATTGTGAATTTGATTCTCATTTCCTTTGTAGGGCTATTTCTGAGGGAGCAGAATGTGTATGCATTTCTGAATTGTCTGGTCTTTAACTTGTGTAGAAACTCTGACTACACGAGGAGAGTTGTGGAAGAATTCTCTGGAAGTGAAGTGTGCTTTATAAATGCTTATTGAACTTAACACTAAGTAGATGGAACAGAATATAAAGCTGGTTTAATTGGCAGGAATCTGTGCAAGTCCATAGAAATTTTTATTTGAGAACCTTAACTGGTTTTGAGACACTTAGGATATTTAATTTATATTTCTATTTAAATGATCTATATTTCTTAAAGTATTTTGTAGGAAAGGTGAAAATATGGAAATGCTGGCTAAGACAGAGCTTCTGGGAAACTGAGAAAAGGAAATGAGACAAAAGAAGGGCTAAGTAGGCAGAGAGTAAATGAGTAATGAATAGAGGAGAAACTAATTTGCCAATTCTGTAAACCTTGAAGTAGTGAAGAAAGGTCTGAAATTTCACATGAAAGCTAGAAGAGATCCAGTCTAGACCCTGCTGGGGACAGCTTCCTGGCAGTGCATATTCTGTGTTAACATTTCGTTATGCAAGAGTTGAGAAGAAAAGTTAAATTACTTGAGAGTGGTACAAAATGTGACAAAAAAAAATCAGCCTTGAAAAAGAACAGTTGATTTTTGAAGATGTTCAGAAAGAATAACAAACAGGATTCAGTAACAGCATGAGAAATAGTGACAAGGATAACCTTATTTATTGAGCTGTTTGCTTCAGGATTGAAGACCATTTCTTAATAAATGACAAGAGAAGAAAAGAACTTTTAGATTTTTTTTCCCTTTATGAAGCTTGTAACTGCCACGGTGTATGAGTTTGTGGAGGGATGTTAGGAAAAGCACTTGAGAAAAAAAAATAATTAAAATACCCTCTTTTGAAAGAAAATTTAATATCTGTTAAGAAATTAAAGTTGCATGGGTAAAATCAGTAGTGCTAGCTTTAGTAGTCTTATTGAGTGATAAGAGCAGTAATACTTATTTGAAGTTCTCTACATTTTGGAGAGAATGTGCAACTACAGGTATGTAAAAACTGCAAAAGCAGCCATTTAATATCTGAAAATGCAGACCAGATGAAAAGAGGAAAAATAAAAGTGCTACTTCGTCATAGTTAAAATTGTTTAAATTTACGTAAAAACAGCCTGTCTGCTAGTATCTACTGGCACTTCTTTTAATAACACTTGCTGTGAAAAAGAGATAAGAAAACCAGTGGGCTTTTAAAACTCTAGAGGTAATCTTAGTTTTTCACATTAAAGAACAATAAGTAAACTGCAGGACTTTAATTTTCTTTAATTTTGAAAGGTTTTCTAAATAATTTCTGCATTTATTAAAAACAGAATCACAGAATGCTTGAGATTGGAAAAGACTTCTAGAGCTGATCTAGTCTGAGCCCCTTAAAACAAGTCAGATAGAGCATATTAATCCAGTCAGTGTCTGGTTGGGTTTTGAATATCTCCAAGGATGAAGTCTCTACAGCCTCTCTGAACAGCTTGTTCTGTTGCTTGTTCCTCCTCAGAGTGAAAAAAAAAATTCTTATATTTAACAACCTCCTTTATTTCAGTTTTTGCTTGTTGCCTCTTGTCCGTTCTCTTGGCACCACTAAGAAGATTTGACTCTCTTCCCTTCCCTTCCCTTCCCTTCCCCTTGCAGGTATTTACACACTGAGAAGACTCTCACTGAGTCTTCTCCTCTCCAGACTAAATAATCTACAGCCTTAGCCTGTTCTTGTATGACAGATACTCCAGCCAGTCATCTTCATAGTCCCTTTGTTAGACTTACTCCATAATCTCCATTATGTTTTTTGTCCTGGGGAGCCCAGAATTGGATGCAGTGTTCTTGGTGTGGTTCCACCAGCGCTGAGTCAAAAGAAAAAGTATATTTATTGTTCTTAAAGTAAACCATTAAAAAAAAATTGTATATAACAAGTAAAATTTAGTTTATTATGAAAGAAACATCTTCCTGTAGTCAATACAGTGAGTCATTAAGAACACTACTGAAGAACAAGAAAGTAATTTTGCTTAATAGATGAATGTCTTGGAAAGTCATGTCATAGCTGTAGTTGTAGTTTAAAAGGTGAATTTATTGAGCAACATTCTGGAGAATTATCAGTGCTATTGCTTACAGGTTTCCACTGGAAGTTACATCATGGTTCTACTATGTAAGTTCAGATAAGACATCCACTGTTCAAATCCCTTCCTCTGCTCACTTTGAAAAGTGCATTTTTTAAATGCATTTCTAAATCCACTGCATTGAAATACCAGCCTAACAATAGCTTTCAGGGACCACCTGTCAAATTGCATTAAAAGAGCTGTATCACCTAACCTGGCAGCAGTCTGAGACACCTAAAAACTCACAAAACTCAACTGTGAATGGTCTCTTTGCCAATTCTGCCAACCCCAGAAAAGTAATAAATAATGTCATACCTAAAACTCTACACTTAGTTAAAAAGGAGCTAGAAGTGTGAGGAGGGAAAATCCAGCGGTGGTGTGTTGCAGAATTCCTCAGGGAAGGTGGACATGATGTCTACCTTCCCTGAGGAATTCTGCAACAGTGGTGCACTTAGAAGGATGAGGTCTCTCATGAGGGATGGAGAACATGAGGGCAGGAGGATTGTCAGCTGCAAAGTTACCCTTTGCATCTGTTGTTGCAGATGTTGGAGTACCCCATAAAGTAGGGTAGTGGGTGCAATTTTTACACACGCTAAGAGTTAAGATTTCCACTCTCTTAATTCCAAGCAAAACTGGAAATACAGGAGCTGGCTTTCTGTGGAATGATGGAAGAGTACTAACAGCAAGGTTTTTTCTTCTATAGATTGTAGTTCCTTAGAGACTTGATCAAAACAGTTTGTGCCATTGATTTTGCCATTTGACTAATCTACACCAAAACTATTGTGGCCTCTTTTTCACACTGCAGGTAGAAGCTTACATCACTGTATAGGCTTTTGATAATTGTGTCTGTATGTGCATGTCTGTGTTTGGAGTAGTCAGTGTAAGTGATAGCAAACGTGTTAGGCATGTCTTCTGTTCCTGTTTACTGTCATTTCATAGAACTGTAGAATAGCCTGAGTTAGAAGGGACCCACAAGGATCATCACATTCCTACTCCAGGTGCTGCACATGGCAGCCCCAAGAGTCACAGCATGTGACTGAGAGTGTTGTCCAAATGCTTCCTGAACTCTTGTCAGCCTTGATGCTGTAACCACTTTCCTGGGGAGGCTGTTCCAGTGTTCAGCCACCCTCTGGATGTAGAACCTTTGTCTAATAGTCAACCTACAGTTCCCCTGACACAACGTCAGGCCATTCCCTTGGCTCCTGTCACTGGTCACCACAGAGAAGCAATCAGTGCCTGCCCCTTCTCTTCCCCTCACAAGGAAGTTGTAACTGCAGTGAGGTCTCCCCTCAGTCTCCTCCAGGCTGAACAGACCAAGTGACCTCAGGTACCCCTCACACGGCTTCCCCTCCAGATCCTTCACTATCTTCGTGGCCCTCCTTTGGATTCTTTCTCACAACTTTCTTTCTTGCAATGTGGTTCTTCACTTAAGAAATCCACTGTATTAACTTTTAGTGGTCCATGTGATTTGTGACTATCTCTAACAGTGTATGTTTTACGTCTTGTGGGAAACAAAAACATAGATTGCCTTTACAGCATATAATAATTATTAGTCAAACTGTTGGTCTACTTACTATAGAAAATTCAGAAGGTTTTAGCTGAAAATACTTTTATATTGAAAACTTTAAAATATTTTTATTTTGAAACTTCAGTTAATATTATATGTACTTAATTCTATTTAAGTTTAATAAGAACTATTAAGTTCTTATTGTCTCATTCCCATTATAAAAATACCTTAATATTTCATTCGAAACTAGTTTCACTGTTTGATGAGATGCCTAAAAAAATTGCCATGTTTCCTTCATTTTGGCATTTAAATTTGTATTAAACCATATCTAAGGGTGGATAATTAATTTTTTCATTATAAAGATTGATAAAATTTGGAAATTAAGCAGCACAGTATTTTCAGTATAGATTAATCCATGTTACAAATTTTTGAAGTATTTTTCCTCTGACAGTTACATGTAGAAAAGTTCATGTGAAGCTGGTGGATTTTAAAGTGATGAGGTTCAAAGCATCACTTCAGTCACCATAAACAAAATTTGTGAGTTGACAGTGAGCTTAATATATATGTTTAATGAATAAGTTGAAGAAAAGGAAAAATATTTAATATTGCTGTACTTGTCTTTTTCAGTAGTTTGAGTGTATTTGTTTTCTGCCAGCCCCAGAATTGTCAGTATTATTAGAGTGTTACGTTTTACCTTTAATTTTTCTATTTTATGAGATGTATACTCCATTTTCATTGTTCAAACAATGAAACATTGTCCAAAAGATTTCCTTCTGTCTTGGCCATCAGACCTTTGGGAAAAAGCAGTGCTACAGCTTCTGTTGGTCATTGTATTTGAGACTTTCTGTGTCTTTGTCAACAAGGGAAAAAACCCTGGAATTAATTAGAGAAGTCATTGATGAATGAACTAAAAAAAATGTTTGCTTTTTTTTAAGTAACACTTTCTTATGAAAGTTTGCTTCTTCTTTTAGAATGCTAGCTTCAATTCATTTGTTTCAAATCCATACTATGATTTTTGTTTCTGAATTAGGGAAATCTAACCACTCAATTTCATCAAAAATGATGGATTAAAGCAGAAATGGGGAAATGATCAAGCAAAATGTCCATGACTGGAACTTAGCAAAGCTTACTCTCTGGAATTTTTTAACTAGCATTGATACAGATGAAAGTTAGCTACACTGGGCAGTGGTAATAATTGTGGTACCAGACCCCATTTTCAGTTTCTTATTGTAAAACTTGTAAAAGACTTGTAAAACTTTAATCACTTGGATTCAGAATTCTTCATGTCTCCTGTGTATCTTTTAGGCTGGATGTTTTCAGGCAACATTTTTAGGGTGAGATTGGAGTAAGTGTACTGTCTTGCCCAGGTGTCACTCACCCCATACCTTTAAGAAAAGTGAATTGAAGTACTTGATCAGTAAATTGAATTTTGGCAAAGACCTCCCTTTCTTTCCCAAGGACAGAGGAGAAATTTATTCATGTCAATTTGATGAAATCTTGGCAAAGGGAAACTTTGAAGGATATTGTGAAAGAAATAGTTTCCTCATAACTATCAGAGTCATGGTATGGCAGGTTTTAGATCATTTGTCACTGTGCTTAAGAGTGCTGTGGGCTATTTGAGTGCATTTATCCCTACAGCTGGAGTTGCTACAAGACCTGCAGGGAACAGAAATGTGGATTGAGTAGAAAGATATTAAGCATGATATCAATGACTGGCAATGCTGCACTAGATGAGAGAGCAGAGTAGAGTGAGAGAGGAGTAAAATGGGGCAATGAGTGTGGAGAGGTGTGTGACTCGCCTTCTTCTGGGTCATCTTTTGTCAGGCATAGAGAGATGTGAGCAGGATGTGCAGAACTGAAGTATCCACAGCAATCACATACCCACTTGTGGTGAGGAGTAGCATTTTGCTAGGCTAAGCTTCAGTATGAATATCTCACCCAGTGCTGATGTCTGATGTATCTTTGCTTCTGGGACAGTCTTTGGTAAGGTAAAGATGTTTCAGCCTCTACTGCTCCTTGGACCAGGCTGATCCTTATCTAGCTGAATTGCCATCCTTGGATTCTCCACTATATTCTCAGAGGGTATAATGTTCACGGAGTTTTTTGTTCTGGTTCTTTTTCTCTTGAGTCACTACTCTGTACCATTTCATATCAACAGACATGATGAAATTTTTTACTCATCTACCAGAGTTTAGCATTTGTATTACACGCTTGTTTCTTCAGTAAAGCCAAAATCTTGCAGATGTGCTGTACAAAACAGGGCCCTGGGTTACAGACAGACAAACCTTAGAGCTGTGGTTGTCTCGTGCAGCCCAGTATGGAGATCATGGTGGGACTAGGACTGGAGAAGGACCTGAGTATGGATGGTAAATGTAAAAAAACAGGATTTAAATAGTGTGCAGAGGCAGCAAAATCCAGACTATTCAAGCTTCAGGACTTGAGCAAGGTTGGACTGATTAGAGAAAGACACTGAAACAAGAAAACCAGGTGGATAATAGTCAGAGGAGGGGGGATACTGAAACTGTTTAAAGGAACAGGGAGGGGGTAGTTGTGGATAGGAATCCTGTGTGAAAATTAGAAGTTTGCTGTGGTCAAGACAAGTCAGTGACACTGAAATGGGGAATGGGTGACTGAAAAATGACATCTTAGTAAATTTTCAACTACTTCATTGTTACAGGTAACAGAAGATACTTATTATGATTCCAAAATTGCAGGGTTTTTTACTGATTAATTAAAACATTTACAAAAGTAAAGAAGTATGTATTAAAAAAGAAAAAAGTATGAATGGTAAGCATGAATGAAAGAAACTATGCTAAAGCATAATTAACATTTCTTATATAGTTACAGTTCCAGTGTATTTATTTTGCATACTTTAGAACTTGCTATTCTAAATGCAGAAAAATGTTGGTATATGACTTAATCAATCAACTATATATTAATCAGCAACCCTTCATAAAAAAGGGTTTTTTTTCTGAAGTTCCATGTTTTGTTAGATATTTTCCTTTATGTTACATGCTGTTGTTCATCTATCTTGACTTGTTAATAAAAATACATAAAGTAGTCAAGTAGTTTGGAATATTTTAATTTTTCTGTGTTTTCCTCTGTTCTCCAAAAATGAGTGGGAAAGGAGAGATTTCAGAAATTAGTAAATTGCAGTCACAGATTCCATCACTTTATTCCAAAATCAAATTCTTCAACTTCTTTGTATTCAACATTTTTATCTTTTGGCTACCTGTCATTCTAATGGGTTGATAGATTCACATTCTGTGTTATTTTCTTCTAGAGAGGAAAATATAGTGAAAAGGAATATGGGGGAACAAGAGCATTTCAGAATGACTATGACCACTAATAAGACAAAAGACTGAATCTGCTCTGCTAGTTCCAAAGTCATGCAGGATGATAAACAATACTCTTTTATTTCATTTTTTTCTCCCAAATTCAAGTTTTGAAGATAGAAATTGATACAGATGCATTGTTTGAAATGCATTTAAGCCTGCTTTTAACTGCTTTTAAAAGTTGCTTGATTTTTGCCTGGACTAAAGATCTGACATTTTTTAGAGGGAACCAGTGTTACTCGTCTGACCAAAAGTGCCCAACAACAGCAGTAACAAAAGTTCAGGAAAACGGTAAAATTGAGTATCAAATGGAATAATTTGATTCACTTTATGCCCAGCTACAGGGAGAGATATCCCTTCTTCCTACTGGTTTCATTTGGTTTAGGTTTGTTTCGTATAGATTTTACTGCCAAGACATAATATAATGAGAATATGCATGTCCAAGCAAATGATTATTTTCCTATCTACAAAAGTAGTTTTATCTCTTGATTTAGCTGAAATAAACTTCATGCTTTATCTAGACTAGGTTATTGATGTACCTGCTTAAAGTAGTATTCAAGAATACGGTTGTGTGATAATGACGTTGCAAAAAATCTGCATAGTCTTTCACTTGACTTTAATTTTTTAATTTTTTTTGTTTTATTAATAATATAATAATAATACAATAACTTAATTTTTTTCATGATGAAATAATTTTCTTAAGGATCCTTTTTTATATCATTTGAGAAAAATCTTAAGTATGTTACAAGGGACATCATGGTATTTGATTTCACTGAACTTTTGTAGTCCTTTTGGAAGTGATTTATTTAATACTTAGCACGGAGTTTCACAATTAGAACATCTTCTTAGTACACTGTTCCTAAAGTTTTGGCATGGTCTTAAATGCTATTAATTAATAGATTTTTATATATAATACAGTTTATCATTGTTGTTGTTTTTAATATTTATGTATTAAGTTTGAATTTTATTTGCATGCATTCATCCATGGTATGGACGAACTGTGTTATAACAAATGTTCTAAGTATATTGTCTAAATAGTCCTTTTCAGGAGTTCTGGACAATGCTTTTAGTATATAGCTTGATTCTGATGTAATGGAAATGCATCCATTGTTTATACCTATTGGTTAACTTCTGGCTTCTTTTGAAAAAAACTGTTACTAAATTTGGCATGCTTCAGGAGTACTTTGAAAGAATATCCTAATTCCTTTTTTGTTCATTTCAGAAATATTTCATTTCTACTTAGAGATCTGTGATCTTTTTAGAAAGTTTTAATACTGAAGACTGAAAATTAACTGTGAAATTATAATGGAATATATGAAATGTTTACTTTGTAAGTTAAGCTTTTGTATATCTGTCAATCAACTTGAGAAACTTTATAGCCTTAAAAAAAAAGTCCAGTGTTAAGTTGCTTATTTTAAAATACAGGTATTTGTATGAACTGTTCAAGTGAATGCATGGTGTTTTCCCTACTTTTGTTTTCTTACTCTTTACTTTGTAAATACATCTGTGAAATTTTTCTTTAGGCCACTTCATGTGTAAAGCTTTTTATTGTGGAGTCGTAAATATAAATGAATAATACTAGTTTTCTTTGGGTTTTTGGCTTTTTGTTTGGTTGGGGTTTTTTACTTTGTTTTTGTTTTGGTTGGTTGTTTGCATTTTTTTGATGGCTACGAAAATGCCTTAGACATGCTTCCACTTAAAAAACTTATGTGTATAACCTCTTCTGGCTTTTATTTGATGAAATGTTTATAGTGTCTAGGTTTCAGTAGAATATCAAATCAACAGCCAATCTTAAGAAAAAGGCCTTTAATATGACAAATACCATTGAATTTTAGGATGGCATCAAGGGCACAATATTTTACTATTTGTGCACAAGAAGATTGATTATAAATCACTCTCGGACGCCTCTTATAGTACACTATTGTCTTACATACAGTCAGATACTGCTTGTAAGAGGGCTGAGAAGGAAATTTCTTATCCCTTATAAGTGACAGAAATCCACTACTTAGCCACACACTGGGCATCACAGGATTTTATTCAGCATCGTGTCTTCCCATCCTGACCACAGGAATTGGTAATCCTTTCTAATATGGGAAGTGAAAGCTTTTAGAATATCAAGAACAAATTATCATAGATTCTTATTTCTTTGTTCCCACAGAGCTGAGGCATAAGTACCCCTGAGCTCACTGCACAATTCCTTGTACTGAAAAGGCATCTGCTGATGTCCCCTCTAAACCTCCTACCTAAGCTGCAGTTTGTGGCTGTGAGCCCTTGTGGTGAGCGCCCTCCCTCTCTCCACTAAGAAGAGTTTGGTAATGATGTCAGCCCCAAAATCAAAGAATCACAGAATATGCTGAGTTGGAAGGGACCCTCAAGGATCATTGAGTCCAATCCCAGCCCTGCACAGGATCATCCCCGAGAACCACACCATGGGCCAAGAGTATTGTCCACGCTTTTTGCCAGGTTTGGTGCTGTGACCATTTCCCTGGGGAGCCTGTTCCAGAGCCCAGCCACCCTCTGGGTGAAGAATGTTTTTCTAATATGTAACTTAAAGCTCCCCTGACACAATTTCTGACCATATCCTTGAGTTCTGTTGCTGGGCACCATAGATCAGAGATCAGTGCCTGCCCCTCCTCTTCCCCTCACTGGGAAGTTGTAACTGCAGTGAGGTCTGCCCTCAGTCTTCCATCACGCTGAACAAATCAAGTGACCTCAGGCACTTCTTTGCCTCCAGGCCCTGCACCATCTTCATTGCCTTCCTTTGGACACTCTCTAATAGTTGAATGTGTTTCTTACAAATTGTGGTACCCAGAACTGTCCCCAGCACTCGAGGTGAGGCCACCCCAGTGCAGAGCAAGTCAGAACAATCCCCTCCCTTGCCTGACTGGTGATGCTGTGCACGGTGCACCAGTTCTCTCACCCTGCCTCCCTGGGATACTTTGTTACTGGACAGCATCTAGAGCTCAGGCTATTGTCTTCTGCCCTTCGACTCCAGCTGGCTTTCAGCCTATTCATCCAGCCTTGTTTTTAACTTGATATAGAAAATGCTGTACCAGGACACCTTTTGGTGTGTTGCAACCATTGCTCTTTCTTCTTTCACAGAGCATGTCATTTGTCATTTTAAATATAAGCAACCCTCCTGTTCTTATTAAATCTTTGCTGAGTGCTCTCAGTTAATTCCATGTATTTGACAATGGCTCCCTTGATCTTTCCCAGTACAGGGACAAGGCTGACCAGCCCATAATTTCCTAGGTACTACTTACTATCATTTTTTATTGTGCATATCTCACCACTTTAAGATGGGCTTGTCTTAGCATTTTTCAGTTTTCAGAGTCCTGCCTTGGCTGTAATGGTGTTTCTGAGATCTTACACAGGAGTCTGATAGAGATAACAAACATCCGTTTCAGAAACATTGAATAATTCCTGTGGACTGGAACATATCCAAATGGGCCAGACCCAGACTTGCTGTGTTCCTGCTGTTGACTGTCCTTCTCTATCCCATGTCACTCTGGTAGGCATGGAGGTCTGAGGCCAAGTTTTCACCATGCCTGCTGATGTATTGAGCTCAAAGGCATCGCATACATAGCTCCTTCTGCTTTATTTGTCTGAACTCTGAGTAGATTTTCTTTTAAAAATCATTCCCTTTTCACTTGGCAACCTTCCCTTTCATGACAGCTTCTTGCAGGATTCAGCCTAGCATTGCCTTTGACAAGCCAACGTTTCCTCTTCCAAAACTCTGATACAGCTTTTTGTGGTCTTCCTTATGGAGAAGTAGTAAATTCTTCTATAATTTTAGCCATAGCAGTGGTAAGGGATTGTACTTACACCTCACTTTTTTTTCTGGACTCAATGTTCCAATAAGCCATAAAGTGTCACTAGTGCCATTAATATTTTCAATCTAATTTATAAACAAAACTGGATCATAATTGGTTTCTTAAGCTGAGGAGCAATACATCACAGGTTTTGACCTGGACTGTGATATATGGCAGCTTGATGAAGAGGTTCCCTGTGATCCTGTAGAGAATGTCTCACAGTAGAGCTGTTACAGTTTTAAGGTTTCTGCGACTGGGAGTTTTGAGAGGAAAAAACCCTTATGAATATCTTGAAGAATAATTTACTTCAAAAGGAGGAAAGAAATACCTGTCTCCTAACTCTGAAGCTGTGTTTTAGATTTGTGCTTGGTAGAGCAGCAGAGCAAAAAACCAGAATTCCTACTTTGGCTTGTTTTGTAGTGTTTGTGATAGTCATGCTTAGATTTTAACATATTGAAATGACACAGCAGGTTCTAAACTCTTCACAGATATCAATAAACTATCAATAACTGACGGCTAACTCAAAGGCTTAGGCCTGTATTTTCACTGAAAACAGTATGAAAACTGTGCAGTCCAGTGTCTTTGGTGTTAACTGTCCAGTGTTGAAACTGAAACGGTGAAGTGAAATTTGGATTTTTCTGTCAGAATTCATCCATACCCACTGATAAAGAGGAAGTCCAATAAATTATTTAATCTACTTTTCTGTAAAAATAAAGAAAACAATTATTATAGTGTTATATAATAATAACAGCTCTAGATTTTATTTTATATACTGAAATGGAAAAAATAACCTTCACACCATTTTTTTATTTTAAAAGACCATTCAACTTTTTTATTTCAAATCAGTATTACAATGTAATTTATTGTATTATGTGGCTCTGCTAGTTAAAATTTTTCTCAAAGTATGGGCTATAAATAATAGCAATAATAAGCAAATTCTGTATTTGAAGAAAGTTTTGACTTTTATTTCCAATAAAATATTTGATCGGTAAGATTAATGGTATGCTGGTGTATTTATACAGTATTTAAGAAGGGGTCACAGTTCTCACATTAACTGAAACAGTTACAGTGAGTGACAGTACTCATAATATAAAGCTTTGTAATATATAAAATGTACATATTTTTATTGAGTTTATGCTTTTTAGGTTACTGATAGATGAAGTCATAATTACTTACCTTTTGAACATGTAGTTTTACAGAGAAGATACTCTGTATCAATTACTGGGAACAGGGCTGAAGCCCCGTGGTCAGGCAGGCAAAGTGATGGGCACTGAGGGTCAGTCCTGTTTTCTCTGGAGGTGTTCCTGCTGGCATGTCTGGTGTGCACGTTGCTTCAGAGTGGCCTGAATATTGCTGCTGCTGCTAGACACCTGAAAGCTCTTAAAATCTGGAAGCATATAGATTAGGCATAAAAGTGAAATTGAGCAGAACTATAATACAAAAAGTTGGGAAGGCAGCAAAAGACTGGCAGCTGATCTTTAAATTCATTTTTGTTGCTCATTAAATTATCAGAGGAAAGCTCATATTTATGTCTAAAACAGCAAATCACATGTTTCGTTAGTCAAGCATGTTTTGTGTGCACAGACGGCATAAGCCTGAAGCTGGGTGAATAAAGGGCAACTTAGTTGAACTGTCAGCTACATGTTGCTGGCAACATCTATTGCCACATACTGGTTCAGTTTCATTAGCATATAATGATGATTACATTATTCATCAATACTCTTCTCAAAGCTGTGTAATTACCTATATATGGCTTCCCGCCCCTCCCCGCCCAGGTTTTGTGCAGTTTAAGATTAACTTAAATTCTGGGGTTCCTAATGGGACACTTGTTTTCCGTTAAAACTGTGGAAAAATGTGCTTGTATGGGAAGACTTGATTTCATATATCACATAACCAAATATTAATTATTATGCTTATTGCATACCAAGCAGGGTTTTTTTTTCTTTTGAATATAAGTACTCAACTGAGAAAAAATACAGTCCTAATACAGTGTAGATTACATGATATTGTGCACTTGGGATTGAGAATTATTTTGTACTCCCATATGCCCTTGTGTTGTACAAACCCTAACTCAATATTTTCAGTTCATAATAATGATGATAAGCATAATGCTCTATGATCTGTTTTTCTACTTACATAATACATATGCTGGCAGTCACAAGACTCAGTTGTATTCATGGGTTGACATTCAGTTCAGTGTATTTTTTTTTTGCAGTGAGAAGAGAGAGATTGTACTTGAAAATGGGCTCCTCATGCTCATTCAAAATGATAGCAGGAGGAAGGAAGAGTTTCGCTTTAAGTGGAAAGGAATAGTCACTCCTTGCAGTTAAGCACTGAATCAGATAGAGGCAGCTGCAGAGGCAAGATATGCATTGCAAAAACAGATCAATTGGAATCAGTCCCATCCAAATGAAATTACATCACTCAATAACCTTCCTTTCAAGCCATTGAAGTCTTCTGGCCCAGATTTCTCTTGTCAAGTCACTGAGTTTTGCCAATGATTAAAGTATCTTGAAATTGGTTTGATAACATCAGGGACCTTGTTGTGACAAGGTCTGTAAATGCAGTCATTTTAAAAAGAAAGCTGGGTTTCATGGAGAGTATTGAGCATATTGACTGGATATTTTTCATGGGTTCTCAGAAGATTGTATTCACAAAGACAGTACAGAATGAAGAAAAATTACATATCCCATACAAAAGATTAAATAAAATATTGGTATCATATACGTGAAATGGTTTCATTCAGTACTAAAAGTATAATTTTCCTCTGAAGTAGTTTTGAAAATGTGTTCTTGTTTTGAAGTGGGCATAGCAGTACTTGGAGAACAGAATTCTGTAAATCAAGACAGTCAACATGTTTATGCAGTGACCAGCTCTCAGTGTCATTATTTATGTTCCCATGTGACAGTTCCTAAGATAAAGCAGAGCCCTTCTGTTCCAGTGGTACCTCAGATGCTTTGATCTTTTGTCCTGCAGATAACTTTTTTACAGGCTAATCAGTGTATATATTAGCAGATAGATATATATCTGTAACCATTCAGGAAGCATTTATTAATATTTATAACTTGATCAATACTGAGAAAATTGAAGTAATTAGCAATGTCTAAAAGACACATTGCTCATCAATTTTTTTGGAGTCTGGTTTGAGTTTTTTCTTCCCTCTAAAGAGCTCAGTAACTCTCATCCACTTAATAGAGCTGTTGGGTACAGATTAATTTCTGAGATGGGGTGTGCCTTGAGCAGCCTGAATTTTAAAAATGTGTATTACTTATAATCCTTACCTCCTTCAAGTTATTCGCAAATACCCCAAATTCCTCTTTAGGCTTAGCAAACTTAACCTATTGGGAGAGTCCTAATTTTTCATAGTTGGTAAGGTGCATTGAAGCAGCTTTTTGCCTTCAGACCCTTGAAGATAAACTGATTTTGCATTGTGGTTGAAAATATATTTTTGCTTGTGCTCAGTTAGCAGCCAAAAACATTGCTCTTACAACAGCTATTTAACCTGATGAAGGCAAGTATTAAAATTGCTAAAAAAGAACCAGGATCAAAACTGCTGACATAAGCATTATATTTGTCTGCAATTTGCAAATTTCTGTGTCTGTTACACAAATGAGGAGTAGAAAGTTTTGAAATAACTTGTGGGGTTTCTTGTCCTATAAAGCCTTTTGAAAAGGAAATCTGTACATATTCCTAGACACCCACCTAATAATATTTATTAAGTAAATAATACATAATACTTACTTAAGTGAGGAAGCAGATGACAGCTGTATGTGGTTAGGGAGGAGAGAGGTTGGCGTGTTTCTCCCTCTTTGTACCAAAATTTGAAGGAAAGTGCTTTTATAAGTACTTTTTGTCCTGGATCTAAAGAGAGCTGGGAGAGAGCAACTCTTTTAAAGGACCAAATATGCAATTGAGAACCTTCCTGTTCAAAGCATCTGTTATGGCATAATCTGTGATGCTTCTTTCTTTCTTAATATTTTCTGCATCTACTGGTAAGAGAGGAAAGCTGTTCTGTTTTGCTCACCATCCTTATTCCAGATTTTTGTGCCCACTAAATCCTTTTCCTAAGTGAGGTTGTAAATACTAGTTGAGCTATTGCAGACAACTCTGTGTACTTCAGTCAGTAGAAATTTGAATGGATGTACAGGAATGGGAGCAGTTCTTTGGTTGAAGAAGGGTTGGCCAATGGTATGTAGGGATGGATGAAGAGCAGAAGGAAAGACTAGAGGAGGAGAAATGTCATTAATGTGGGTGGTCTCAGGGCAGTAGTCAGTTATCAGATGAGTTTGCTATTGTATTACAATAATACAATCAACCACAGTAATTACAAGCTATTGTGTTTATACATTCATATTCCTTTGTCTTTTACCAATCTGTCACTCGCTAGAACAAACAAAAAAAATCTTTCACTTGATTAAACAAAACCAGTAGTGATTTCTTAATTAATAATATTTCAAACATGAGAGGGTGAAGATAACCCTAGAACATGTAAAATAAAGGATGTCAAGTTAAATTTTTAATAGAATAGAAATGGGAAAATTGTCCAACCATTTAAAAAATAATTTCCCTTTAATATATGAGTAAATATTCTAGTATTCATTTAAATTTCTTGATATGTTGTTACCAATAAAAATGCAATACAGAGAAATATTGCAAGGATAACTAGTGCAGGTGGAGGTTACTTACACTTTCTACTTGATGTCTGTGTTCTTACAGTCTTACCTAAATTCCTACAAAATATTAGCATCTTTCTCAGTAGTTACACATTTCCTCTGAGAACCTTGATGGTACTTAATTACTTTGATTTGTTAGCTTATTAAATTTAACTGATTATTTTATTGGTTCAGCTGTGAAGTTGGTTTTGTATATAAAAACATGTTTACATGGATAAAATTTTTATGTAAAAATAATTTATAAATAGAAATCTTTATATAAGTACAGTTATATATAGATATACATACATGTATGTGTGTGTTTACACATACTCACATACTCATTCACTCATTTTGAGAAACTAAAATAAAACCCCTTGTATTTAAAGTTTGGGTTGCTGTATTCCTACCCAAACCTTGTTAGCCCAGATGGGACAGCCTGTCACATTCTGATGACCTGACTGAAATGGTACAGTTGCAGCTACTGACATTGCTGTGAGAGGGTAGAGGTGGCACAGAGACCTTCAGTTTATCTTGATTGTTTCTGATGCTACCCTTCAAGTTTCGGCATTTCAGTGTGCACCCATGTCAACCTCACCCACTGAGGCTGTCAGAACAAAACTAGTTGCACTCAATAAGGGAAGGGGATTGTAAATGAGATGACTATGAAGAGTATTTCTTTCTTACAGCTAAGCTTTTCTTCAGTTTTCTTAAAGAGTTCAAAATTGCACTGTAGAATTGCAGTTCAGGACACCCAATTTAAAATTTTAATTGTGTCTCAAGTAAGAGATGAAATGAGAATTGGGAGTGCATTTACATATGGTACTTCTTGCTGTCCCTCTAATTCTTAGATTTAAAATTCTTATACTCAAAACTATAAAATTCAGTTACAAAGAATTTTGGTTTGAACATGTGGCAACAAAATGGCTTCTGTTCATCAGACTGTTATATTTTATCAAAATGTGACAGCAGTTTCTTTTTTATTTACAATTCTACTTAAATACATTTTAAATTGAAAAAAAAATAAAAACACCAAATGTGGTGATGGAGGCTTTTTATTGGTCTTTCTTTCAAAATGCTTATGTTCATTTTAAAGACAACATAGATGTTTTCCTAATTAAAATCTCACATTGCTCTAAGATACATTAATTTGCTGTATGCCAAGTACTTTAAAGAGTTTAAATGTAGAGAATCAGCACTTTAAAATTGTATTGATTTTTTAAAAAGCATTCTTGAAAAGTATGTATGTCATGACTGTCAAAAGACAGGAAGTACAAGTAGGAAAAGAAAAAGCAGTGAAGACTTTGGAATTATTGGCTCAAAGACATTTTTTCAGAAGTCACTAAAGCCTTTTATACACTGAATTATTACAATGCATTTTGAAAGAAACCCTCCCTTAGACCTTCCTAAATCCCAAGACTTGTTTTCTTTCAAATGCTGTTCTATAAACATTTTTTAAGATGATAACATAGTACCCATGTTTGTGCTTATAGTCAGTCTCATAGCTGCATTTCTGTGGGTTGCAAATCTGAGTAAAATGCTAGCTTCTCAATCAAGCCCGCTTGTATTAAATTGTTGCTTTTATGATTAAAAAAAATCTTTTCTGTCTTGTGGTGGGCTGCCTTTGTTCTTTGAGCTGTATTGAGAAAAAGTTACAAGAGTTATAAGGATGCTGTACTTAACTCAGTTTAATGTTTTGGCACTTAGAGACTCTTGAGAATTTGGTGTGGGTGTCTTAAGTATTTGGATCTGAGCATACACATTGCTTAAATTTAGTGTGATGTTAAAATGTTTCATAAGACAGAGGAGAGCTGCTATGATCTTTCAATGTTAATATTTTTTTCTTATCACTTTACTGTGTAGATACCCTTCATGAGACACAACTCTGCCACAACTCATCCTCGGAGGCAATCGTGGAAACCTTTTATAATAGGATTTTTAAATGTGGATAAAGCTCTCAATAGAATACCTAAAGTAAAGGAGAACAGCTACCTTGTCTCAACTATAAGCTTATTATGACAAAACATTGAGTTTGCTTGTCAGGCTTGGATAGAATGTAATTGATTGGTTTGTTATTTGAACTGACAAGGTGGTTAATTTGCCTGCATTTTTTTTGCACTATTCAGGAACATTTTGTATGTGCATCGTTGAAAAATCCCAGATAAATGTCTTGTCAGGATTGTCCTATTAAGTAATGTCTCTTTCCCCTGTGCTTCGTTGGCAAATGATGTTATACAATGCTTGGATTCATTGAAGAGTGACAGAAGCCTGTGAGACTTAAATATTGTGTGTTCCTCTGTGGTGATACTGAAAGAAATAAGCAACAGTTTGCCATCTGCCTGTCACTCTACTTCTATACAGTTTAATAAGAATATTTCTATATAGAACACTGTGTTGTACATAGACCTTACTGTAAAAAGGATTGTTTCCTAAAAAAAAAATAAATGTTCAGTGATAATGAGACCTGTAAAACACTTGAGACTTACTATTCTGAAGGAATAGATTTGCCATGGAAAAATTGATTTTATGCTTACTAGTATGAACAAATTGTTTCTGACTCCAGACACTTGAGTGAATAGAACTATACCTATACTTCTTTCTGATAATTTTTTTTAAAATATGAAAAAATTGAGTATGTGCAGGCATTTGTTTCATTTGGCTTACTTCTCTGGCAATGTTCAGGACAAGCTTATGTCCTCCCAGTACAAACACAAAATTGTTTTATAAGTTGGGGAAGGAATGAAGAACTGATCACACAGCGTCACTGCTGAGATCTTCGTCTCCGTCCGTATATATCCTGGTAGATGCACACATAGTATTTTGATCTTCAAATGGTACAGATCCAGTTCTTAAATCTACAGTATCAGAGTGTTGACATCTTCATCGTTTTCATCTTGAACTTGCTCGGAAAAATTCTGCTCAAATGCAATCACACTTGTAACTCTATGATCTATAATCTTTGAATTTCTTGAGATATGGTGGGTTTTGTCATCTATCAAGGCACGTTTCCATTTGAAAGTATTTTTTAAACTTAAGAAAGAAATTAAATGCTGTAATAAGTAATAGGAGAATATACAAATTTATGTATACTTACCTACGAGTCATATCTTACCAGGGCATTTCATGTTTGAATATTATATTAAATAAAATTAACCTGATGTCTGACACGTCGTTTCGTTTTAAAAAGGGGGTGGGAGAATCTCAGAGTTAAGGTTTTTGTTGGAACTATCAGAAATGGTTATCATTCTGTATTGGCAAGGCACACGAAGACACCTTAAAAATAAAGAAATTTGCACTAGGAAGTAGATGCTAATGCAGGAATTTGGTCTTCAAGGATCTGTGAATCCTTTCTAGGAAGAAAAGACCCAAGTTTATTGACCACTTGTGCAGTATTATGAAAGTAAAGACTTGTGTCCAAGTGCTGTGTAAGCAAGGGGGGGGGAAATTATGTTTGGCTATAAATCAGGCTGATTTTATGAAAAAAAAATGTTTACTGTGATTTATGATCATTTATTAAACTAAAATGGTCTAGCTATTGTGGATAAGAGAGAATGATAAATGTGGCTTATCTTGGCTTTAGTAGGACTTTCAAAATACTTCTGTGTGTGACATTCCTTTGAATATGTTAGAGATTCTGTTCATTAAGCTGGAATAAAATATGTAGCTGATTAGGAAGGTAAACCAGCTACCATGGACTCACTGTCAAATGATACTCAGCTCACTGGGTTCCACTCAAGCTCTCCTGGATTCATTATTATGCTATTTTTGTTTATTTTTGCTTTAGAGTATTAGGTACTGAAATGATGTCTTTGGCCACATTTGCAGGTGATGACAGTAGGATGTGAGGGAGTAAAGTGTTAGAATTTAAAAGAAAATTTTAAGGAAGTATTCAGAAAAAGCACACAGTGCAGAAGGGAAAAGGCAAATCACCATTGATTGTGTGATTATGATACCAAGAGTAACTTGAAAAAAAAGAAGACATTTTGTGGTACTTTTAAGTATTTTAAGTACTCAGGGTCACAGATTGCAGAACATTGATCAAACCTGATACATACAGAGAGAGGTGTTGCATTTAACTTACTGAAGTATTCCTCCCAAATATTCAGAAGAGCAGTATCTCACGCTTTGAAAAGTCTTGGCTAGCATATCCTGTCCTCTTTGGTAAACAGAGAAGGTCCAAAGAAAACTGAACTGGATGATAGGAAGCCCACAGGAGACATGAATAAAATAGTTTAAAATAGTAATATTTCTTTAATTTAGTGAAAGTGGGAAATTTGTTTAAAAAGCCTAAATTAGTATAAAGATGAAAAAAAGGAAGTTGCTACAAAGAACAAAAAAAAATGTTCTTTAAAGCTGATAAAACCAAAAATAAGCTACATTGTATCAAGATGATTTCGCCAATGGAAAGTTTTTTTCCTAATAATAAGAATACTTGCACTAGAGATGTATGTTAGGGAAGTTCAGCAATCTCTGCTATTGGAGGATTTTAAGGACAGACTGATGCATGTCAAATACTGTTTCAAGTATTGTTGATATTTTCCTGGGCATGCTTGAAATCCTAAGATGAAATCCTGCTGGTTTTTTTGTGGTTTTTCCCCAGTATGGCTTCATTGTAGAATTTTGTTCTGTCTCTCTCTCTCCATCTCTCTCACTCTCTCCCATATCATTAGGTTGAACACCAGATGCTAACACTTGATGTTTCACCTTTTGAAAGATGTTTGATGGCAGTATTCAAAACTATAATGGACTTTTCTAGTAGTTCATAAACAGTACACCATTTAGGAGAGTTAATAGTCTGAACACCTGAGAGTGGCAGTATAGATGCAATCATGTATTACTAGAATGTAATTCAGAAAGACAAATGCAGCATTTGGTAATAGCTTCTTAAATTTTACATTTTTCAATTTGTCAAAGGAGTTTTTCAGTGTCTAATTGGTGTAGCGTTACTTTAATGCATGTCTTTGAGTCATTGTCTTCACAGAAATTGTTAGTTTACACATTAAAATGCTGGAAATAGAAGTTCTGTACAGTAACTGTATATTAACAAAAGCAAACACATCTGAAATATTGTTCATATCATTATATTTCACTTGTATATGTGGGCCATTAATGAATTTTGCAAACTGATTTAACAAAGCCATGTGTTTTGCAGTACTGAGAGACAAAAAAGGTAATTTCTTGATGAAAGAAGGCTTTTCATATACAGGTATAGGAAATAAAGTTTCTTTTCAGCATTCTTAGAATTTATTTTGTACATGCAAATTTAAGTTTCATAAACCAAATGATTTGTAGACCGTTCAGAAAAAATCTTGGTTACATAGGAATGACATACAACAGTAGCCCTTTCAGATTTTTCCTTACCCATGAATAATCAGTGTTAGATTTTTGAATACGAGGAGGTGTATGATTTAGTATTAAAATAATGTTTTTAATCAGTTAAATCAGTTAGGTGGCAGGTTTGGGTTTAGCATAATAAATTTAGCTACACAGATGTCTGCTGGATTAATGCTTGCTTTCTTTTGCTTTTATGTAGTATAATTGAAATACATTATTTGTTTTTATTAATGCCCTTGAGATTGGACAGAAATTTAAGTAAACAGAAGATCAGACAATTTCTCATATCCAAAAGCACTTAGGTACCTTATCATGAAACTACTCTTCGTTGAATATCAGTAAGCTCATCATGCTCTGTCAGGCTGTGTGTCCATCTTGCCCATACACTGTCTTCATTAGCAGTAGGCAGAAATAAAAACCAGAATGCAATAATCATCCCATATCTGGTATAGTCTCTCACCTTTCAGCAATAGCCATGACCTCTCTCTTCCAGGCGTAACAGAAGAGAGTCTACTCTGTCATCTACCATTATAAACCATGTAAATAAGAGCCCTCCTTTTGTATATTTGCCTTGTACCTGGCATAATAGAAATTAGAATGTGACTTAATTACTTAGTGTAATACCATAGCATTATCCTTCCCAGAAAGAGTATTTCATTTACGTAGATCAAAATTATGAATCTGTTAGAATCCAGGAAGATGTAGGTTGCAGAATTATCTGAAGGACATCTGTTCCAGCCACCCACTCAGTGCAAGACTCACTGCAATGTTAGATCTAACTTTGAAAATGGGTGAAGTTCTTTACAGTTTAATGTGGGTGAACTATTAGCATGTGTGAACATAGAGAGCCTTTCAGGATAACAAGTACCTGTGTATGAAGAGGTCATATAGTTAGGCTATAACCTACTTTATAATCAACAATTTATGCATATGCAGTCACTTAAGAATTTTAGTGCAGAAATGTGTCACACTCCTGGTGGTAAAGTCACCTGAAGCCTATGTGAGAAGACTTCTTAAAAACTGTTCTGTAGAACAGAAACTGCAAGATGACCACAGATTTTTAGTTGTTATGCCATTTATAAGCAAGGGGAAAACGTGAAGCAATCAGCAAGAGGTGAACCAATTTCTTCTGTTTCATGCTTAATAGGGTTTTATTATTTTCTCAATTTTTTGTCTAAAAACAAAGGAGTTTGTAAGATTCTAGATCTTATATTTCAGAGTCTGAATATAGTACTGCATCACTTCTGGTTTGTGTTTGACCTGTGACGTATCTCAGCAAAATGAAAGCAATTTGTTTTGGAATTAATTGGGGCGAATTGAGGAGTTTTGGTGTGGAATGGCAGGGTAAGATACAAAGTCATACCTTTGCTTATTTTCACTTTGTTTCAGGAAATGTCAGAAGCTAAAGATGAGTGTTATCCACATATTCTACAATGAAAACATGCTACAGTTTTGGGCTCCTCCCTCAGTAACTAGAATAAATGTACTTTTTGGACAGCATTAATAATAGTACAGTAAATAGAGGACTGTACATTTATTTCACCGTTAAGTCTTGAATTTTGTTGTTTAAATAAGGGCACCCGAAAGTGCCTTCTTTGATGTGACGTGTAAGAGTTGCTGTTGCAACCCACCACACAGTGTTCATTCCTGTCATCCAGAATTTATCACTCCTGTGGTCTGGTTGCAGTAAGGTGTCACAGGACACTCCTCAGCTGCTCCAGGCTGAAGTCATTCATTTTGGTTCTACAGTTTGAATTCACTTGAGCTACACTGATTTACTCTGGGTTTTTGGGAATGTTTATGTGCTCCATTCTATTGTATATCATACAGGGTTGGTAAGAAACCAAGTGTTGACAGTGACTTACATGGTCATGGCTGGTTTTAAGGTGCTCATCTGAAATCAAGAATGTGCTGCAAATGTAAAATGAACCCCAAATCATGTCTCCGTCTGTTTGCAGTTCTGGAATGACTCAGCACTTGGACACAGAGGGATTAAAGGGGGAAGAGAGATCAGTGCCTGAGAAGAAACCTCTGTTCCTTAGATGTCTCTTCCTCAGGTGCCAAGGGTCTTTAGTCAGAAATGGGGTCCAAAACAAGCTAGCAAAGGATGATGGTTATCAGTAGTTAAATCCACACTGGTGCTGGAGTAGCCATTGTGTTGCATACCTTCAGCAAGTGGGTGCATGTACACACATGCATCCCACTGCAGTTCCCTTAGAAATTAAGAATTCTGGATTTGCTTACTTCTAATCTTTTTCTGACTAATTCTGAGTTTGTCCGGGTAAAGCTAATATGACAAGTTCTCTACTTTTAATGTGAGATATATATCAATGTTTTATGTCTTTTTTTTTTTCCATTAAAGAAATCTTTCCCAGCTGTTGTGACAAATCGGGAGCAGTATATATATTTTGCTGTTTTGTATTTTGTTCACCATGGTACCTTTTGGCATGGCACTGCAGGCAGTGTGCAATGATGCGTACATAAGTGAGATTTTCTGTAGTCTCTGAAGCATATTTGAAAAGTTGTATTTAAAGATTAGCTTATTAATGTTGTGTTTCAGGGACATGTAGGTAATTACTTTCACAGCTATAGATGGGTGATGCTGTCTCGTGAATGCAAAATAGATTTCTTCGCTCTGGCTGAATCAGCTCTTTGTGGTTTTCGGTGATATTAACCAGTGACTTACAAATGTGCCAGTGACGGGCGGGTTTTGCATTCACTGCTCCTCTGTAAAAGCACAGGTCTTTTTCCCCAGTGCTTGCAGGAAGACTTCTGCAGGCCAACTGATAAGACTCCCTCCTGTGCAGGTAGATGCAATGTAATGAAATTGGATGTGTGTGCTGAGCTTTGTAAATAAAATGAGATTGACCCCAACTATTATCTCATTTATCTCATTTACATTGTAAAATCAGTATCTGCACTATTGATTAGAGCATAATTAGTTAATTATGAACACGACAGGGCTTGAGCACAGCCAGCTGTACTGCTAAAAAAACTAACAAAAACAATCCAAGGGCAAGAGCAGATGGAGATCACTCTATTACAGAACAAAGCAAACATATTTCAGGTATGGAAATGCCTGATCAAGCTTTCTTGCAGTGAAGAGGTAGCTGTCATGCATTCTATACTTCTACAAGTAAAAAATGTTTGTTTGGGGTTTTTTTAAACTTTTTTATTATAATTACTTCAGATTTCACCTTTCTTCTTCACACTCCATTTTCTCTGTATTTAGTGGGCATATATCTATCCTCATTAATTGCTGGAATGAGGAACACGGTGATTTTTAATTTTGATGCATAAAGTAATTTCAGGTTTGTTATAACAGTGATAGTAAGCAATTACCTGTCAGTTAGAGGTAATTTAGGAGGTTAGGTTAGCTTGCCTTTGTGTGGAGCTCTGCTTTTATTTCCACAAAGTTTTCAGTACAGCAGCTAACCAGGCCGCTGAAGATGGCCCACCTCTTAATTGCATTTGTAAATTGTGTGTTTCACCACAAAAACAGTTAGCAAGATAAATAGTAGCAAGATAAAATATTTGCTAGTTTAAGTTTGAACGTGTGACCTTGAATGCACAAGGGTAAAAATTTCAACAACCTGTAATATGGAGGAAGTGGCTTCTTCCCCTTTCCCCCGCTCCCCATCCCAACAGTTTTGTTTGTCCTGTTAAGCCACCTTCAGGATGGAAGCGGGTTATACTTGTAAATGATGGTGCCATGTGGCTCCTTTGCTCTGTAAGTGTCCGGAATGTGATGGATCTGTGAGTGCATTAACCGACAGGCTGCCAGACTGTCAGCATGACAGCTTTTGTGACCCAACAATTTCACTCTCTGTAACTAAGTCAAAAATACTCTGTATTTTTGTGTCGCTTTCTTATTTTCTGAATGTGACAGTGGAATTTCTGTCATTTTTATGTTGCTAGACAAAGGAACACAACTAATAGTATGCACTTGAGGGATTCATCTTGTTTTATTAGTGCCATTTTAACTTAGGTGCAACGTTTGCTTTTGGAATTAGGAATTAAGAATGCCAGGGTTTTTTTTCACTGTGATGTGAGTATCCCTAGTCAGTCTCAGCAGATGATGATTGCCAGACAGCTAGAGCATCATCTTTAACCAAGGTACAGTGTGTATTCATCCATTTTCCCAGCATAATGCTCTGGGAACTTGAGAATAAGTGAATTTCTGTTTTCCAGTACAGAATTCATATTCCAGTAAAAGCAGTAGGTATTAAAAATATTTGGTATAGTTACACTTTTATCACCATGTAGCTTTTTATGTTTTGATCTATGAAAATACTTTTTTGCCTTTCTTCAGCTGTGCAGATGAGGATAGAAACTATTAGTATCTGAAAAAATTCATATAGATATTTTTAACTCATTCTAGGAAAATGCAATTTTTCTTCTTCCAAACTGAGCACTCTGAAGTGATAAAAATTAATGACAATAAATATTAAAAACATTGTGCTTTAGAATGGTGCCTCGAGATCCATATGTAATTTCACAATGTCGTGCTTATTTCAACCCCATTCTCAAAACTCCCTCAGCATATTCTGAGGAAACATGGCTGAAAGTGCAGTCAGGAAGTACTATTTAAGTCAGATGTAAATTTTAGGATTAAACTCTGAAAGTACTCTAAATCAGTCAGAAATAGTATGTTTCTTTACTTTCAGTTACTTAAGAGGATCCTTAAGTTTACATGAAGGGAATTTTGATAAGCACTGCTCAAGTGCAAGCCTTTACATGCATAAGATTCCAGATATAGAAATAGATTAGTAAAAATATACTCCTTTACAGATGAGAACATTGAGGCTCAAAGGAGGCTTAAAGGAGGCTTAAAGGAGGCTTAATCTTTTGCTGAAGGTCATATACACTGTTGGGATTTAGGAGTGTGACCTATCCCATCTCCCATTTTCAACCTTTTTTTTTTTTTAATACACCTTTCACAAGAGAGAAAACTGCATATATTCCTGATTTTAAGTAATATATTTCAACATAAGAACTCTTCTGTCTTTAGAAACTGAGAATGGTTTTCTAAGTATTTGCTTAAGTTAGAGTCCTGGAGTTAGATTGAGTCACTGCTAAGCAATCCTAAGGGATATATATTTCAGTATGGTATATCTCATTTTCAAAAAAGTATCAGAACAGTGTTAGTCCAGTGTTGAACCCTGTGGATAGTCAGATTATTGCTTTTAATTTCTGTTTAGCAGGAAACAGTACATGCCATACCCTTACCAGTGCTCATATGTTACCCGTGACTCCTAGCAGCAAGGGCAAAAGTATTTACTTAGGTTGAACAGTCATAATTTTAAAACAGTTACTTCTTTTTATTGGGAGACTAATCCTTGGAGAAGTCACATGAACATTTTGTTCTGTTCATGCAGCAGTATGTTCTGTTCTTTGAATCCTCTTTCCACGATGCACTGTCTATTCTGTTGATAAATTACATCCCTCTGTCTTTGATCTGATGATGGCTGTGCCGTGCTGTTACTGCAATTTTTGGACATTTTTGTGCTCACACGTACTGTAGAGGAGAAAATGAGTGGCCAGGAAAGCAGAGAAAGAGAGTGTGGGAGATTTCTTTAAAGATTTTGATTTTTAAACATTTACGGTTTCCTATTTTTCAATCATTTATATTGGCCTTAATTCAGAATTTAAGACTGTTTAATGAAGAGACTGTTGCAAAGTAAATTTGAAAAAATGCTTTCCTTTTCATACAAAGGAATACAGGAGGATAGGAATACAGGGGCATACGCAAATAAAGAGAAGTTCAGTAGGGTATATGAAAATCTCTATCATTTGCTTTGAAAAAATCTCTTTCTCATTTTGAGCCTGTTATTGTTGTGATTTAAAAATCCCTTCATGAAAAACTTGTTCTACTGTAGCATTTTTTTTGTTCGGGGCACATTAAAAATAGGTTAACAATAGCTATGCTGTATGTTTTGAGCTTTTTGTGTGGACCATGCATAGTTCAAAATACTAATGAAAGGTTTATTAAAGAAGAACATGGATTTGTTGTGTGTACACAGAGCACTTTTATAAATGAAAGATCACAGTGAAATTCTTTTAAATTAATACCCTTTCCAGAAAATTCAGTGTGAATGAGAAAAATATTTTCTACGTTTGTTTATCAACCACATAGTCCTGGTGTAAAAAATGTAATTCATAGCTGTAAATTATACTTGAGTTATTTAATACATGGGTGAATTTTTCACAAAGCTTTTCCTGAAAAACTACTGGTGCAAAACAGTGTCTTCAAGCTATGAAAAACAAATATTGTCACTGTCTTAAAAAGTTAAATTTAGAGGGAGAAAAAAGGGCAGTGAATGACACTGAAGTATCTAAAAATTTAAGCAGGTTTTTTTCATTAATTTGCAAGTCTTTGAAATGTTGTCATTTATAAAAGATGATGACAAAGGTGATATATGAGTGTTTACATCGGGATATTCCAGATTAAGCAGAACCTACTCGAAGTGGCTGTTTAAAATTACCCCTTATAGAAAATTGATTTTCTTTATTATGATAATGGATCAGGAAATCTTCTGCTGAGAATTGCAGGGAAGCTCAATCTAAAATAGTACAGAAGTACCATTTAATATAAATATATATTTTGTTTTTCTCTTGCAGGTGTGATGAATGCAGGCTTTGCTACCATTTTGGCTGTCTCGACCCTCCCTTGAAAAAGTCTCCTAAACAGACTGGCTATGGATGGATTTGTCAGGAATGTGATTCTACATCCTCCAAAGTAAGTTAATGCACTTCAAAAATAGTTGAAGTATTCTGGTTTTAGGAGTTTTGCTTGGTGCCTGAAGTTTTTTATGAAATGCTGTGCACAGGTTTGTCCTGGTAGAGGGTCATGAAATAAGATTTCAGATTATCTTTAAAATAGGTATTAAAAAACCCTTGACCCAATCTCACAATTTATTGCTTGATTAAATGATTAATCTTCTCCACCTGGCCACTTGACTGTGGGTGGTATGGAATGTGGAGTTCCCAGTCTATGCCTAGGTGACAATTAATCTGTTGCACTATTTTTGAAATTAAGTGTTGTTCTCTATCTGAGGATATCATGGCTAGAACTCTGAAGCGTGGTATTATTTCTTGTAACAATACCTTAATATTGTTAGAGTATTAGTAGAGTGTATGCAAAATGAAAATAATCAGTAAAGAAAATTTTACTGTCCTAGTTTAATGCTTGTTTTTCACATTGTGCTCTCTGTAAGAAAGGTGTGAGTACAGATACTGTATCAGCATTGGTAATATTGACAAGAAAAAGTATTTCAGGAGTACTACAGAATACAAACCTCTAAGGACAGAGAAAATGCATGTGTTCTCTAAACAAAGGAAGGTGATTTGAATTACTAAAGCTTTTTCTTTCACTGAAAATTCACATGAAGACTATCAATATTACATTATTATAATATATATAATATAATATTATTGATTGGCATGCCTTGTTCAATTATAACATTGTAAAACTAGAACTACATTTTTGACATGAATTAGCTCTTCAATAATGCTGAAAGTAATAATATTCCTCTATAAAACTGACTTTTCAAAAAATAAAGATTTTGATAGCATTGGCATTCTCTTCTATCACCACCATAATCTCTGAAGAGACACTTTCCAATTGATTTCATAAGTGGATTTATAATTGCATGTGATACCTCAGTGTAAAAGTAGAAGAGTATTCTAAAAGTCTTCAAGATTTTTCAGGTTACTGCACTTTCTCTGTATTTTGCAGAATCTTTTTTTACCTAGTAAGTGCCTGGGTATTTGAATACAAAGGGACACAGGCGTGATGAGATGTTCTCATATGTTACTTGTCAGCACACTTGGATACTTAAACTCTGTCATGCATTTACTTTTAAGATTGGCACATGCAAAACACTCAGGGAGTGGTATCATTTTTTGGCTTGCTAGTGTCCCTTTCCAATTGCAAAAATATGTTATTCAGTTTTCCCCTGGGGGATTAATCAAATTTTTCTTTTGTAAGGAGGTACGGAGACAGACACAGGAAATTAACTGTCCACTTCAGTTTGGACATCAAGCAATCTTTCTTGAATACCACTTACATGCAAGAGACATTCCAAGAGTGAATTAAAACTGTTATTGAATTTCTGTCACCTGCTTAAACTACAATGGGGTCCTGATAACATGAGTTAAAATCTCGTGCCTTTTCTATTTTTGACTTTCAAGTAAACAGAAAAATCCAAGGGTTTGTAATTTCTAGTTGTGTTTTTCTGGAGATTACTATAACACTGTGTATCAGGAACAATTTTTTAGCTACTTTATGAGGTAAATTAATTGTGATGGACTTCACTTCTTGCATGGAGTGTATTAGTTTTAGGGTGTGTTGAAAAATGGAATGTTTTGAAGAGTAAATAAAAATTTTTAGTAGAGCGATTATACATTTTGTGTTATCTTGGTGATTATTATGGATTTTAAAAATGTTCTTGCATCTGATTTTCAATCATAAAGATTTTTAGTGAGTAAATTTAAATAAAGTGTCTTGCACTTTCAAGTACAGGCAATTAGAATTCCATTTAAGTGACTATGTAATGAATATGAAAGATATTGGAAAAATTGTCTTATGGGGACTCCTTGTGGTTTTGTTTAGTCACTTTCACATAGCTTTTCCAGAGAGCTGTGCAGAGAAATTTCTCTGATAAAGCTGTATTGCCCTGTATGTTCCCCCAAACCCTTTTTTGGTAGCTTTTTTCTGTTTTATACTATGCAGTGTAATAAATTCAAAAAATGTGGTATCAAGTTAAACTCCTTTCAGCTATAATGTGAGCCTATTTTTTAAAGGATTAGAACTTTGTCTTGTACTTCATAATTTTCCAATTCTTTGTTCTGCATGGCTTTAGGATTGTGTATGATATATCTGTGATTTTTCACAGCCAGAAGGAGCTGATGTGATGAGGCTTTTCTTACCCCTCCTCGGAGGGTGTGGTCTCTCAAATGTGTGCTTGGAGCTCAGGAGTGAACAAGTGAAAGTTGGGTCATTGGATGCACTCTGCCTGACCTGTGGATGGATTGCAAGCCTGAGCTACTGATGATTTCAATCTCTCAGTCACTGGCTGCATCCAATTTTTGATGTGTCACAGGGAAGTTACTAGTATAGATTGTAGCAGCAAAATGGATTGAATTTTCTGCGTTGGCCAAGGAGACTATTGTTTAGTTCTCATTCTTTTCACTCTCTTAATCATTTTTGGTCCAGTTTAAATCACTTGTAATGCACATTTAAAAATTCCCCAACAATATATCTTCATTTAGCACTACAGGGTCCTTGAAAATAATTGGTAGGTAAATGACACTATTTCAATGACAAGAGAGGTCATAGTGCTGAGCATATAATGGCTGTTAGTTTTTACTTCTAATTATGAAATTCAATTTTAGATGTTCAGGAAAAGTTGCATTCTGCTGACAGCAAATAATGCTCTTTTATTTTCTGATTTTGCCAAGCACTTGCAGGTGTCAGCAGTACAAGGCATGTAATTTAGCAGTAATAAACATATGATTTAAATTGTTATCTAGCACAGACGTTGGACATGCTACTTCCATTCTGCTCATCCTAGTTGCAGGACTGTCCAGCAGTTCTGTCAGGTTTTCCGCCAGCGTAGCGTATTCCCATATTACACTGCCTGTCAAATAATAGACAGATACTGACTTTGCTGTAGGGCATGAGGGCAGCAGCTTCTCTGCTGGTAATACTTACTGTCACTTCTTTGGAATGGGTGATGCTCACTACTAAGGTCTGACAAGCTCTCTCATCTCAAAAACATTGTAGATTTTGTTACATCACATGAAAGCTGAAATAAACTTATAAGGTCTCCATTTCTATAACACTATCCATTCACCCTGCAAAAGGATTACAGTACACTTTCAGGATTGCCAAACAGCACTACAAATCCTGATTTTCCTGGTAGTTTTTATTAGTGGTATTCAGGCTTAATATAGACACTTGTTTCAACTTGTTCTAGATGAATTTAAGAAAGACAAACAGAACATTAAGCGAATAATTCAATATCATGGCATGGTAATATTTAGTAGGAATAAATGTGGCCTGACCATTTTTTCATTACAATGACATCTTAATATGAGGTCTCTTTATTATTAGATGTGGGCTTTTTTCTGTTGCCTTCCAGTGAAGAAGTACTGTTTGAAAATATCTCCTCCAATTTTAAACTTTTATAAGGACCACATCAGTAAGGAGTTTAAACATATCGTCATGGTGGTTACACTGATCATGCTAGTTAAGTTTCTATCTGCTCATCTTTGCATGTAAATCTGTTCTGCAAAACACTGCAGAGTGTATGTATCAGGTCATTATTTGAGTGCTGCAGGATCAGCTACCTCATCTCTAGACTTCTATTTAGTCTCATTTTATTTCATTTCTTTACTGTACTGCATTTTTTCAGTGGAAATAAATTGTCAGTATATATGTCAGCACGGAATTCTCCTCTAAACTCCTCAGGAAATATTTTCTAGAACTACAAATACACAACACACCAACCCTGGCAAGTCATATATTCTTATACACATTTTGTGTTCAAAAGAAATCATGGATGATTTTGCTTATTAGCCAGGTAGAAGCATTTCTTTGAGTATGTGTTGCTTTCACACAGCAAATATGCAAATGTATTTGGACGATTTAATATTACGTTATTGAATATAATGTTTGAAATAATATTTTAAGTTTAAAAGTATTTTTAATATGTAAAATGTATTTCAGACCTTTAAATTTGGTCAGATGAAAAGAAAAAAGTGCACAATTAAATTCCTGTAGTCCGTGGAATTTTACTCTAATCAAAAATAAGGATGGTAATTAAGAAGGTCTGTGAGGAGTGCAGGGATGTCTGATCTACTCCTGCGTGTGCAGGCAACAATCTCGTAATGGTTTATGGAACTTTATCTTTTTCACTATGACTTTTCTCCAAACACGGGAAGCATTTCCTCACACATGTACTTTCATGTAACTGTGTTAAAAATTGAACAATTAACCCAAAGTCCTAATGTTAACCACTCAAAATTTAGGAAATACCAAAATTGAGGTGGCACACAGTGCTTCAAGTGCTATTTTGGCTATATATGACTTTGCAGCCTTTAATCACTTCGTTCTATGATTTTTTAGTTTTTTTCATAGGACCCCTGCCT
The DNA here is from genome assembly GCA_024734555.1 of Trochalopteron elliotii. NCBI lineage: Eukaryota > Metazoa > Chordata > Aves > Passeriformes > Leiothrichidae > Trochalopteron > Trochalopteron elliotii. The sequence continues at coordinate 1,811,438 of JANPWX010000215.1, forward strand.
GCTCTGATTTAGCTGTTGGGGGTCACTAAAAGGGATTAATTTCGTTTGAGAATTAGGAGAAAGTCTGTCTTTAGGGTTTGCAAGGCATGAACTGAAGCGATGATTTCAGAAATGGGGAAAAAGGGAAGTTTGACCTTATGTTTGAAGTAGTTGAGTTGTTACCAACAAATTGAATTCTCTCTTTTTCTCACCCCAGAGCTGCTGCGAATGCTAGGCAAAATTAATATTTTCAAATGTTTAGTAATTTTTTCTTCTCATTTGCTCTTGCCCAACTTGGATCCCTTGGCACAATCTGTAAAAATGCTGAATTCCCTGAGCTGAAGTGGGAGATATATATACACAGGAAAACGCTTTTAAATGTAACAGTTGAGGTTGGCATGCAGTAGTGATATAGTGCTTAATCATGCCTTAAGTATTTTTTACATGTGCTTATTTTGTCATTCAACACAATGCAATTTTACATAGTTATATCTAAAATACATTTTTAAAAAATATGCAAAAAAGAAATCTATACAGGTCTTTTGAATTAATTCAAACTTGCTTCAGTTACATATTCTGACAAAGGATGGCCCTCATTTAGTGACCTTAAATCACAGAGATTGTTGCGCCTTGTTTTGAGGACAGAACATTGAAGCAAATGTACTGCCATCATGGCACCCAGCATTGCAGCTGAAAAATGATATAAGAATACTGCTAATAAATCTGCTTGCTGCTTGAAGCAGAGCATAATATAATGGGAAAAAATGTTTGGTTTCTGTGCAACATTTTTCAGCCAGAACTTAGGAGTATTTTAAGGTAGTTTATAGAAAAATTAGGTAGTAGAATTCACTAACTGCATTTGTCTTCCACAGTTGTGAATATTGTGATCTATTTTATGATATGGTGATAAAGAATGATAGAGTTAAACATTTTTGTGTTTATATATTTTTAAGTTTCTTGAGGAGAATTTAATTAGCGCTTTGGTTTCTTGTGTTACATAGGAAGAAAGATGTTTTGTAATATAGCAAATGGATAATATTTGGTTATTTTGAAATTATTGTTGTCTTCGTAGGTTTTTGAGGAGCAGTAAAATGTCGTCACTGGGTGATTTCCTTAAAACTGAATAAGACAAACCAAATCTGTAATGCCGTGTGAAAATTTAACACAAGTCTTTCCACCACTTATGTCCTGTTTCAAGAACTTCAGTAATGCCAAACCTTAACACAGAAATGGATTTCTCTACCAAGATGGTCAAAAAAAAGGGTGAAAATTTAGTGTATGGCAATATCACTTGGCTGAAGTATTGCCAAATGTGTTTTAATATTTGTTTCCCAGGTATCATATTTTAAAAAAATGAGTTGGCACAGCCTCTGTTATTTTCTGGCAAACAGGTATAATACATCTATGTAATGAATAATTTATAGCATAAAATGTTCCAAAAATAATCAGCCTTGAAATTAACTTAAGTTGGGAGTTGATTTATGAGTAGTGGATAAGTTAGTTGGTAGTTAATCCCCAAATTAATCCAAAAATTCAGATACAGTTAGTTGGCAGAAGATTCTCATAGTCTAGGTGGGAGGATGAGGTTTTAATGAAAAAAAAAAAAAACAGTAAAAAAACAGTTAAGCACTGGAAAATACTTGTGGAACAGATGCTTACTTTTAGAATTTTGATTCTTCTCCGCATCAAAATCAACTTCACCTGTCCAAATATTTCCTGGTGCTGACTGCCAGATCCTCATCATGGACTTCTAGTGCTTGTACTTTTTGGGTGCAGCTTAACTGTATTAAAAAAAACAAGTGCCAGAAAATGAGTAATACAATATACCATTGTCTTTCACATGAAAAACATTTTCTGAAAAAGTTTCTCTTTGAAAGATGATAGTGCAACTAATACCAGCCAGATGTTTCAAGAAATTGGAATATAGGGCTGATTTTTAAAATGTATTATTGTTGTTTCAAATGCAAAACCAAATTTCTGATTCTGAAAGATAACACTGGAATAGCTCAAAAAAATTTATTGTAAAAATAAATTACCAGTTAGGAGTGCAAAGTGAAATACATTTTTTTTTTTTTTGCATTAAACTTCAACAAAAACCAGCAGTTAAAATAAACCTGCTAGACAGTCTCTTTTCCCAGTGGTATGTTCTTAGAAAATTGAGTTTTAAATATGCACTGCAGTTTTAAATGAGGCGTTTTTGTGGGGAAAAAAAAAAGAACAAAAGAGCCATTTTGATGGCACTTGATCCAAAAATTTTTTGGTTTACAAGTTCATTTTCTTCCTTCCCCCTTTTTTTTTGTTATGCAGAAGGAAGAAATCTCTTGCTGCATATCTTCATTTGCTCTTTTTCATAAACAACCCAACAACATAGAGTTTTTTCCGAAGCTGAATCTTTGCACACTGTTCTTTGTCTTAGTGTGAGAATAGTAGTTCTTCACAAGCTGCTCCATCCAGCTTGAGTCCCTCTCCGCAGGGTGCAGTCCTTCAGGATCAGACTGCTCCAGTGGCTTCGTAAGTCCTGCCAACACACCTGCTCCAGAGTGGGCTCTTCTCCTCATGGGGACTCAGGTCCTGCCAGGAGCCTGCTCCAGCATGGGCTTCCCACAGGATCAGTCTTCTTTGGGCATCCACCTGCTCAGGTGTGGGTCTCCTCCATAGACTGTGGGTGGATCTCTGCATCCCCATGCTGCTCTGTGGACTGCAGGGGCACAGCTGCCTCACCATGGGCTGCACCATGGATTGCAGGGGAATTTCAGCTCCGGCACCTGGAGCAGCTCCTGCTCCTCCTTCTCCACTGACCTGGATGTCTGCAGGGCTACTCCTCTCACTCCTTTCCCCAGGTGCTGTTTTCATAGGTTTTTTCCTGCTTCTTCAGTATGTTATCCTTGAGGCACCACTCCTGTTGCTGATGGGCCCAGCCTTGCCCTGAAGTGGGTCTCTCTTGGAGCCAGGTAGCATTGGCTCCATCAGATGTAGGAGAAGCTTCTGGCAGTTTCTCACAGAAGCCACTCCTGCAGCCCCCCGCCCCGCTGCCAAAACCTTGCCACACAAACACAGTGCAAAAATGAAGCAAATTAATTTTTATGAGGCTTTGTATCACACAAATCAAATTATTACTGAGGTAGTCCTGCTTTTCAGAAGTTGTTTTGATCCTTTTGCTTTGTTGTGATGAAAAATATGTTACTGAAGTAAAAGGCTGGATGGCTGAAATTAGAAACAAGTTTGGTCATTAACTATTGCTTTAGTTAAAATATTCACCCATGTCCAATTACCAGTGGAACATTTAAGAGGTACCTGATTAATACTAGAAACAAATCATAAACACCACAGAGGTTATATATTTTTAATGCATGTAATCTAAACATACACAATGTAATATTTGAATGACTAAACCTCTGGTTTATGTATAATAAATATTACTTACTCTAAGGTAGTGGCTAAGGAAGCAAAATCTCTTCATGGGCGGCTGTTTGAAATGCTGCTGCTGCTACTCTGTACCTTCTTTAGGTTATGCTTCTAACAAAATCTGCTTACAGTTGTGGTTTATCTGGGTAATAGCTCTGCTACTGAATCGTGGCTTACTCTTCCTAAGCCATGACAAAATGAAATTACAGCCTACGTTGCCTGCTACTGTAGTACTGAGTGGCAAGAAATCTCTGCTGGGAGCTAGCTGCAATTGGGAAGAATCCAGAAATCAGCTATTGTCATCATTGAAATAAAGTCACTGAATGTGGGTTTATGCTAACACAGCATGAGAGAATAAATAAACAAAAGCAGTCTTTGAGCTCTGAACAGCACACCACAACAGGAAGATTTGATACATCCTCTTTGGTATGCACCTCTGCATATTCTCAAAGAATGTGAGAGGTTGAAAGAGGAGTAGTATATAGGAAGGACAGAGGAAACAAGGTTGTTTGCACCTTACAGAACTGGAGGCTTTCTCTTTCTTGCTTTTGAAAATTGATTTCTAGATATGTACTATATTGGGAAGCATTATGACAGTGAAGTTTGTGTATTGAAGATGCTATAATGAAATGTAAAAGACACAGAAATGCTGCTTTTCATGCAAATTTTCTCCATTTTGCATTCCTTTTCAAGTGAAGTCACAGAAAGAAGATACATATGTGTCACAGTTACTACATGGTAGCTTCCAAAGCATCATAGCTTACAGCACTGATGGAAATTCAGATCCACTTTGTCAATTCAGTTCTCTTCCTACTTCTAGAGTTCCTAAAATAAGGGGCTCTTTGGGTATTGATAATTGGGGACTTCATGCTGACAGTGGAGCCATAAACAAATTTATCAATAAATTGTAATTGACCATCACTGCTTTCAGTTAATAAACAGTTTGGAAATTTAGGTTGTTACTTACTTTGTTAGTAGAATGTATTGATTTTGGAAATGTCTGAAAAAAAGTAGGAATGAAAAGCTTGTAAGTAACTTGAATTTTTAAACCTTTTGAGTCTTGATTAAATTCTTGGGTTAGATGAGATAGGCTTCAAGGAGGGCAGTATTAAAAAAAACCCCCACATTTCCACTGTGCAATATCTTATTTGATTTGAATATTCATTAAGAATTAAACGGTCAACAGAAAATTGCAAGATGTGTGCTTCGCATTGGCATAAACAGGGACTCCTGATGTGCAAAGGTATGTCTGGAGGCTGGTGGAATCCTGTTGCACCCTAATGTTGTAAAGTGCTATTCTGTTGCTACCAGATTTCTGAGATAAATTTCTTAACCTGGAAATATATTTCTTGTCTTATGTTTTACATAGAACTTGAAGGTATGTAATTAAAGAAGAATTATATATTTTAATTCCTCATTAGTCCAGCTTTATTACCCTGCAAATTATTTTAGCACATCACCTGTAATCATATTCTATACGACAGAAGAAGAATTAGATCTTTAATTGTTAGTCTCTGTATAAGATTTGAGCACATTATCATAGTTACCCAATTAAGTGCTTATGTTTACTCTCAAGGTTGATTTTGTTTTCAAGTCTTTCAAAGGAATGTAGCCATGTATGTCACTTTAAGTAATGTGTCACTTATCAGTATAAATTGCTAATGCTGCCTGGGCAAAATCTAATCATATTGAACAAGGAGAGAGAAGGTGGGGGGAAAAAAACAAAAAAAAGTGCCATTTTATGAAGTGCTAGGCAAGTAATGAATTTTAGTACAGTCAAGATTTGTTTTTTATCATGTTAGGTAGTGGAAGTGAGGTTCAGTTGCCATTCTCAAACAGAAATTCTTTTAGTGCCAGCCACATTTAATCACATTTCGCAGAAGACAGCTGGGCATTGCCAATTTGTGCTGTGTCAGCCACTTTCTCTGCAAAGGAGTGTCTCATCACTTGGATTTTAGCATTCTGTAGCAGAAAAGTTCCATCCTCTTAAAATTGGCTCAGCAGATAGCTTGTGTGGGAATATAACTGCAAGAGCATTACAATCAGTTCTACCAAGAAAATGCACAACTATTACATGGAATTTTAAGATGGCTTTTGAAAAGATTTTCACAAACCCTTTAAAATGTATAGTGCATTGTTAAATTCTAGTAGCAATTAAGTTTATCTTAGATTTTTTTTGTAAATGTGGCTTTGGTAACCATTGAAAATTATTATCTGGTTCAGTGGTTTGAAGCATCTTTGTGCGTATTTGAAAAGTCTTAAGTGTATTTCAGCTGTGACAAACATTACCAAAAGATTTTATATGTGGAAAACCTTGGAATCTGTAGATACCACGATTTTTCCTAGCTACTAATCTCGTGAAGACTGAAGGGCAGATGGTATCCTTTCAGATGTGATATAAATAGCTGAAGAAAAGTGTAAAAAAGGAAATAAAATAGCAAGATAACTCAATATTTACGGAAGGTACCCACAAGTGTAATTTGAGTGAGTTAATCACATCATATAGTTATTTATGGAAATAGAAGGGTGTCAGCAGATAGATACAGTCATTGACATAATGAATATTAAATCTGTAACCAGTCCCATGCAAAAAATAAGGATACATATGAGGTGCTAACATTTACAAGCATATTTTGTCTTACATGAATATGCATTTCCCCTACCATGTTCTCCTACTGCATAATATCTCCACTGCTTGTTTAAGTTAAATGTATTGCACAAGACAGAGGAATTTCAGAACGCAATGATGTTCTAAATACTTTGTTTTGTAACTTACTGGTGGTAAGAAACTTCTTGAAAGTCTTTAAAAGGTCTGTTTTCATGCAATGATAACTTCAAGAATCTTAAAATTTAGAAGTAATTATGAGAAGATACAAAAAGATTGAGATTTGGGAGCTGTTGTCTATTAATCTGTTAATAATTCCCTCACTGAACGAGCTATTGGCCTGTTGTTTATGTGCTTTCTGGGTATAGCATAGACAGAGAACTGAAAAGCTCCTTTATATAAAAATAGTAAAATAGTCAGAAGACAACAGGTACGCTGGCTAATAGACAATGAATCATTTTACCCGCTGACTCATCCCTCCATGCAAAACAACCTGCTTCAGCTAAAGAATAGTAAAATGGTGTAGACATTTCCTTGGGAATATTATTTTGAACCCTCTTATAAGGAAGAGGAAAGTGAACTGAAATCTTCCCTATGGTATGGAGTGTGTTCACCAGTTAATTCAGGGCAGCAGTCAAACCGCTGTCTGAAAATAAGGCATAAACTATGTCTGTCTCTCTTAGGTTATCTTTTTTAATTTGGGAAAAATTAACATGGAAAAAGGTAGGGACAGTTCTTCAACCCCAGAGAGCTTCCAGTGAATATCAGGAGGAGGAAGGGGGACTGTTGATGATCCAGGATAACACTGCTGAACTCTGCATAAACCTGGTATTTAAAATACCCTGTTATTTTGGAAAATCATATTACTCGCTTAAATGGTTCTACATTCTGGTATGCTGATTTTGATGGATTTTATCTGATGATTTTCAATGTATATTTACCTTAGCATTTTGGTTGAGGTCAGAAATGTGGTTTTGAAAAGAGTCACCCAGTTGCCACCAGTGTCTCTGTTTTGGTTCATATTATGGAGTGGTTTTAGGAGTGTGCAAAGGGAGTTTCTGTCAAGGGGCACTAAAGCCTAGGATGTGTTCTGACTGCTAATGGGCATGCTGTCTTCGTGACCAAACTACCTGTATCTTTGAAATATGTGTTCAGCATCTGGCTGCTCCTCAGCACCAACTGCTTTACGATAAGAGCTGCTCCTGTCACACCTCAGTTTCCTGGTATGAAGTGACTCTTACCTTTACCGTATCAAAGGTATATTTGTTTCAGTTTCATCTACTGAAAGAGTTGTTTTATTCCTGCTTTGATAAGATAATTTGTGGAAATCTTGTAGTCTCAAGATCAAAAGCCTAAAAATTAATACAGATCTATATTGCTAGAGTATCAAATTTTATCATTTGTCCATTCATATAAGCACTGTATGCTTTTAACTGAAAGCATCTGATCTACAGTATTAAGGAACCATGTTTAAGAGTAAGGGACTTGCTGTATGTTCTCTAGTACAGATGAGAAAAATAAAAAAGGAATTTTGTCTGGTAGAAGTAATCTCAAAAAAAAGAACACCACAGGGAAAATGTAAATATGCTTCTAAGAATGAGGCAGTAAAGTTGACATTTTGTGTGAATTCGCCTCATCATTCCATGTATCATTTGCAGTGTTCTTAATTAGGGAAGAATGAGGAATTTCCACACCTTTATGAGGATGTTTTAAAGCTGCAGCAGTAGCTGTAACCTTTCAGTTCCTATGAGCTCAGCAAAAGATGGCTGATTAATGTCACATCTTAAACTGTGTCAACTGGGCTGTTCATTCCCTTTTTAGTAAACATCCCATTGTCAGTGCAGCTCAGTGTGCCAGCATAAAATATTCTAGTGTTTTAGCTGACTACTTTAATTAAGAGGAGTATGTATCTCTGTTTACTAGCATGAAGTTAAATGGAAATTTTCTTTAATTATTATAATGACTAGCATGAATGAATAAATCAGGGGCACACACAAAATAGTGTTCCTGACATTTGTTTGAAGCTTCTCAAAGGATGTGAAAGATACTTCTTTAAATTTGGCACATTCAGATATTAGAGAGATCTCGGAGTGTGTAGGAAACATTTTTATAGAAAGCTTTTTATAGAAGGTTGTTGTTAATTTACTCTTTAAAAACGTTTTTATAGCTTTGAATTAATGTTTTACTTTTCTGCTTTATTAGTTGAAACTAAATGATGGTAGTTTTTAAGAAGAGAGAGGGATAGGAAGAACAGGACTGAGAAAAGCATGATGGCAGAAACAATGGGCCTGCAAGAAGCACCCTTAGCATAAAAGGAGAGCTGAAAGCACACACACATTCATAAGAATGAGAAAATTCCACTTGGAAAATATACAGAAACCCTTACAGGGGAGAATGGGGATGAGTTAAGAAATAGGATTGCATCAAAGTGGAAAGGAGCATTTGGAGGACACACTGAGATCTTTCCCCTGGAGAAGGGTGGAGCACTTATAGAAAACCTCTGAAAAAACAGGTTGGTCCCATGTAAAGTTAATTTAGAAACCTATAAAACTTACATAATAAACTTAGATTGAAAAAAAGGATGTACTGAGCAATCCCTTTCTTTTCCCTTAATTTCTATTCTATTCCCTTTCTTTTTCATCTTGTTACTGGAAGAAAATTCTGGAAGTGGGGCAGATGAAAACAAGTCTTGATTTAAAAAGTAGCCTTTGTCGATTCTGTGATTCTTCTGGTGATCACACATTTTAATATAACCCTGTTTTGCATTATGTTGGGAAAATCTGGACTTCAAGGATTTGAAAAGCAAGAATCAGTGCTCATGAAGATGTAAGGAGCTAAATAAATATTACTTAGAGGACTTCTCAAAGATGAAAAAAAAAGCCCCACAACCCTGTGAATGTGCTGACCCTGTCTTGAGAATTAAGTTAGATGGTACAATTTAAAGCTTTGTTTCAACATCTGACAGACACGCTCTGCATGCTGATGCATAATATCTGAAGATTGTATGCTTGAGAGAAAGCCTTTTCTGAGCTACATTCTATTTTTGTTAGAATAAAGCAGCTGCTTTTTGGAGCAGAGATCTTCTCAAGTGTTCAATGTTCTCATTCAAGTTAAGAATTAGCCAAATATTGTGAGCAAATTTTGTGTATGCTTTCTTCCAAGCTGCTGAAGTGGACTAAAGCAAACTATTTTCACCATAAATAGTGCAAATGTGCAGCCTGACCCTAGGAGATGAAAGTAAGTTTGCTGCTGTACCTTGCTCCCAAGTTGTCACTGCCTCAGGAATCCAAAAGCATGGAAGGTTTGAAGCATTTTAAACGTGGCTTGAAAAGAAATACAGCTGGGTAAAACTTTCTTCTAGAGAGACTATGAATAGATGCTATGATATGCCCCTGATCATTTCTGAAGGAATAAAACTTTGCTTAAGGAAAGAGACAACTGCAGCCCCAAATGTAGCCTTACTAATGGAGCTATTGTAGCTGCAGCACTGCCGTCCAGGAGTGATACCAGATGACTTTGTACATCTGTTGTTTAGAAAGCCTTGTTTTAAATATTGGGTGTAAGGTGCTCATGTAATTTTGTAAATATATTGAAGCCAGTAATTGCAATACTATCCAACATACATACAGCTACACAGTAAACATGTAGCCAGAGTACCAGATTAATATTAGATAGACCCATAGTGTGTGAACTGCACCTCACCTGTGTGAGAGACAACAGCAGCAAAATCAAAGTCCACCCTTACTGTGGCCCTAGATGCTTGTGCTGTGCTTGAGAATTTGTTTTGCAACTCCTGAGGTTTGTATTTGGGTTGGGTTTTTTTGGATGGTGGAAAAAAGGATTGGAGAGATCAGAGCTGTACCAAACATGCACAGAGAAAATGAAGTATCCTCATCCAGCTGTAATAAATTATGTGTGTACTGTCATAAAAAGCTTTTTGAACTAATCTATAAGCTCTGTTAAGTATAAAATGAGGACAAAAATAACTTTTTAGGCTATAGTGTCTGCCTGTAACCTAATTCAAAATACAAAAAAGACAGCAGAACAATACGTAGGAAGGAAGCAGTGTGGACAAAAAAAGGAAGAAAACACTGAATTACTCTTATATGCACTGATAATAGCACAGTACAGCAGTCTTGCCAGTATATTAATATCCTGCAAAAGGATATTCATATAAAATCTGTTGCTCTGGTGCACCAGATAATTACCAAATTATGCAAGACATAGGACATTTAACACATACACACACACACAAAAAGATAGATATTGGGTTTTTCCCTTTAATGAAGAAATTCTAAGAATTGCTGGTGATGATATACATGTTCATACAGAAATTTTTGCCAGTAGTTTAAGCCATGCTATATCTGTGATCAGGAGGTTTAATCCATGACAGTAGAAGAGAAGCTGAATTCCTTATTTTATACATACAGGATGAGTTTAGTGTTTTGAATGGCTATAATTAGAAATTTAATTTCCTTTTTTGTATTCTAATGTGGTTTTATTAATTACTGCATTTTAAGAGATGATTTTTAATACAGTTCAAAGAATTCTGGGGTCAGAAAAGGCAGCTGTTGAAAGGGTAGCGGAAAGAATAATTTTCGAATGTTGGGAAATAGTGAATGGTGAGAAAGTAAAAGGGAAATACAATAATCCAGGAGACTTTGATTGAGAAGGTGGAGAATTCAGTCCCAAGAGAGGTAGGATTAGTACACTGAGTAATGAAAATGTAGAAAATATGTGAGTTAGAAAGGGGAAACTAATTCAGGTTCCAGAGGTCAGTGAATGATAATACCTTCAAACAGTAAAATCTTCTGTTTTGTGTTTCTTTTGCACATGGTAAAGTTAGAAGAATAGATAAGAAAACATTTTGAGAGTGCTCTTTCTAGCTTTAAATATATCCAAACTGGGGGTTTTTTTCTGTTTGAAGAAGGCATCTAGAGAAAACAGATGACCCTGTTTACTTTCATAGTTTAATCAAACACTTCTAGTAAAATAGTAACAATAGTAGCATGCTTCTTTTAAAGCAACAGTTAAGGTGGGAATTCACCTTTTGCATTTGGAAAGCTGGGTAGTTTTCAAAGATGCAAGTATACTTCGTCAGTGCTATAGTTTATTGGAAGATAAAGGGATAATAAATTGGAACAGGTGGGTATTTATTGGAAACTTGTACCCTTATTAATTCTTTCATATTGCATGAGGTGTTTGAAGAAAAAAAGCAAAACTAGTGTGAGGCTAAAGAATGTAATTTAATTTTTGTATTTGGAAAACTGAGAATTACAAAAGATTTTTGTTTTGTTTTCATTTCTAAAAGAAGGCAGAGGTTTTAGAGATAGCTTAAGGTTTATCACTTGAACTGAGGTGGTTTCACAGTGAGCTGAGAAAGAGACCTTGTTGTGTGAACAGTGTATAAACATAGAAGTCATCGTCCCCTTCTCCAGAGAGAGAAAAAATAGCTGAGGACATAACAACAGTGTTGCCTCTGTGACTGTCAGCATAGGAGGTTAGCACATGAATGTTAGAGGTTGCATTTCTAATTTCCTATCTTTGGAGAGGGCAGAAGAAGAGAGGAGGTTGTCAGATGTTGAATAAAAGCAGCATGAAGAGAATGACAAAGGCATAATAAAAGAGGGAGGGAAATTTTACAACTGTGGAGCATGGCTTAAAAGTTTAAAGCCCATATTCTTGCTTCATTAACTAACACAGGGTAAAGTCTGAGGAAGGCAAAGTGATTGATCTTGCATGTGAGGAGATCGAGATAAACTGTACATTTCTCCCTGGGGATTTACTTTGGCCACCTGTGAACTGTGGAGAGCTATAGATATCTCGTCTGCAGCAGATTTTCTGAAATTCTCTCTAAGATGTTCAAATAATTTCAAAGTATGCCCCTGGGGTGTGAGAATAAGAACAGTAGGAATGGTCGCTCAGCTGCTGGAGGGATGTTCCGTGGTCTGGGCTGGAGAGGCAGTGTGTGTATGACCCGGGAAGGCTCTTTCTGTGCAGCACTGGAAATGACACTCTGTGAGGCTACGAGCACTTTAGCACTTCAATAAAAATGTGCTAATTTCATCCCATAGTGCTTCAACTGTAAGAAGCTGTCTTCATGTTTCAGAAAGGCCTTTTTCTCCCCTCACTTTTGTAAGTCTAAAGGGGGACAAATATTTCTACTTTGTTACTGTTAGAAGTCTTTGTTAGTAACTTTGGCGTCCAATTCATTACTGCAGTCATGTTTTCACAGCCTGGTGTGAGAGATAAACCCTTTGCAAATGAAGACAGCATCCATTTTCTTTCTACCTCAGGCCACACAGAATTGATTGGGGTAATAAAATGACAGTACGATGTAATATACTGACGGCTCTTTAATTTGAAAACTAGTTCCAGGCTGATTCAAAACTTGCTTAAAGCTAATTTATGACTTGTGTAATTCTCAACCGGACCAAGGTAAAGGATGATATATGAAAAATGATGCAGAGTTAACATAATATATTCAAACCTGTCAGCTTGAAATCATCTATAAAGGATTTGTTTCAATCTTTTTTTAGTTTTGCTCTAAAGAAGCAATAGCAGACAAAGTAGTGGCTGTTAGGCTGGTGTGAACACTGTTTTAAGACACTGTTTTTCCATCATCATGTTTAAAATGGAAATTCTTGTGCTTTTTAGGAAAGTGTTTTATACAAAGTTTAAAAATATAAAAATATGCATTCATATGTTTCTTCATTTTCTTTAAAATAAGAAGCAATGTCGGGCTGCTGTTTTGTTTAGTCAATATCTGTGCTGATGGTAACATGGATTGGTAAATACAGCATGTTGCTGCTGTTCACTGTGTACTTTGCCTGTATATGTATATACAGGTTACACAGGTCTGTATACACACATCCGTGTCCTATTTACATATACCATGCATACCTGTGTATGTGCCTCAGTCTTGAATTAAAGGTCTGGTTTTTGAAAAGCAAAATGTGAGAATAGTCAAATTCTTAAATTAAGCCACAACATCAGCATAGCATAAAACATAAATACCTCCCTTTGAAATCTATCACTTTCATGTGGCTTGCAGATGAAATCCACATCTGTTCTGTATGTGCTATTGATTTTTCAGCATACTGTGTCAGTGTTCCTTCTGCACAGAAAAGGACAATACTAAAAGTTCAAAGTGTGCTCCTGTACGGTAGATGCAAAGAGCAAATACACTGATTGGAGTGAAGGGAGGAAGAGAACTGAATACTGCAAAAACTAGTAAGCAGATTCCATCCCAGGACTAGAATATCTGTTTCTTTATGTATTTGTGTCAACATATAATTAAAATACGATTTTCTGCAGAAAAGAGATTGATTGAGCCCATGCATATGTGGTATCTTAAATTGCATGAACATTTAGGTTGCAGGGAAAGAGCCATAGTTAAAAGCAGGACTGTCTTTCTTGCATAAATATAGCAGAATGTTTACACATTTCATGTTTCTTCTTCAAGGTTTTTTAAGTCCAAGAAGGTTCATGTTCTGAGGAGCTTTGATCAAAATCTGCATTTTTCAGGAAAAAGTTTATTATTGGGCATTTGGAATTTATTTGTTTATGATGCACTTATATTTTCACAAAGTGCTTTTACATTTTGAGGAAGTTGGAAGTACCATTTAGTGGCTTTCCCCCATAATTTATTAATATAACTAAATACTGTGATCCATTATAAAGCTATGTGTTGATATGTCTGACTTGAAAATGCAGATTTGTGATTTTTCCTGTGTAGTTTGGAAAGTAATAATAAGTTAAATAATAAGTTAATGAAGTGGGAAGGGCTTAAGCACCAGAAAACACATGTACCAAAATAGTTACTGTGTTAATTATATGTCCATAAACCACCACGTCCATCACTGCTACAGCTGAGGCTGACACATCAATGATAATGCCATAGTCATTGTTTCTGTCATGTAGGACCTTGAAAAAATAATGAAGTGACTTTAGGATAATAAATTTTAATTATTTTTGAAGTACATTTTTCCTTTTAATACCTCTTTGTTAAAAACATTGATTCAGGTCAGTGGTACAGATTTTTTGCCTTTCCTTTCCAAGTTTAAATGATGCTAATATTTTTTCAGGTTGTTTTACTTGCCAGAGTACAAGTAAAAGTACCAGGATTTCTAACCAGAACTGTTGCTCACTTGGCCACATACTCAAAACACACCTGGAAGCAGCTCCCTAAAAGTTCTCATTTGCACCTTGCAGCATTTTTATTGTGGTACTGTTCATGAAAGGATCTCATTCCACTTACTAAATATGTCTGTTCTGAAAGCTGTATTTCACATGTTGCCAAACTAGTTCAGAGCAACATAGATTGCCTGTGTTACATATTCAGATCACAGAATAGTCTGGATTCCTAGGGACCTACAGGGATCATCAAGTGCAACTCTTTAAGTGAATGGCCCATACTGGGATCAAACTCAGGACCCTGGCATTATTAGCACCATGCTCTGACCAACTTACAATGTGAAAAGAAATAATAGAACCAGTGCAATTGCAAAGGAATTTTTATTTGCTTGGATTGGTTTCTGAATAATAAAGTAAATTAGGTTTCCATCCGTCTCTCTAAAAATAGAAGTATTAAATTAGCCAGCTGGTTCTTAGGAGAAGGATGGCCAAGCTGCTGGAGAAGATGCTCAAGATTTGATATAAAAAAGAATTCATGGACCTGTTGAGACAAAGGAATGTAACAGAAATGTAAGCTTACCAAATTGCAGTTGCTCAGATAGTTTTTGAAAAACACTGTTTATTACTTTAAAAAAGCAAGTAACTGAAAATGGTTGCCACCATTATCTGGCCACAGGTAATAACAGCATAACAAAAGCTTGTTCAGGCACAAAATACAAGCAGAATTCAAGGAGAGAAATCACTGAACCAACAGATTCAGACAAATATATAATTTTCTTCCAGCAGATATGTTTGTTACTTTTGCTTTTTGTAAGAAGCACAGAAGAGCTTCTGGAAACATATTGAGCTGATAAATTGCATGGCATTGATTTAAGTTTCTGAAGGAGAAAACAGTACTGTTCTATACTCAGAGTTAGCTTGTGGCTAATTGGGTCATAGTTCACTGGGACCAAACTGAGGTGGCCTTTGAGAGAGAGGATGTTTGCCTGTACAAGTCCAGGGAAACCACTGAGCTGTCAGGATGAGCATGATGCAAAGTTCCTTTTGATGGTGTATATAGCATGGGGAAAATTAGACTTTTATTATCAGAATGCTAGAGATTTTTCTCCTTGCAGCTCACTGTGTTTGGCTGACATTCTTCCAAGATACCTTATTTTTTTCTTTTGTTCCACAGATCCAGCCTTATGCCCATAAAATTCAGTGCAATGGCAGTTGGACTTCACTGTTAACATTTTAATTGATGGTATTCTTTAGTCTTCACTAAAAGCTATTTTGTTCTGAAAGCTGTTTTGTTCCTAAAATGTCTGTCTCATACCAAACCTGAATTTTAAAGCGGCATGTCACAAATTGGTCCAGAATATCCTTTTTCTAAGTTACAGAGAGGTGATGCGATGAGAAAGGTGTAAAAAAGCTTTATTAGAAATATTTAAGCTCAGAAAGTGTTTTTTCCACTTTATAGTATTTGAGAACTCCCTCCATGTGTTAATTCTTTTACAGTATCTGGTGTCACTAGATGTGATTCTCTGTGTGATTCAGTAATGGTTGTTGGACCAGTGCTCACTTTTTCCCTTTCCATGCAATGGTCTGAACTTCAATTGCTGAATATTATCATTACGAAATTTTAATTTATTTTTTGCAGGTTGTTATGTTTGAAAACTTAATAATGAGCTCGCAGCTTGCAGTTTCCAAAAGTATAATCTTGATTTCCTTGCAATTAGTGAATGTAGAAAGAAAGCAATATATCAAAAGCACATATTCTGCTTGCTAAGCGATGACATCTGAAATACCTTCTGTAATGAGCATTACGACAAGCACAGTAGAGATTGTACCAACTAATGGATTTTTTCTCTGCATTAAAATGTCTCAATCTATGCTGTTATCAAAACTTCTGTGTGAACCAGCGAAGGTGTTAAAGTGGTTTTTATTTTGAATGATTTAGTCATGTTGCATGGCAAAATCAAGGCAATTTGGAAAATGGAATGTAAGAATTTTTATTTATTTTACTGTAATGTTAAATTTCCTAAAAGATAGCTAACTTCTTTAACTTTACCAGGTTGTGTGCTATATTGGTTTGCAGTGACTGGTAAAAGATATTTGTTGGGGGTTGTTTTAGCATGGCTTCAGCTGTTTTGCAGAAGCATCCATCTGCCATAAGTGGACAAAATGTAATATTCCCTTCCTTGCAGTTCAGGAGCAGGGGTAGGTATTGGCAACAAACCATGCTTATTCAGAACTTTGCAATTCTGAAATGCTGTAACTACTTAATAAGTCTTAAAACACTCTAATGAAGAAAATACTATTATTTCAGGAGAAAATAAATGACAGATGTTTTTGACTCAGGCAAAAAGAAGTTGCCCCGGATAAAAAGAGTAGAGTTTCAGACCTCAAGTATTTTTTTATTTTTCTCTCTGTGCTTAAAGCACAGTTCCTTTGAAAAGTCTCATTTTCTTGGCATGCCACATCAACACGCTGCTGAGGGGTCTGTTTGTGTCTGTTGCCCTCAGGACTCCGAGCCGTCAAATGAGGTGGTCTCAGAGGCCCCAGGTAACGTGGTACCCTCTACCTCAAGAAGTAGCTCTGAAGAGCTGATATCGGTGGCACAGAAACGTCCAGAAGAGGTAGGACATTCTGTGTCTATTTTTTTCCAAGATTAACTGTTGGGGAATACACATTTGCCTCTGTTTTTCATGCCAAGTGTTGTGTTACTAATAACAGAGACTTTTTAAACCTAGAGCTCAGTCTTACACTCCCATATAAACAGCATGAAAGACCAAGGTAAAACTCAGGATTGTTATTAATGGTACCTACAAGTATATTCCATAATATATGCTACTTTTAAAATACTGTTTCTTGTTGTCAGTAATTAGGAATTTTTTTTATTGTTCCTATCTTTCATGCCATGACAGTAACAGGAGCCCTGTTAGATTCTGGCTAAATTAACTTTATTACACTGAAGAGTCAGAAATAGAATCTGTACATAGGTATTATAGGTAGATATAAACTTTTATCATCCTTCGCAAAATTTAAATATGTCTAGCTTCTGGCTTATGTGCAGGAAAGACTCTTCCTGTTATTGGGTCTTTCTTTGTTCTCGTGGTTTCAAAAAAGTGATGTAGCGTGGTCATTAGTTCATACTTGCTGTTGTTGTAAGCAAAGGTGCTTGTATAAGTAGCTCCATGGGGTTGCCAATGACTTAAGGTGTTTTCTGTCCCTGCTGTGCATCCCTGTCATAGTGCACTATAGCTGGAGGAGAGGTTGTCTGTGGAATTCAGACTCCTAACTCCATTTCATGGTGGCAGTCATCTTCCCAGAGAACCGTTATTATCCTTAAATTAACCTTTCCTCTGAGATGTAAGTCCTTCCTTTGTAGCAGCCTTGACATTTAATCTTGACTTAGTCAAACAGTTTAGTTGGTATTATTACTATTAAAAATATATCAAGTACCAGGTAATAAATGCTGCTTTTCTTCTTAGATTTTTTTTGACTATAATTTTCACAGCAAAGGAGAGTATCAAGTGCTAGTCATAGGAAATACAATGCCATTTATTAGTTTAGTGCAGCCTTTAGATAAATATCTTCATTTCTCGGATAGTCTTGTCACTTTGTCTGAAGAAGAGGGAAGGTCCAGAGTAGGAAGCCAGGAGAATTCTTTAGAGTGTCTCCTGGAATAAGACCAGGTAGATTCATTTATTTTGGTATATCATACGTATTCCAGGATAGAAAGTCAGGTTATCACATCTAGAGCAGTCCTGAGGATGGATAGAGTAGTACAAGCTTTGAGTAAGACTTTTTTATGTATTCTTGAGTAGCAAAGGGACCTCTAGTCTGTGGAGGGACATGGGATCTGCCTCTTAATTCTCAGCTTTGCCAATTTACCTCACTCCACTGGAGAAATTAAAATTGAGAGCACAGATGATGTTTAAAAATAAAAAGAGCGGAAGAGTGCTGTAGAAAGAGGAATGAAACATGGTTTTAGTTAATAAAAGGTGACTAAGAGGAAGATGGGTACACAGGTTTTGCGTTTGTGGAATATAAGCAGCTCAGCTGTGGGAAAGAGGAAACTTCAGAGAATCAAAAGATGGAAGTACACCTTCCAAATTTTACAAATAGTTCAGTAATAGTTCATGTCGAAGCTGTTTTACTGAATGTGGGGTCATGTGTTTTATAAGGAAATGAGACTTTCTCCAATCATATTTACTGCAGTTTGTACAAAAGGGAGAGAGGTGAGTCAGAAAGAGTTTTGCGGTTGGATTTGCAGGGAACCTTGAGAGAGGATCACCAGTATGCTGAATTTCCAAATTCAGAACCCACCATGAAACCACCCATCTAAGTTACTCGTGGGTAAGTCAGCATGATAAACAAACACTTGTGAATTGCACCCTAAAAAACAGGTCCAAAAAGTGTTTGCAGAGCTTGACTTCAACTAATGCCTTTTTTATTTTTAATTTTGTTTGAAGTCTTCTGGTACATCTTTCAATATCTGCTTAATGAGTTAATATTTGGAATGACTACTGACTGGTGCATTATTTGTTTAATTTATGTCTTATCTTCAAACCATCAGTATTGGTGAGAGTTTTTAAAGAAAAGCTCAAACACAGCTGTGGAAAAGAGAAATGTGAGGAAAGAGTAAAGAAGGCAAGGTGGTTAACAGCAAAGGGTTTTAGGAAGGTGGAGAAAGTTTGAGAAGGTTGTGGAAAGTGGTGTCCAGAAGGAGTCTTGGGCTTGCAAATGTGAGGACGCACAACTTCTAGTCAGAGAAAGTGTGGAAAATCCCATGAGCTGCCACATTAATTTGAATAAAGCACTTTTTTTTTCTGCCTACAATTTGTTTTCCTCTTAGATAGGCCGGTCTGAATCTAACACTCGGTTGCTTGTGTCATCAGGAGGATGATATTCGTGGGATGTAATTTGATCACTCAAATGAGGTTTTGTTTTGCTTGTCTAGTCATTCCTCCTAATAGAAATGATGGTTGAATATTGAGTTCTCAACAGGAAGACAGAATGGCATCCACTCCTCTTACTGCTGCCCTTCCTCCCAGTCACTTATGATGCTCTAAAGTTAGATTTAACTGTGTTGGATCAGGACAGTGTCCAGCTATGGGGCATAGGACAAAAGCCACTGCAGAAATAATAAGCATGTTGAGTGTTTAGATCTAGACAACTGTGAATTTTCTGTGATTTTCACCTCTCAGTGGTTCAGGAAAGTGTGTGTATTCATCAGCATATTTCACATGCAGAAACCTTCTGTCTTATAAAGTAAGTGAACTGACTTTAAAATTAGAAAGATACTTTATTGTCTCTTTCCAAAAGTTGTGCAAGCCTCTATAACATTTAAGTTGTATGGATTTGAATGCTTGAATAATTTTAATTAGTGTCCATCCTAAAATAAGGATGTGCTTGATAACTTACTATTGTATATATTCCTTGGGGGTTTTTAAGAATTGAAATTGAAAAGTGGCATTGAAAGAAGAATTCAGTACATTTGGAAGGGGATAGATGTGTGTCATCCTAATTCCAGTGTAATTTTGTTAGACCTTCTAAGCAGTTTATATAGTTTCAGCAGTTTTCCTCCAATAATAATGCTTAAGACAGGACTTTTGTTCCCACAAGACTTTAAAATTCAGAACTACATCACTGTTTTGTTAGTATGCCCTTTTTTCTCTGATACCATACATTCTTTACCATGAATGGATGAAAGGAAATTTTCTGGATGTTGTGATTACTTAAGATACAGAGCTTTTAAAATGTTTTAAATATACAAATACACTTGCTTGAATAACACTGCAATTGTTCAATAAAGTTGAAATGCTGGTGAATCAGCTTTCATGACCCTTATTCTGTTTTTTGTGGTCAGCTTCACTTTGGAGCTGGCAGTTGCAGCATATTTGATACATATATTTAAGTAGGTTTTTGATGGATATACAGAGATGCTGAAGAAAGTGAAGATTTGTTGCCGAAGTAGTTTTACTTTGCCTTTTTCATGTGTCTAAAGAGCAAGATGGGTGGGCTTTGTCTTGATACCATTTCTCATAAGCAGCACATTAATCCATGGGGAATGATGGTGTCAGTGGTTTGTTATCTAAGTAAGAAAATACTAGTTTTGACAGTTCCCTTAAATGTGAGTCTCATAAGAGGCATTTTCTCTTGCTTAATTAGAAGTAAAATAGAAGTACATGAGTTATGTGTATTAATTTCCTTTGCCAATCCTGTGGCAAATTAATTAATCATGTTTTAATAGTGTAAGCCTAGAGGCTAACAGAGCTGATCTTTCTAAGTGCCTGCATTGCTAGAACAGTACAGATACAGAGTAAAAGCTGTGCCATCCTTTCTCCTGGATAGAAAAATGAATGGAACAACTAGCAAACCCCTAGTTTCCCCTACAAAAAAAAAAGCACATATAAAGCATGGAGCACTTTAGGGTAAAATATAAATTATGTGTTTGTAGCATATGAACGTGAATAAGTTATGTGCCTGTGGTGCTTTTTGGGTGCTGTATTCAGACTATAAAAGCTGTGCAAATCATTGTGGTTCTTAGCTAAAGAAGGATTAAGATAGGTACCCACTAACCCGATTCTGAACTATTAGACATTCAGTGCTTGCAGTTTATCTGGATAGAGCACAGACATTTTTCCAAAAGTAACGTACAGTAAGGTATATTGCTGTTTTTGATAGAAAAAGATGTGTCACACACTTAAGTCATCTGCCATTAGTTGCAGGTAAAGTACAAGCATCCTAAAAGGATCATAGAATTCAATTTTGACTGCATTATTTCCTATACAAGCAAAGGAAATGTTGCTTCATTTCTGTTAATCCAATTGGCAGCTGATACTGTCTTTTGTTTCTTGATTTATCCTCCTTCCTTGATCTTGGGATAAAACCGTTCTCAACAAGTCCCTTTGGCATTTCAAGTTAGTACAAATTTATTTTTTTTTTTAACCCAAAGCTATACATTTCATCAGCAGTGTGTCCCGTACATTCTTATGGTATTTTATTACACGCAGGTTTTTACTTTTTAAATAAAGTATGATGTAACATGTTCCGAAATTATTGAATTGAAAGTAATTCCATGGGAAAGTTTGTAATAATGCTCATGTGCTAATTTTTTCCATCTGCTATTATTAGACTATTAAATAACAGAATTTCCATCACTGACATAATTAATTTCAGAAAATAATCATAATGAAGAATAAGCACCATCAAGAAGTAGAGAGATGATTTGCAGTCTTAGAGAATACAAGAATATATTAGATAAAATGTATTTGTATATATGTCTGTATGTATAAATGCACAGCTTTTGTGCTTGTGCTTGTGAAAAGCCTGTGTATTATTTTATAAATTTCATAGGCCTAATAATATATTCCCTCTATTCCCTCTATTCTAGCTGCTGGCTTGTATGCATTTAATAGAAAATTTGTGTCAGACAGTTGTTGCTATAAATGCATTCTTTGTGACTCATTGCTAATTTAAAAAAAAAAAGTAGTGACTGACATAGGGTGAGTTGAACTCATATTTAGTCTTGAACACTAATTTTTTTTTTTTTTTAACTTCTGAGGAACTTCCCCACTCAGAAAAATAATTGTAAATGTTCATGCTGTGTGGACCTATCAGTCTGTTTTCTGATGAAAAATCATAAGTGATACTTACTAGTTATTTTGTATCATAGGTAAATAATTCCCCTTTGTATCAGTAGTGATACTGGAATGTGATTTTGGAACAGAGATTAATTTGTACTCTGAACCTGCTGCTATACTGAGATCTGCAAACAGACAAAACACCACAAAACAACCACCACAAACGCTGAACACTGGCTTACTTTAACAAAGAGAAGAAAACATATTGGATCATCTGTGTCATCCATATCCTGGTAGACATAGGATGGATCCCTCCAGTGCATTTCTTAGCACTTTTTTCTGATTTTAAAGCTTCTGAGCAGTGGTGGTTTTCATACTTCTGGGATCTTTTCCTTTATGCTCCTTTACAGTAAACATTCTCTAAGGTGTTTATTACATAATGTTTATTGCACTCCTCCTCTTTGTTTTTTCTGAGTGACAGCAGAAGAGTTGCAGCAGATTACAGACTTGGAATTGAAATGCATTTCAAATATTTTCTGGACCTAAGATTCATTGTAGAACAGACAGACATTTGGTTCCTTGTGGAATTACTTACGGGTGATTTGGCCCATAATCCAACTCTTCTTGCCAGAGTGTGTCTTCCAGTCATCAGACTCATTTATCAAAACAAGGGAGTTGAGTCACCTTTTCAGATCATTTGGCACTCAAGAGATTTGTTTGATTATACTTCTCATGCTTCTACAAGTAATTATTATTATTACTGTAGTTCCCATTAATATTTCAGAGCAAAAGTGGTAAGCCACATGCTTAAAGAGCCTTAGAGTCTAACTGTGTTAGAAGTGAATTAATAATGAGCTGAGAAAAGGAACATAATACCTTTGACTACTGAAGTGGTCCTCCGTAAAATAAACTGGGAAATACAGCTAAGCATGTAAATGCTCTGGAGTTAGGAATTCATATTTTCCCTCTAATCTCTTCACATGACTGTTTTATGTAATCTTCTTAATAACTAAATATAAAGGTCGCAAGATGGCTGGAAAATGCTGTCATGCAGTTCTGCTTTTGAAGTCAAAATTTATTTATGTATATTTAAGCTGTAAATGGCCTTATGAAATGAGAGCTCCTCTTAGAAGAAATTATTAATTTAAAAAATGAATTAGATCTGTTCAAAATTTCCACAAATCCAAGACATTTTTCTTTATTTAACCTTTTCACAGTCTCTGCCCTTCTTTAAAATACATTCAGTCCTATATCATCTGTTACTCAGGAAGGTATTTAATACATGACTGGGCATCATTTGCATTATACAAGAAGATTAACTTTACAAGCTCTGCTATTAATCTGAGTAGCTCTACATATTGACCTATGAAAGAACATAATTAAGTTAGCTTAATTAAGTTAGTTAATTGTTACACTCTGATGAACTTACTATTGAGAGGAAATTAAAGGCAAATAGAAAATGGCATTCATTGGTTTGAAATCATATTTTAAAGGATTTCACAAAGATACTTTATATACAGATGATGAAAATATCTATTGTGTAATAAGCAAAGCAGGTAAAATTAAAATCCCTGCAGTTTTCTCCTTTATTGCCAGACATTCATCCATATTTCTCAAAGAAATTTTAAAAGCGTGCTAAAAATTTAGAAAATAACTGTTGTGAGGCTTTTCCCCCCAATACCCAAAAAATTGCATTCAGAAATCCTGTCTACACATGGACTACAGAGAAAAGCACAGCATCAAAGTTCATTAAATGTTTTAATCTGATACCAAAGTCTCCTTCGGGGTAGAGGAAAGAATCGAAAGACCCCTCAGGGCAGCAAGCAATACCCCATCATGTGTACATCACATAAGAATGTCTTTCTCATGCAGTGATAGAGGGGAAGGGAGAGACACTCCTGGAATTTACTCTGTCAGCTGCATTTCTGTTGTCAGGAGTGCCTGCAAGTTCACTGCAGGAAAACATTCAGGATTTCTGCAGAGATCCTGTGCCTGGATAGACCCTCCACATGACTCCAACATCTGGGATGCATTCATCAGTCTTGATAAGCACTGATAAGTACCCTGGAGATCATCAATTCCAAGTAGCTGCAATTAATAAACAGTAAGAAAAAAATGGCCAAACATGCAAAAATGTGCTACAGTGAATGCTGCCAAATGCACAATTTATTAATCTGTGAGATTCATTAATATTACTGTGGCTTTAGTTTGAAATTATTTTCAGGGAACAATTATTAGTTCTCTGTTCCTTCTTTTTTTTTAATTTGCCAGGTCTATACATTTTCTGGATGGCATTCTCGAAGATTTTAGGATTTCTGCTTTCTTTCTGTTGTAAAAATGAATATTTTAACTCAAGTGAAAACATTATTTTCCCTGAGGTAGTATTCTTTGCATTTCCAGATCACATGAAAGGGTCATTGATCTGTGGATATATTCTCTGGAAAAATAGCAGCATTGAAAGCAGGAAGGCAGTGGCATTTAGGATCGTTTGTGTACAAATTTGTATTCATGTTCTGAAGACAGCTAAGTTGGAATTGCATTTGTATAAAGAGAAAAAAAGTCTTTCCTTAAATAATGCTTGATTCTTTTCTATGTAGGAAAAAAAATCTGAAACAATTTTTAAAATTGATAGGATAGGAAGAAGTAATTAAATTATAGCTACTGTGTATTTTATGAGACATGTTGTTTTTCTTTAACACCTTGCTACAAAAAGAATATTTATTTTTTGTAAATTCAGTTGAAATGAGCATGTTGTTACATTTGTCCCCTTTAAAATGTTATGGAGCATTAAACAACTTGTTATATTCTAAGAGGAAAGAACAGCTTTGTTTTCAGCTTCAATGACGTGCTTTAAATCCTAATTTATTTTTTTTTTAATAGAAGAAGAGAGTGGAAAATTGATTGGAAAATTAGAATTAAGTAAGCTTTAGGTGGGAAAATAGCAAGAAGTTCAAGTTTAGGGCTGTTTCCCACCTGCTGAGGATTTTGGTGGTTGTATTGATATCAGAGAGCTTCAGTGCACCTGTGTGCACTATCTGGTCAGCTTTGACTGTGTTGCTTTGAGATATCCATGATGTAGCATGGTGCAATGCCATGTAAGCCACTGTTGTCATTCCTGTGTGTCCCATGTGATACACAATGGAAGTTCTTTCCTGGAGGAAAGTAAGTGTAGCTTCTTTCTTCAATATATTATGGGCACACTCTTGATGTTCTATTTTTTGTTTCTTTCCTGAGGGATCTGTTATCTTCTTTCTTACCTGTAATATTGAAGTGACAAATTAAGCTAATCCATTCTTTGGTCATTGCATGCAGTGTAAATATTAGGGCTCACACTGCACAACATGAACAAAGCAAGTCATCCTTTTTGTAGATGATACATAATATCAGAAATTTCCTATTTTAATATGATAAGTTGAAAATACCATCAGAATCCTTTTAAGTTATTGCAGGCTAGATTTGAGATAATGAAGCTTGAACAGAGTCAAAGATTCCAATGTCATCCTTAAGGTAGTGAAGATAAGCAGAGGTCAGTCAGTAGTCATTAATAACGTAGGTTATATAGATTTTCCCTACCCAGTTGTTTCAGGGTTGTCTCTAAACTGCAGTGCAATCCCAATAGTGTCCCCATGCTGCTTTGCCAAACTATTGTTACTTTACAATTTCTCTCACTGTTAAACAGAATATTTAGACACTGAAGAATTCATATTGCCTAAATATTTCAGTGTGGTAGGATCAGTGATTTGTTATTTGTTAGAGTACATATTTTTGTTATTCATGTGTATTTTTGTAATAGTCATATATACATTAATCTACTTGAAATAACAGTATTTTAAAACTAAATTTGTATTAACTTCAAGCATGTATTTTCTAAAGACTGTCAAGTAGGTTAACACACGCTATTATCTTTAATAGCTGTCATTGACTTCCTAAATTCTTCTTAAGTTTTTCTAGTTATTTTTTAATTTTTAGGTATTGCTATGTAGCTATCATAGTCTCCCAAAATATCTAGATGACTTGAAATACCCAGAACTACATATTCTATGCTGTAGCTATGGTCTTTGTTTTAATTAGAAACTGAAGGTGTTCCTGAGAATATGGTTAAATTCAGAGAGACTTAGACTGTGATGAGGAGTGATATCTTTGTAAACCTGGTTTTCCGTTATGCAGTTCTAGGGTGTTTTAGTCTGGTAAGATTCTTGTTTAAATGGTTGGAATCATCACAGGAAAATAGCACACACCTCCTGTCACTTAAG
Organism: Trochalopteron elliotii; assembly: GCA_024734555.1. NCBI lineage: Eukaryota > Metazoa > Chordata > Aves > Passeriformes > Leiothrichidae > Trochalopteron > Trochalopteron elliotii. Next base: position 1,837,387 of record JANPWX010000215.1, read on the forward strand.
ATACTTCTGTGTCCTCTCATTAGGACTGCTTTGTATTATTCTGTAGTTCTGCAAATGCACAGTAAGGATGGAGATATGCCTTCTGCATGACTGAGATGGCTAAAGCTATTTGCCTAAAACTCCACAGATTCTGCCAGTGTTTACCAAGGAAAATACTTGCAGAGGACTTCTCAGGGCACCTGAAAGAGGCTTTAACCTAGGGGGTGGCTGAGATGGGGTCTGGAGATGCTCTGCAATTCAGTGGCCACCAGACCAAGCTTACACTGCTGCTGAAGGGGCAGTCTGTGTTCACAGACTACCTGCTGCTCTTGTTGGACCAGCAGATGAGTGAGCTGGGTCAGTGGACTGCTCTGGCAGACGATGGAGTGATATCCATGGGGGTGAAGGACATGCATAACCGTGGACCTTGAGCTCCTTCTTCAGCGTCAGCATGCAGTTCAATGGTCCAGGGCTGACACTGAGATTGTGTTGTTATTTGGGTGCGCTGGAAAAAATAAACTAAATAATCTTCAAAATACTCAGTAATGTTCCTGGATTTACTGAATTAGCCAGTTCTTCTGTACCTATCCATTCAAAAGGAGCACTTTTTCCCATTTTACAGCCATATTCTCAGTTTACTCCTCAAGAGTGGGCTTGTCATATTTGGGTTGTTTAGGAGATTGACTAAAACTGAGAGCTAATGTTGTACTACTGAAAATCCTGCTTGTTTCTGCAAATTAGGAGCAACTTTTGCCCATAAGGTAGTTAGTTACACAAAATTTAGACTCCTATTTGATATCAAGAACCATAAGGACTGGAATTCACACAAAGTGGCGATGCGTCTGCTTGCATCCTTGTGAAGTTTTTTTTGTGATCGTTACCAGCAGAAATCTTTTTCAGGCTGTGAGAGGACAGAGGCATGTCCACACTTTGCTTGTTGGAAAACTACCTGTGTTGATTTGGATTCATCAAAGTGCAGGGAACCATGTGTGTCATGCTCAACAATGCAATGCAATGGTCCAGGCTGGGTGCGGAGAGGCTGGAAAACTGCCCAGTGAAAAAGAGTCTCAGGGTGTTGTTGGCAGCAGTTGAACATGAGCCAACAGAGTGCCCAGGTGGCCAAGAAGGCCAGTGACATCCTGGATTGTAGCAAGGTTGCTGTGGCCAGCAGGACCAGGAGAGTGACCATCCCCCTGTACTTGACACTGGTGAGGCCACACCTCAAATCCTGTTTCCGGTTCTGGGCCTTTCACTACAAGAAGGACACTGAGGTGCTGGAGTGTATCCAGAGAAGGCAGTGGAATTGAGGAGGGACTGGAGCACAAGTCTTGTGAGGAGCAGGAAAGGAGTTGGGGTGTTTAGTCTGAAAAAAAGGAAGCTTGAGGGGAATCTCAACCACCCTCTACACTCACCTGAAAGAAGGCTGCACCACGGTGGGGGTCGGTCTCTTCTCCCAGGTAACAAGACCAGAAGTGGCCGCAAGTTGTGCCAGGGGAGGTTTAGATAGGATGTTAGGAAAAAAATCTATTGAAAAAAGGCTCTTCAGGGAAATAATTGAGTCACCGTCCCTGGAGATACTTAGAAGACGTGTAGTTCTTGCACTTAGGGACGTGGTTTGCTGGTGAACTTGGCATTGGCAGGGTAATGGTTGGGCTTAGGGATCTTAGAGATTTTTTCCACTTAAACGATTCCATAATTCCATGATTCAGAGTTCAAATCTAGGATTCTAACCTGAGAATTCTATCCGAAAGTGGAAAAAAATTCAAGCAATAGCTTCTAATCTTTTGGGAGACTTATAATCAAAATTCCAAAATGAGCTACCAGTGGAAAAAGTTGCCTCAAATCTGTACAACTGACAATAGAATCACTCCCTATATATTTTCCAATCCTTTGATTGTACTGGACTACAGTTTCCCCCAGAATTTCAGTAGACTTTTTGTCTACTGCCTATAGGCACTATAGGTAAACTCAGTTAATCCAGTGTTGGTCACATAGGGTCACATGGATATTATGAAAATAAATGTCCAGAGTTTAGACAAGGCCTTTAAAAAATACCTATTACATAAGTGTAAAAAATTAGTCAAAATAAAGGTGTAGTTGTTCTAATATATCTCTGAATCTGGGAGATACAATGCTCTAAATGGAAGACAAGATACCAAGTGCGTGAAGAAAGAGAGCGTAAGGAAAGGAGCAGGGATTTTTAAGGCATTTAGATGCTTATTTTTATTCTCATTTTCTGACAGTCTTTATTTATATATTTAGCTCTGGGAAAAAATCTCAGTAAGTCAGCATTTAAAAATGGATTCACCCACAGAATATAATTTGTGTGTGTGTGCATGCTGTGCAAACTTTTAGATTTTTTTTCTGCAAAATGTTGCTTGGTTTAATAGTCTCTTTGTAGTTTCAAGGGTGATATTTGAAATGGGAATCGAGGCAAAGATGATGTTTTTATTCAATGGGTAGATAATCCTAAAGTCACCATTTTTCATATTGTAGCCTGATAAGCAGTAGAGTAAAAATAACCCAATTTTGAAGTCATGGTGTTACTTGAGAAAGCTTTTAGTGTCTGCAGAGGCACCAAGATATTCAAAAAGGGGAAGCACATTAAAACCTTACAAAAAAAAAAATCCATTCCCTGTTACTGTAAGAAAGATGAAGTAGAGGAAACTTCCTTCTTCACCACAAGCATGATTCCAAGATCTCTCTTACGCCATGGAATGAAATAGATTTGATCCCTCCATCCCTGCCTCGAGATCTCATGCAAAAGCACTAAAAACTCAGACAAAATTTGAAATCAACATTTATTTCAGTTATTTTATCTAAGATCAAAAAAAGGTGGAAGAGCTTGGTGTGTTCTTTAAAATACTATTCCTAAAGGCTATGTTTTCTAAATTCTTTCTATGTTACTGTTTCAGGTGGAATTTCTTTATCTCTAAAGTACTTGTGTATAATAATATTTAATTTTGGAAACTAGTATGGGTAAATTTGATTTGTTTGTGCCTTCATCTTGCAGTCTTCTCTGGGTCCATTGTATGTGTCAAGAAACTGGACTAGAGAAATATTTGCTGCTATCCATTGTAGCTCCTTATTTCTTTATGTCATAAGTTAACCTGCCAATGCCCATGTGTAGTTATGAAGCCAAGAAATAGTGCCAAAAATTAAACTTTTCAGATCATTATTGCAGATGTGTTGTGGTTCAAGGTTAGATTTTGTTTTCAGCTAAGTTAGCATCTGTAAAGTGCTTGGCACTATTGTGATTTCTAGTTCACTGTTTAATTGTGATTTTTAGTTTACTGTTTAATACAAACATAGCACTTTGAGAAAATGTCTTAGCCAATTTTCCAGAGTGTTATAGCTTTGCAACTTCCTTATTTTTTATTTACTGAACTAATGCTACTTTATTTTCATTTAAATCAATATGTATTGAATTTAATAAGCACAGGATCTCAGTGTTATGGTCTGTGAAGCGCCCGTAACACAAATTAGAAAATAATTCTATGCAATTAAATATTTTACTTTCCTTGTGGCAACCTTACCCTAAGAACTTGTAATTTGAGGTATTTGTTTTTAGCTCCATAATTTGTATCATGAATGCATTTCAGTGCTGCAGTCAGGGCTGTATGGTTAAAATCACTGAATCAAAAAAAAAAAATTACCTCAAAGAGCTTTCATTTCTAGTACAAAACCAGACATTGTGGATTTAGAAAAAAATTAAATAGCATTTTAGTTCTTTTTACTGCATTTTGGCTAGAGTTTGCGCAAAATAGGAGAAATCTATTTTATTTTAGGGAAAGGCTGATCATAAGGCTGATAATATTGTTTTAAATATTTGGAAATTTCACATTCTTTTCCTACAGTGTTTATTATTGAGCAGGTTATTATAGCCTCTACTTCTCTACATAATGTAGAAACTTAAGTTAGCAATAGAAGCAAGATTAAAGACAGTGAACAGAATGGAACAAATTAATTCCTAGTCTTATTAATTGGTAAACTTAAGCTTAAGCTAGAGAGGTGTTGCACATACCAACCAGGAAAATGGAAGGTTGTTTGCATAAATATCTTTCCACTGTTAAAGCACATCATTAATAGGCTTTATCAAATCAGACCAAGAATCTGCATCCAGCAGCTACATCATCCATAGAGTCATGAAGTGAATGTCATCAAAAATCACTGTGCCTAAACACTTACCAACTCACTATGATAAAATTACTGCATTTTTATTTGCACAATAACCTCAGATCCTCATATTAAAAAGTGGCAATTTTTTTTGCCCTTTACTAAGTGTGACACATGTAACAGTTATTCATCACTCCATAATGGATCCTTTTTATCAGAGTCCAGTGTCTTTTCTGTATACATAGAATAAATATTTATGTTTTCTCATTTTTCTGAACTAGAAGGTACTGATAGAATAGGTTTGAAGTGTCAACTATAATTCATTGCATGCAAAGAAAAGCTTTATACTGATACTGTGTGAAAGGAAAAGAATATCTAAATCATTTCAGCAGCGAGCTTATAACCAAGATAATATCAGCATTTTCCTTCTTGAAAATATATATGCCATAAATTAAAGGAGGTCTTCAGTATTTCATTAAAATGCTTCAGACAAGTTTAACCCTGTCTTCAACAGGAATATATGTATGAATACAAAAACCCTTCTGAAAACAAAAAAGCGAAGGTCAAGTCAAAGTTAAAACAAGCTTGCAGTAAACTTCCTACTAATCCTGCAAATATTTTGTTTAGAAGACATTAGAAAACTGTGACACATGTTTAGTGTCAATTTAAAGGTGCCCATTTTATTCTTACAGAAAACTTAAGATATATCTAGCACTTTACTGTTTTGTACAATAGTAATGTAGTCTGGGAAAAAAATATAAAATATGTGTATACTGAGTGTATTTGGATGAACTCTTAATTTAGTTAAAATTAGCCTTAGCCTTAAATGTAGTAGTGGAGAGGTACATATCACAGTATATAATTATGTTAAAATATATACAAAGCAAAAGAATTGGGTAAATAAGTATATAATATAATATTTAGAATCCAAAATACAGTTGTAATGAAACATTTTATACACAAATACTACAGTTCATATAAATACTATGGTATCTCACCACATTTTCAGCTCTGCTTTTGGCTTCTTTAGCAAGAAAATGCAGGGAAGTGTTGGTACTATTTGTAAGGAAATAATAACAGAAAAGTATGTGATGAAACCCTGCATCTGTTTTGCAGAATTTGCAGCTGTCCCTTCATTATTGTTTTAAACCCATTTGATTTGTAGCACTTTAAAGTGTCTTATCCCACATTTATCTAATCTGTTGAAGGGTGAGTGGTTAAGTTTTGTACTTTCTTTGTGAATGCTCTTTTCCCAAGTCCTGCAGCAGCAGCTCCCACATTTATGGCTACTACCTCCTTAATGCCAGCTGCAGCTTTGCAGTCTTCTGAGAGAGGTGCTCTCCAAGGTACCTCTCAAGTGACATTGCTTTTATTGGAGCCAGTCCCATCACAAAAGACTCAAGGCATCATCACAGCTTTTTGCAAACAAGCAGAAAGCTGAAATGAAGTCTTATTGTTTCTGATGTATGTGAGAATTTTACTTTGAACTCCCAAGTGTCTTCTTCCAGCAATAAATTTAACTTTAATCACTAATTAGTATCACATCCCATTGATGATGAAATAAGCTGGGAGATTTAGTAAGGTCATGTATTTAATAAGAAACATCAAAATATAATTTTGTGGGGTATACACAATGTTTTGGTTTTGAACTGCTGCCTAGAAATGTGATAATTGTTTTCTTTAGAAATCAGATATTAAAGGACAATGTGAGAATGAATCTCTCTATGACAAAAATCACAGAAGCAATCCATTTTAGAAGCAATTAGTATGTTTGGAAGGTCATTAATATAAGGCTGTGAGTTTGTCCCCACAAGTGACATGGATAAGCTAAGTGATCTTACAGTATTTGCTGTTGTCAAATTGCATTAGCATCTCAGGCATGATAAGAATGTCATTAATGTGAAACAAAAAGTAATTGCTACGATACGGCAGTAAAGCTTGTTTAATACTGCATGATCAGTAGCTTGAAAGAAACTTGCAATTTCAATTTTAATTCTTTCTGTAAACATTTTCAGTTCCTACAGACTTCAAATCTTTACCTTTTGTGATTATTTGCAGACAGAGTGCAATTTACTCTTGGATGGGCACTCTGTAAGATGGCTTGCCAGCTGTTCTTGCCAGAATGTTTGTAGCATATGTATTAGGGAATTTTTGCATTGTTGCATCCTAAAATCAATGTGGAATGTAAGGATGATGAGTTATGTTCTAGGCATTCCTTCTACTGTCCATCAAATGCATCCTGTGAAAGCAAATGTCTAAATTTTCAGAGAGCTCAAATGAAAGAAGAATTTGAGTCACAATAATTGAAATTATCAGTGGTTCTGTATCTGACTGCATAGAAATTAATTGATTACCTTTGGTTATGCTTTGTTCAGGTCTTAGGGAGCTTTTTTAACATTACACTTTTTGTGTACACTGAACTCTGGTCAGCCATGTCAGAGGGCTCGAATAACACAGCACTTCAATCCAAACAGCTGCCTACATACAGGATAAGAACCTGCTCTAACTGGTAGGTTCCACTGCTTTCTGGTTCAGAATAAAGGGGATGCATATGAGGGTATGTCTGTATTGAAGTGTGGGATCCTACTCTGGGAAATCAGGTGCTTATTTAGGCCAGCACACTTGTTTGGCTTTTGGCTACGAAGATCCATGCTGGCAAATTTGCAATTGCAGTGCATCTTTCAAAATATTGGCTTCTAGATAGTGTAGGAAAAGTTCATCATACAAAAACTGCATTAGGCTACCAGTATGTATAGTTGCACATAGCAGAGGTTTTTCTCATTGTGGTAAACTCAGTATCTTCAGACATCAGATGAATTGATTTCAAGTCAGCTTTTTGGGGTTGAAGGGGTTGTCTTCACCCCTTCCAGCACCATGGGATCCTGTCTGCTTTGCAGAACAAGTGTCTTCATGGCAGATGGAGCAGGCAGGCTGACTCCTAGTACCTCACTCTTCTCAAACATACATCAATGCTTCTGAGGCAAGCAAACTCCAGAATCATAAAATCTGTTAAATTTTGATTGACTGGTGGCAGCTTCTGTATTCCAGCATGAGAATTCACATCTTCAGAATGTTTTTGGGGGAGCTCACTTCACATCTTCACACTTCACATCTTCTAGCACCAAATAACTTCATTAAGGAAGGCTGTCACATGTCAGAAGTGAGGTCATATTGGTCTTTTCATGATAGCATTCCAGTTAGATGTAAGTGCATGGCTTAGAAATTTCAGCAAGTCAGCCAGTCTTGCATTTGAAAATGGTATTTCAGCGACACAATCAGGAGAGATACACCTAGGGCTTTCTGAACTGAAAGTTTCTTAAGCAACATATCCTTGACAGTGCCTCTGAAAAATATTGTTAATTGCAGAGTATCTACTGCTTGGTTTTGAAGGGCTTGATAGATCACTGGTTAATAAACATTAGTGCAGAAAGCACAAGGCAAGCTTTTGAGGAGATCTGGCCTTTCCTTTTTTGGACAGGCATTTTGTTGTTAATTGACTCTTCTCATCCTTTCCTGCCGTGGGTTATGAAATCATATGCCCTAAGGAAATGAAATTCAATTATGCATTTAATATTTTTGCATTAGTGGGGCACATACATCTGTCATGGTGAAAGCAGGATGATTTTATATATAGAAGTTGGTTAGGAAAAAAATCTCAGTTGATATAAATATGATCACAGCCTGCTGCACTCCTGAGAAAACCTCTAATACTTGAGACAAAAGCTGCTGTTATCACTGTTAGAATCTGTTGCATTAAAAGTATAGCAATTTGGCAGAAAATACACACCCTTGCTTTCCAGCTAAACCTCAGTGATCAGAGGGGCTGGGTGTGGCACATCTCATGGAAATCCCCTTGCTACATATCTCATTGCATGTGTCTCGGCTATAGGCCTCACTCCTATGGAATCTAAAAAATTTTCCAAGTGATGAAACATTAATATGATGGGAGTTCTAAAATATTTTAATATCTGGCTTCTAAAAGTGATAACAAAAATATGTCACTGTGGGTGCTGGTTGTCTGGTTGAAACATAGTCCCAGAACACATTTTAGCTCTTTAGAGAGAGAGAGAGAGGGCCTGTTTCAGTTTCTTCACTTCTATACTCTTAAATGTAACAATAGAAGAAAAATTACGATTCAGAATCTTAAAAAAAGCAAAACTGCCAGAAATGTCCTTTCTAGGGAAATCTACTCAGTCCCCCACCTTGAACATACCTGTAAGTGGAAAGCTGTTATGTCTACCTTATTCTTGTACCAAGAGAAGATGTTCTTTTAAGGAAGTAGATGAAGAACAGCAGCAAAGAAAGAAAGAAGAGCTTGTATCTAAAGGAAATGATACTAAGATTTTAAGCATCATCCAGGAATTTTAAGATCTCCAGGAACTTTCCTGGTTAAAAGATGATAATTCTGTGAAGTAGGTGGTGAAAGCTAGAAGGAAACAAGCCCAAAGGTGGTGAAAGATACACCTAAGTATGAAGTTCTAGGCATATTAAGAAACCAGTTTGTGGGAGGGATGTGGAGCAACATTGAGACATGTTATTTTTATCAGCTTTTGTCTAGTTATCAGCTCAACACAACCAATTGGGCATGGAGAAAATTCCCTTTTATTCCTGTATCAGTGGATAAGACCTTTAAAATGAAAAAATGTGTTTGAGACTTTACCCAAGGAGTAGGGGAGGGCTGTGTTGCATTTAATGAACTACTCAGACAAAATAAAAATCTTAGCTGTCACCTCAGTTACTCAGAGAAACAACAGGAAAAAGAATCACAGATACAGCTTGTATTTTTACATAGGCCAGGAATACAAATCCTTTTCATTAAGCAAGGAGGCTGGCATATTACTGAGACCCAGTGCAGGAAAAATGCAGTGCAGGTCTTATTGGAAAGAATATTTTCAGGGTATGTATTTTCTGGGGTTTTGGGTATTCTTCCTCCCTTCTGCACATTTTTTTCCTTCTACAAGCCTAACTTTGAAATATCCAGTTATAGACCAAACCTTATACTTTGTGAAAAATTACAGAAATTATTAAGGAGCAAATTTACCTTTCTGTGAAGAAGAGTGTAAAACTGACAAATTTGCCAGAAACTACATTAAGAAAATGTTTGTTTCACAAATGGTAGAAATTTTTAATATGGGTAAAATTTCTTTCATTTTCTTTCGACTTCTGCTCAAGACATGTTAAACACAAGCACCTCTGTGATAGAGGTGAGATAGATAGTTCTTTGGCTAGGAAAAAAGGTGTGTGGCACTGTTGTGATGGGAGTATCTTAGTGGTATGATTCCATGTTTAAGTTTCCTAAAGACTGTTGGGTTTCAATTTTTTTATTTAAATCCATGGTTAATCAAAGTCTGACATCATATTCACAAGCAATGAGCAGCAGCCTTGGGTTGCCTTTGAGACATGAATGGACCCAGGCCTTCTACAGCGAGGACATGGGAATGCTGGTTTTCTGGCCAGGACACATACAGGGCAAGCTGCTGGCATCTGCAAGTGTCTGTCCTTTTCAGGAAAGAATCAGTTCAAAAAATAAAAGACAGAAGTAGCAATATTCATTGCCTAGGAAATTACTGTTTTCTGTGATGGTGAACTGTGACTAAGATTTTTCTGAATGGGCTTCTGTCTGCTGTGGGGTAGCTGTTTAAGGTACATGTGGTGCTTTCAACCTGAGAGGACACAGTACCTGATGACAAAGCTCTTGCTGAACAGAGGGGCTTATACTCTCCTGGGCTGCACCAGCAAAGTACCTAATGCTGTAATAACCTACAAAGCTGAGCTATTCAACTTGGGATGAGTGTTGCAATCAATTATTGTAGCTTTCAGCAGAGTGACTATTCCTCTTCTTGTCAGACTTAGCCTCTTACCTGCCTTGTTGAGTCATGTCTTGATGTGTGAGAATTATTTCCAGTCATAGATAGTGCAGAATGCTGGTTTGTATAAAGCCATCTGTGGGTTAAACATCTCAGTTAATGAAAAACATGCTGTGTGGGATTGGATTACCACCTGGATTAGATTTCTAATGCAATAAATTTCTAGACATTCCCTTCCAGTATTTTCACAACACTTCAGTCTACATTATGGTGGAAATTGGATTAAAAGGACAAAGCATGAAGTCATTTGCTGAAGCAAACAGGGTGTTAGTGCCAAATTTTGTATAAAAGGATGCTGCTGAAAGGACCGCATGTCTCTCTTCTAATCCACAGAGAATCCCTTGCTTCTGAGTTTAAGGACTTCATTTCCAAATACAATGCACAAGGGGTACATAAACCTCTGTTAAACAGTTCATTTTGTACATTCATCTCTTGTTTGTTTATGGTATTAAAAATGTCGTTTTCAGCCTGGAACAATCCTATTCATGTGGAAATCACTCTGTAAATTTAAATACTGTATTAGTGACAGTTCTGTTCAGAGAAAGTATTTTAATGTGTTGGGCAGTATCAGTAGCAATCCTCCTGTAATTAAAGTTTTAAATATATGAAAGAAAATTCTGCCCTTTATTTTTCTCAATGAAATAAAGATTTTCAAGAGAAAAAATTGGTTATATGTAAAGACAGTGCTCACCATGTCTGAAAATGTGATGTTGCTAGGACAAATGAATGATTGCTGTTCTTGGATGAAAGGAATATTGTCCATGCAACTTCCGCTGTTCATTGAGTGGACAGTAAAGTTTGAATTCTAGGCACAAAACAGGACATAAATTATACTTTTTAAAAATCAAAACTTAGAAGATAAATATGCAAAAGTTTCTACACCCAAAGATATAATTATTGATCAGAGTCTTAACAATTATCTTCAAATTATGCAAGATGGCCTAAAAATGAAAGTACATTCCTGTAAAAAATCTTACCTAATTCCAGATGACCAGTTTTCACAGAGAGACAACAGACCCCCACCTAAATTCCATTAGGATGTGGTCTTCCTTGGAGAGCAAGTGCTTCTCCTTTTGAGAAGGACAAATAGACATCAATTGCATTTGGCCCCACTGGCTGATGTACTAGCATTGACTTAGTAGTTACTTCCTTATTACATTATATTTTAAAAATTGACTTCATTCTCTATTCATCATTCCAAACCAGACACCTTTTTTATGCATTGCTTTCTGATTGTTCTCAAAGCATCTTTCCATTTAAATAATTTCCTTACAAAAAACAAGTTTACATGAAGTAAAACTGTTTTTCATATATATTATAGGTTGTTGCATATTATAAAATGTCATGGGTCATAAAATTACTTTTATTAATGGTTATTTACTTTTCCTAGACACAAAAAAATAAGCATCAGAACTTAAAATCAGATAATTTCTTGCAATAACTACACTCATTTTGTGTTTTCTTTTCTGGCTTCAGAAAGAATGGGTGATGTTCTGTGCTACAAAAGTTAATGCTTTTAAAGTCTTCTATATTCACTGAATATAATAACAACGACAGCACTTAGCACTTATATAAATCTTTCCATGCACAGAGCTCCATCCTGACATTGAAAGTATTATTATTCACATTTTACGGGTAAGTTCTTTAACATTCTAGCAGTGAGTTGAATTTCCACACCCCGCAGGCCAAGTAAGTATTATAATAGGGGTACAAATGTCAGAGATATCAGCTGAGGAATTCCTCATCTAGTCTCAGACCTTGCTTTACTGTCGACACATGCTTTAGCTTTATGCTGGTTTCTGTTAGTGACACCTTCTTTAGATTAGAAGACCTGTTAAGTACCACTTCTCCATTTCTTCTTCTCCTTCACTGACATTTTCCAGAAATCCAGAGGTTTCTTCAGCTTTTCCTACACAGGGAGTTGTCCCCTTGACCTTAACTCAGAAGGACACCTCTACAGACTGAGTCAAGCCTCAGTATTTTTTGGATAAAATATCTGCAGTAACTAATATTTTATCTGTCCTGTACAATCAGTTTATTTTTGTTTTATTTTAAAAAAATCTATTTGAAATAGTTTTATATACGTATTGATGATAACCACTTTTTAATAATTCTTCATTTATTATGCATACTTGGAACCAAAGTGCAATTAATGTACATGGCCATTATCCTGACCTACTTAGCTTCCCTGATATTTTACTTCTTCTCTTCTTTCATTTTGTTTTCAAAACTGATTTTTGACTCTACATGATCAAACTCCCCAGATGTGTTTATGTAGCATGTGGTATGATATGACTTGGCCAGATTTGGATTATTTATTAATACTATAGATAAATATTTATGTATTATCATTTATCATTTTGAACAGCAAAATCTTCGAAGGAGACCTAGAGACCTTTCTATATCTAGGTCTTAAAAAGCATAATTTGGTGGAATTTTCAGTGGACAGGGGAAGCAACAGGTAACAAAATTTTTCATGATTTGCTCTTTTGAGAACTTACCTCCTGAAAGGTTTCCTTGAGGGCAAATGAATAGAAAATACCTAAGTCCAATTCAATTAACAAGTAATTAATGCTACTAACTTTCAGTGACATTAGGGAGAGTACTGACAAAGAGAAACATCAGGTAATGTAGGAAAAGTAAGATCCTTGTTTTCTTGTCTGCGAAAATGGATGGCATTTGCTGTATTTTCTTGACAGTCTTATATACATTTAATAATCATATTTAAAAATTACATTGCCAGAATAAGTAGTAAAGTTAGCTCTTTTTTTTCTAAATTTAAATTCTGATTTAAATGGTAGTGCTACAGGCTTCTGTGGTTCTTGATTTGCTGGTCATCTAAGTTACATATAGAGGAGAGGAAGCAGCAAAATGGGTTGTCTCAAATACTGTTATTTGCCAAAGATGAACATGAGCCTGTTTTTTCTACATAACCTTTTTCGTATATGCTACCTCTTCAGTTTTGTAAGTAAAGTAGATATGGTAAGGTTATCTTAAATCATCAGTAAATTTATAAGTTTATCTTAAATCATCAGTAAGCAGAATAAAAGGCAATAGCTACTGGCTGTTAATTCTTAGAATAATGATATCCAATTCCTGGAGCTCCTATAATTGCAGAAAGAGAAAAGCCAATGAATGAAACCAGATAGATTGCAACTAAGTAAAGGGAATGATGATGGAAGCTTTTGCTTGTTAGGTAACACTGTCAGGTACAAGAGCAGCTGTTGAGCAAGAGCAGAGAGCAGAAAGTACCAAACATCACTGTGGGGCTGTAGCTGACCCTCCATAAGGTGACAGACAGAAACTTTGTAGAGACAGTTGAGTGGCAGCACTAGGATTTCAGGAAAACACAGACGTCTGAAAATAGCTCAGCTTCCTCTTAAAGACCCATAATTAAAATGCCCTGCTTGACTCAGGGGCTGTTTAAAGTCGGTGTCCATTCCAGAGAAGTGTTCTACAGTATGTAGCTCATATGTAGCCCCAGTCAATGGTAGTGTTCAGCTCAGTAATCAGATGAGTTGAATGTAAAGATGCATGTATACATGTTTGCAAGTTGTGCCCCTTAATGGTAAAGAATATGGTGAAGAATATTATGACTTGGAAATACTGTGATATAATGAAATGGGAGACAAAAAGCCTTCTGAGGCATAGAGTTTAGTGAGCTTCAAAAGGAGTTTCAATGAATGATATTAAGTGACTTCAGAGTGTTAAGGGAAAAGCACATAAACAACAATTTATAATGTAAGCTCTGTAATGAGCTCTTCTATCATAAATATGCAAAACAATAATTAGTTATAGCCAAATTTCCCTAGCTTTGGGAATCTTTTAGAATATAGCTTTTCAGTAATTGAATCACATCAAAGTATTTTTTCTCCCACTCTTCTAAGAATGTTATGTGTGATTTGTTGGAGGGTAGGCAGAGATGGGAAGCAAGCTGTTGACAAACCAAAAGATGACTTTGATGTGGTTTAGTGAAACAGTGACTTACAAAGTTATCAGAAAGAAATGCACAATGGACATGTAAGAAGCCCTGTGTGCAGTGACTACCAGCACCAAGATGAGGTCTGTCAGTTAATTTGATAGTAATTTTCTGGAAGGCAACTAATTTTTTTTTTCCACTAAGTGTATAAATATTGTTAGATATAAGGTTTTGGAAGGATTTCAGAGTATGTTTGAAGGCAGAAGCTGCTTTTACAGGATGCATTTTTTAGAAATGCCCTTTTGATGATACCTGAAGCATTAAATGGTTGGACATAACATTTTTTGTAGTTGAAAGAATTTAATTTGATTCTGACTTCAAAAAATTACAGTGAAGCAACATCACTACCATGACAAATTACCAAAACATTCCTCAGTATACCCACTGAATTAAATAGTATTTTGGTTTCAATCCTCACCTGGAAATGCAAAGAGGAATGGAGTTTGAGGAGATCTACTGTTAAATCTGATACATTCTTCTTTTTTTTTTTTCTTTTTTTAATTTAGAAGCCGATCAGCCTTAAACCGTTAAAACCATGGTATATTAAATATTACAGTTTTGATTCCAATTAACTACATGTTTATTACGAGTACACCCTCAATACTTAAGAACTGATTTAAACTATTGTACGAAATAGGACTGTTCAAGCATGATTACAGGCTCAGAATAAGATCCTTCAAATAGAGCAGTAAAGTCAAAATGTAAAAAACAAATCTACAACACTTCCTTTGCCATCAAACCAACCGATGCCATCAAACCAACCTTTAAAGCCATAGATTTCTTGTCTTACTAGGTTTCAAGTCCATAGCCAAATGGATGAAGGGAATCATTCTGTGATTCTATATAGTCAAATTAAAAGTATGTTTGTGCATCTTGGAAAACAATGATTTTGACTTCTGGGTAGGTCTGCAATGCTTGTGTTAATTCAGATTAGATGAATGATAACAGTAGTAAAAGAGTAGATCTTCCATGAGAGATGGATGGGACTGCTAATACCATACTACAGATATGGTCCTAAAATGCTCTTTTGGGATTTTATTTAATTGAAGTTGTTGAAAAATCGAAACATTTGCTTACTTACAGTTGTTAGATTCTGAATTTAAATATCAGTATGTGTTTGGGGGATTTGCTGAAAGGAATTTGGAGGGGGGTTGTTGGTTTTTTTTATGAAAAGTTTTTTTAGTTTTTAATTGCTTCAACAATAGCATAGATTCTATTTGCTCTCACAGTCTAGCCTTCATCTACTTCTACAGTTTCATTCATTTCTATCTGTTTTGTTGGCAACTTCATCGTTGTGACTAAATATAGGAGTTCAGTATTACAGCAAATATAAAATCATTTCTACAACATTTGCTTATATCACATTTTGGAAAATAAATTACTAAATGAAGGCAATGTCATCATATTAACTCCATTGAAAGTTCCAGCTTTTATGCCTGGAACATGAACGTTTCATGGCTGTACTCAGGTGAAATGTTCCGATGAAATAATAAGAAAAAAGTTTTCTGAATTCTTATCTGTTACATTATAGCAATATTTTCATGAATTCTCAAGGTATTTAATTTATAGTACTGCAGTAGGTTTCTCTAATTAAATATGCATTTTCTTTTGTCATAAGGAAGGAAAAAACTTTAGTTATGCTTTTTACAGTAATTTAATTAAGCGTTTCCTGTAAGTTCATTTCAGTATCTATCATGGCTCACTAAAGTTGAAATTCAGTATAGAATGGTAGATTAATTGCCCTTTGTCTTCGATGAAATAAGAATCCTAAATATGCAGAGTCATGAAATTTAATTGTGTTCCTCAAGTGCTTATTCAATGCTTTGGAAACCCGAATCAAGAAATACAGAAGAAGAGAGCCAAAGGTTGTTAAATGTAGCGAGTAACACAGATTTTGAACTTTACTTAATGAACCGAATGTTTATTACTATGAAATAAATGCACCATTTAAAGAATTATGGTGGAAACGTAAAACATTAAAACTCTAATTAATTTTGGTCAGAAGCATGCAGTGCACTCATTTTTTCCTAAAATATTTTCATTAGGGTCTGTATTTTCTGTTATTGAGACAAATTTATTCTTTTCATATGGTACTGCTGTCTTTTTCTGTTATAAACATGTTCTTCAGCAATGTTTACAATGGTGTCTTTCAGCTGCCTTCAACTTGGGCAGCGTGTCTTGACAGTAGCTTCCAGAAGCATTTTTGTATAGCTCAGTTGTTACATTAATGTTAATACTTTTCCATTTAATGTTGTTATTCATTTTTGAAGCAAAGAATGTTCAGACCTCTTGATGAAGGGCTATAGTTTATATGCAGATTATGTTTCCTTCAGCTGTCATTTAGTACCTACCAAAATACATGTATAGCCTAAAACATGAGCTCATAAAAATTAAACTTGTGCTTCTTAGTTGTTTTTTTCTTTCCATTAAATCGTACCAATAGAGCTAGTAATTCCTTATTGTTGGCTGGAGCACCTTTTGTTATCATGTAACTATTGTAAGAATAAGCCATTTTATTTCCTAGTATAAAGAATACAAACATGAATAAGCTTTATTTCTTATAATTTAGTAAATGTATTGTGTAAATATAGTGAGAGTATAACCATAAATATTTAAAATTATCTTCATTATAATATGCATTTCTAGGCTGTGAAATATTATTCTGTTGTAGTATTACCAGTACATATAAAGTGGAACTTCCTGTTTTAAATTTACAATTCATAAAAAGAATTATTATGTTGCTACATGAGTAGAAAATACTATTGTGGTTTCCATGTATATGCTTATATATGCACAGATGTAATTATTACAGGACAAACTGAAGGACAAATTTGCCTTAGAAATTATCTTACTCATGACAGTGTCAGATTTGAAAACTAGAGTGCCCTCTCACACTGGAGTGGAAATTAAGAAGACTTGTCCCATATGGGCACGGTACAGTCCTGTTAAAGTTGGTTTTCATCTCTTAGTTGATGTTGCAGGTTTGTGATACCTAAGCATTTTTAGGCGCAGTCAAATCTTCATAAACCTGAAGCTTTAGAGACTCAAATTCTTAAAGAGGAAACATTTTCCTCTAGTTTCTTCAAGGAGAACCAGCTGAACTTGTAAAACAATGGTTGGGTTTCAAGCACCACCTGCCCTGAAGAGGATCCCAACTGTAGTGGCAGTCAGCCAAAGGGACCACTCAGTGGAATGGTTGCCTCCTAAAAAGGAGAGGAACAGATGGAAGATTTGAAATCTGGCATGAAATTCCACTTCTGTACTAAGCGTTAAATGAAATTTGACTGTAAGGGCTCTTGCGATGGTACATTTATCTGTATAATCAGAATTAGCAACAAGGAAATAGAAAATACAGAACACTGACAAACATTTCAAAAAGACTTTAAAGTTCTTGTAGCAGTGTGAGTTAAAGGAAGGAGTTTGTGATAAACATGCAGCTGCTTGTAGCTTGTTAAAGAGGAGCTTTAGTGTAAAAGTAGTTCTGCTGGTCTTGCATTGCCACCTAGAGCTCAGCAGTTTGTACTGCTTGGTAAGGAAACACTGCAGCATTGCTCTTTTCACTGAACAAAGTGGGGTGGAGAGCTGCTTCCAGTTAATTGATGTCATGATTGCTTACATTGTAATGGTTAGTCCCTTCATAGCCTCCATTTTATAGTGTACCAGATCAGCAGAGATTGTGCTGTAGGACTTTGGTGGGCTTTGACAGTAAGAATTAATGGCATTGTGCATTAAAAGGTACAACTGTCAGATATCCAGTGGTCCCAAAGGGGGCATTTTCTTGATGGCTGCTTTAGAATTCTTCATGAAGCAAATGTCAAACTTGTCAAGGCTGTCACTATGAAAATGATCCATGTAGCAAGGGTCTCCTTTTCTTGGGAAACAAACAGCTGCCTTATCACTTCAGAGCTGTGGTGACAGAAAACTGTCATCTATCACAAGAAATTTATATTTGCTTCTAATAGCCATTGGTAAAGAACTGTTCCATTTGTACTCTGGTTTTGCACCACTGTTCATTACAAGAGTTGTCGGTAATACTATTGAAGAAGATAACGTAGGCTTTGGAATCAAAATAATTTTTGAATTTTACTGCTGGACACTTTCCTTTTGGTGATTTAACAGAGAGACTATCTTAGCTCCCAGTTTTTCCCTGATACTCATTTTCTTCCAGATTTTGCCTGTGACTTTGGAAGCTAGACTTTAACATACACAAACAAAAGCTCTAATATTTAATAAATTCCTTTTTTTTTCCCTAATGTATTTTTTAAGAGTATTGAAAGTATTTTTACCTACTTCCAGCTGGTGTTTTCACCTAGCTAGATTTTGTGAGGCAAGAGATGAAATGCCAGCTGGACATCCTTTATACTTTAGTCCGTTAGTCATATTACAGGTCTTTTGGGTTAAGAGATTCTAGAAAGTACTGGTATAAGAATTTGGTCCTGAGTGCTTTTGAGATGCTATTTCTAGATTACATACTAGCAGAGACAACCCTTTAGTCATTCCTCCTTATAGCAGGGCTTTTTTCTGTTTTGCATACTTTCTTATTATTCAGATGATTCTTTACATAATCCTGTAATACATAGCTGTTTATTAAGTTTAGAAACGTTGTAATGAAACTCTAGATATTACAGTGTGGTGCAATAAACAGAAGTGGGAATTGATGCATGTCCTAGCACAGTTAATTAATGTGTGATCTGTTCTATTTGCAGACGCGTGTCAGATTTCCTGTAGAGTTAAGAATTGTCTAATTCACTGTCATTTTCCAGATTTCATTTCGTTAACTAATGGAGGAAAAAGAAATTCTCAGACATTTTGAAGGAAATTGGTTGGAGGGGGAAAAAAAAGGGATACTCAAACCCCTATTTCTAGACTTCTTTTTCTTTTTTTTTTCATTCCAGAATTTGTCTACAGGGGAATATTCTGGAATAATTATTACAAAATTAACTTCCTGGGTTAGACCCATTATTCTTTGGTCAGAGAATAATGTGGTTGACCTTAAACATGCTTTCAAAGGAGATGAAAAGGTATCAAATGTATCACAGTCTTTCTCAACTGTCAGCTCAAAACTTCAGAAACAGAATTTAAAAGACTCTTACCTTTAGTTTTTTGTCACCTAACGATATGTAAATATCAAAGTATTCTCATTAACTTCAGCAAACCTATTGAGTGCTTAATACTTCAGTAAATCAAACACTTAATTATGTGGCAGATTTTAGAGTCTCGTTTCTAAATTCTTGGCCCCATTCATTTGCTGTGACTCTTAAATGCTCAACTACCAAGTATAGACTAAGCAGTGTGAAAAAGAGATGTCCATAGGACATTTGAAAACACTTGTAGAGCACCCAAAGGACCCTTTAATCCAGTGCTTTGTTTCCATCAGAGAAAAGGTGGGATGCCAGGGCAAAGGCACCTTTAGGGAAACTGATGTGGAAGGTCCATCTCTCCATCAGTGTCATCAGGATGCAGATGAGGTGTCCAGTCATTGGTGGCTTAAGGAGCTCCTGAGGTGGCATTTCAGTTCAGAGTGTTGGGTTTAGCAGTACTTTGTAATGCTCTTTGTACTTTTCCTTATCCCTGTTGGTTTTGTAAATCTGTAATAACATCAATTCCAGAGTAGTAAACTTCATTCATTTCAATATTAAAGTAATCTTTGGCCGTTAAGTGCAGTGTTTCAGTAGGAGTAGTAGTACAGTCTTGAGGAGTTCACCCCCCTTGGCTATTAAAAGTCACCAGATCTGTGCAGAGGCATCTTCTTGGTATATAGTATTCACTATATGATATATGACCCTATGGTTGTCTGTAGTCACAAAAGATACTGAGACAAGTTTGATTTTTGGCATCGGATGGCAAGGACTACTTTAAGTTTGACTTGTGACATCTGCTAGGAAAAGCTACTTTGATTTTAGGGTTTTTAGAACAGAAAGCCCTAGATGTTAGAGTCATAGGTGGCTGTAAGAAAAATAAATAATAATATAAAAAAGAGATGTGAGGTATTAATAAAAATAATATGAACTGAATTTCTGTGGGCAGAAACCAGAATTCAGTGTTTTGTCTGCTGTGTAGCTGCTGGTAACAGAAACTTTGCAAACTGCCATCATGGACTGGTTTTTAACAGATAACATGAAAATGAAAGTTTTTCCTTTGCTATTCATCAAAATTAAAAGCATTATAGTAATAATGATAGGTGATAATTACTAAAACAAATATATTAAATATATTTAATCTGCAGTCTGTTTTGCATAATTTCATGATAATTAGGCTATATAGGCTATGTAGATGGAAATTCAAACATTATTATTGACATTAGAAACTCCAGCCATTTCAGTATTCTGTGTGCAATCATTGGGCTGCCTCTTGGGCTACTAAAAAGAAGATAAAGCATTTCACGGAAATCTTGCATTGTCAGCAAACTGAAATAACAGTGAGTCTTCACATCTTGTAGTACGGTTAATATGTGCTCTAAATTGCCAGTTCAGATCTTCCCCAAGCATACTGGCAGTAATAGAACACTTCTTATAATTTGTAGAGGTTCATGTCCCAACTTATTCTGATACTGCCATTCTGAGACCTCTGCTGTCACTTCTTTTCTGGTAGAAAGCTGCATGAGTGCCAAAACTGGTGGTTTATACTTTCCAGTGTTCCCCAAAAATCCTTTCTGCCATCTCATTTGTGCTGGCACTGTTGTTCCTGTAGCAGTGCACAGGCCTGGGAGTTGATCTGGCTCAAGACATGTCTAACAAAGAAAACATATACTCTGCTTGCTAATTCATGCTATGTGAAGGATCAAACATCATTACTCTGAGCTTTGCACAGCAGACACCTGTGTTCAGAGATACCAAACTTCTGTTGCTGTTTCCAAATGAGGTGTGTTTCTATTCTTGGAAAACAAGATGGAGTGAGAAGCCTTTTACAAAATTAAGATGTTTTATGTGGAGCATGGCTCAATGCAGTGTTAGTCAGAAAGTTTTTGTGCATAAAAATGCAAAAATAACAATAATTAAAAAAGTATTGTACATTGGAATCTTATTTCACATATTCACATTGGAATCTTATTATAAATTGGAATCTTATGCCCAGATAAGTCAAAATTATGTTCTGCTGGTAGATTTTACCTGTTTGACTATGTTTTACTTGGTTGAAGCAACAGGAAATCAACAAAGGAAATATATTAGTTCTGCAAAATATCCTAAAGTTGATGCTTCCATCTGGAGTATTCAACCCAAGCAAATCCTGGAGCTGCCATCACCAGCAGCCATTGTTTCTGCATCTCAGAATAGACTGATCACTGCAGCTGCTGCTGTAACCTGGGAATTCTGCCAGAGTGCAAGCATGACCTTTTGAGCATAGAATTACACAAAGCCAGAAGAGTCTCTAAAAAAACCTCATTTTGCCATTAAAAAACTCAGGAAGCCAATATTCAGTATTGCCTAATGTGCCTTAACCGTCTTGTAGTCCTCAGTGAAGGTATGGCCCTGTTGTCTCTGAAACTTTTGCATGCTCCATCTATTAGGAGAGGAAGCCCTAAGCAATATGTGAAGAGTTCTGGGAAAGAATGATAGTGTAGGGTTTATATTCTTGCATGAGGGAGCACAAATCAGGACATCTGAACAATGTGAAGTTGTGTGCTACGGAGGTGAATTAGTTGACATTGAGGTCAGCTGGGATACAACTGCTGTAGGTAGGGACCTTCAGAAACATGCAGATTTGCTGTTCTTTTATTGACATGTTCTTCATTAAATAACCTGGCTGGTTTTCCATAGCAGCCAAAAGTTTCTGTGAGTGTTTCTTTATTCCACAATATTCTTTTGTTACCTGTAAGCAGTAAGCTTAATAACACCTTACTCGTTTGTTGTTTATGATTCTGCCATGTGTATTTCCATCTGAAGTTTGACCTCTGTGTGTATACTATACATTTCACTCTCTTCAATATATTCTACACTTCTAATTTCAATGAATTTTCAGTGTTTGGTTTCGCACACATGCAGACATGTTTTCTCAGCTAAATGAAAAGAGCCACTACATGTGGACTGCACATGGGAGCACTACATGTTTTAAAGGTAACTGAAGAGATGATGGTCCAGAAAGAGAAGAAAAAAAGCTTTTTAGTGGTCAGTCATGTAAATATTTCTCAGTGCCTAGGCTGTCCCCAGCAGGGGGAGGATTCAGAGCCATGATGGCTTGGAGTATCTGCTACTTTAATAGAACAACTAGAATAGATAGAATAGAACAACAATGCTTTTCCATTTTATTACAGTTGGGCATAACATATTATGAGATCACATTTTTAAATGAGATTTTCTACTGCTGTTCTATTTTGGGCTGCCCATGTAATCTTCCTATATATTTTCTATCTCTAAATGTTATAGTTATCCTTACAAAGCATGCTTTGCTGATGAAAGGAGGACTAGGATGCAAAAGGACAAAGTTATTTTCCTACAAGAATGAAAATGGTCTTTTAAATCAGGAAAATACACCTCGCATTACTAGGGTTACTGGGTCCCACCTAAATGTGCCTAGTGTTTCCTTTCTCTCAACTGCTGCCTTGTGATGAGTACTGTTACAGCAGCCAGGATGCTTCTTTATTCCTAAATGTCTGTTCATTTCCTCTTTGTGTTACTGGAATGTGGAAGATTCTCTGTGAATTGAATTAGAATGCAAACTAGAAAACTGGTCATACTTCGAAATTGGGAT
Organism: Trochalopteron elliotii; assembly: GCA_024734555.1. Classification (NCBI taxonomy): domain Eukaryota; kingdom Metazoa; phylum Chordata; class Aves; order Passeriformes; family Leiothrichidae; genus Trochalopteron; species Trochalopteron elliotii. The sequence continues at coordinate 1,860,016 of JANPWX010000215.1, forward strand.
AAGGACTGTTCATGATGTGATGAGTTGCAAGTTGCCTTATAAAACAGTTTTCTGACTCTTCTGTAATTTATATTTTGGAGGTCAGGATTTTGTACTGGACACAAAACAGTATCCATGCCTATGGAAACAGGCATTATGATGTCACTTCATTTTTTCAGTGAGATCCAGAGGAACCCACAGTGAATTATGAGGCGTAAGCCTCTTGGAGCTCAAGCTGTAGAATATTGTAAGCATGCTGCTGCCTGACATGCTCATGTTTCCTATTTTAGACCTGACTGATCTTTGGATAACATATGGTGGTACAAGTAATTGGAAAATTGGCAGACCTGTCAAGAAAATATGCTAGATGGGACAAAAATATGATGCTGCAGCACATAAAGTGTCTCTGAAGTTAAATTTATTGTCTTTCATCAAATGGTGAAGTAAACATATCTGGTCGCAAAAAAATGAAACATTTTTCAATGGCAGATGCTTTTCAAAAGTAATTTTTAGTACAATGATGAAAGTTCTTGCATTCAAAAGTAATTTAGTGGGAACCTCTGGTCAAGAACAAAGGAAAGGTGTGTAATACTGTCTGCTGTAGGCATTTGAATATATTGTCATCCATGCGTGATTTAATAATTTCTTTATGAAACTATCCAGTAAAATGGTCAGTGAAATATTTACTCATTAAATTAGTCTTCTGCTGTAAATGTAGGCAATTAGACTTGTTTAAATTTCTTATTATTTTTATTTAAACTCTTGAGCAAAATCAATCACTTGAATGAATGACTTTTTTGCTTATTTTTATGCTTATTAGTCAGGCAAAAGATGGCTAAAGACTGTACAAAATTCCATACATCTGCGTAAGCAGAAAAAGTACACTTTTTCAATAAATTGATTAATGTTCAGGTTTTCATTTTCTTTTACAGGAAGATGAAAATGAAGCTGAAGCAGAAAATCCATCTCAGGAGCTGAATTTGGAACAGAAAAAATCAAAAAAATAGGAGATTGCTGTCTTGTTTGAAATATTTGCAAGTTGTGTAACAGTGGTTATAGTTTCTCATTGTAAAATTAACAAAAAAAGTTCTCAATAAAGTCATTGAAAATTAAATTCATGGTGCACTGGGGAATTAATTAAGTAGCTCCTGGTGATATTCTTGATTACATTAAAAGCTGAATTATCAGAAGTGAATACTTTACCAGTAAAATTCTGAAAGCTTTTTGAACACGTTATAGAAAGCTGATGGGTTATTCATCACTTGTAGCATTTACTAAGCAAATAGGGCAATTTTATGTTTTACTCTGCAAAGCAGTGTTATCCTTAAAGGATAGTTATAATTCAGACATATTTTGGTATTTCTGAGCAAGAGCTTTGTTTCTTAAAAGTTAGATAAATATGTTCTACTGAAGGAGTTCTGAAATTCCTTCTGATCAGTGATTAAAATAAATGTTTCTAAGGAGTAGGTAGAGGCAAAAGTTTTTGATATGTATGGTACCTTTCCAGAAGTAATTAGTTTTACATTTGTATTGTGATTTTTAATCGGTTTCTTGCTGCATTATTCTTTTCCTTATGTAAACCTCTTCCATCTTCATGTGGTCATTGTCTTTTAATGAATGTCAAGCTTTGAATGTCTTGATTAGGCCATCTTACCCAGGTTTAATTCCCTCATACCAATCTTTCCATTCTAACAAAATAAAATAACTTCTTTCTGTGTCATTAGACCTTCAAGTGAGTAATAAATATCTAAAATGACTTCTCTTCATATAGTCCTAATTTTGTTTACCAATTTACCTTTGCTTTTACTGTTACTTTTTGCATTGAGTGTTAAATCAGATTGTAAATAGTATCCATCCCCAATATTATCCTCTCTGTGTAAATTATATTTTCAGATATTTTAAGAACAACATGTCTATGCTTAAGCAGTATCTTCTATGAATTCTTTTCTGGTTTATGAGGTTCAAATGTGCGTAGCTCATGGACAAATTCAATCACAATTACTCTACAGGAGTTTAATAACACCAGATCTCATTTTAACAAATGCAGCTGTCATGTAAATTAGCATATAAAATAAATTCAGCATTGGTCCGTTTGGTGCAGATCAAGCACTGTAGCCATCTCAGAGAGGAGGGGGAATATGATTTTCTCTTCACTGCAGTGGAAGAGACAGATTTAGGAAAAACAGAAGCAGAGTTTTACCATGCAGGACTTTAGGGACCGTTCTCTCTGCAGCAATGTGAAGGATCACAGGGTATGTGAAAACAAAGGGAATGCTTTTCACTTTTTCAGGCTAACCCAGAACACCATAGTTCTCAGAGCTTAGTTCTCATCAGGATCTGAAGAAGGGGCAGGGTGTCCAGTAGAACAGGCTGAAAGGCCTCTGAATTTTGAAGGACAGAACTAGTAACTTACTAAAAAAGGTAAGAGAATGAAGTTTACATAGGGGTTACACAAGGGAAGCATAATGACAGAGGGAGTTACTGAGATGAATTGGCTGGACATGCCTTGGCCTTTTAGCCTGCACTTGATGCACTTGATGTTTGGGTTTATCCTGACTGAAATTAACAGGTAAGGCCTCAGTTGTGCAAAATATTTGTATCTTTATATAAGCTTATTTCCTTTCAATCCATGGTAGCACATTTGTCCTTTTGCTGTGATTCTAAGCTCTGGGACAGCCCAGGATTGTACAGGTGCGTGAGAAGAGAAGCGTGGTTATTTGCTGTTCAGGTTTTGTATGAAAATGCATTACTTGGCTCTTGAACACCTGAGTGAGAAAAACAGTTCAGACATTGAAAGATACCTTTTGCTTCCATTTGATGCATAACTATGATGAGCTTTAAAGAAGTATTTCCATATCTTCCTAGGTTATTCAAAAATTTAATGTGAAAGTATAATTACATAAGCCATACTTTTAGCTAACTCCAAAGTACGTCACCAGAAGTCTACAGTCAGTGTTGTTAACCTGTCTCTGGGTTAAGTTATTTACTTCAGAATTCAAACATGGGAATTGAGACATTTTCACTGAAAAATAATAACCAGTACTTTTACCATAATCAGCTGGGGTGGAGAATGAGATGAATGTGGCTGAATTGAAATGCTGTCCCAGCTTCATCCCTGACAGAAAAATGTAGGAAACTGATTTTAATAACTTGTTTGTAGACATGTTTACCTAACAGATGGGGAGAGCTGTTTATCTGATAGAGATCAAATGGATCAGATGAAGGCTATACCAGATAGGTGGCTTTGTTTATTTTGATTCTGTTCTAGTTAAAATTTGCAGCTCCAGTGATTTTTTGTGTATTCTTAAGTTTTCAAACTACCAGTATGAATTACATTTTCATGATATATTTTTTTTTTCTCGGAGTCCAGAGGAGTTTTTGATACAACACACTGGGTAAAGCAGATGGCTGGAGCACAGCTATGTGACTCTGACATGACTTCTGAGTGTTACTCTTCAGCAGAACTAAGGTGTAAACCTGATGCAGAATATTGTGATTTTTTTTTAAAGGTGTGTCCGTGCTGCAGTCAAACACAAGCCAGCTTGGATACTGAAAATAACCTAGCTCCTGCAGAATGAAGTTCAAATCTTATCTGGATAAGCTCAAAGCCCAGCTTAGAGATGGGAAGAGCAAAACTTGAGACAGCTTCAATTCAGTTGATTGCAGTCATTTTTTGGAGCAGTGTATTCTTTGTATGCAAACACACATGGGCACCCCTCTGTACATGTGCCCAAGCAGCCAGTTATAATGTCATCTTTATTTCTCTTTCCTCTATTCTGTTATTTAATAGTAAGAGTTACATGCTGTTCTGAAAGTCTAAATGGAAAATACTTATTTCCCACTGCATCTCTCTCATGCATGACAGTGATGATGCTCCCCAGTTGGGAACTGCAGTTTTCTGGATTGCATTAGTGATAGCTATTTTAGGGTGGCTTAGGGGATAATTATGTTTTCTGTGCTTGAGGAGAAACTGTCATTTTCCTCATATTAAAGCAAATTCACTGCTTTTGTGTAGTTGATGATGGATTGCTGTTGGTTTTTGTTCAGTCCTCCATGTTTGCTCTTTTCCCTCCTGTGGAACAGTGGGCTATGGAGAATTTTTTGCACTCCAACACTGTTTTCAATTACAGACAATCACCCCATCCTCAAAGAAGAGCAAATTTCTCTATTACTATAATTTTTGTTCGTAAAAAATATTATCTAACCTTTCCACTCCCTCATGGAAGGTATCAAAAATTTGAGGTGTGGAAGTTCTTGTCAATCACTTAGAGTAATATTTCTGATTTATGCGAGTGTGGTTTGGCTTGTATTGCAGATATATGTGCAATAGTTTGTTATTAAATGAATCTCTTTAGTACATTATCTAATTGTTGTTGTCATGCAAGGATTCTTACTCTGAATGCTGTATTGCTACATTAAATATAGGGCTCCAAATGATTGGCATGAGCTAAAAAATCAAAGCTGCTTTTGAAACAGATGCTGTTACTTTCCTGTTTGTTGCTTCACTGGCATTGAAATACTTGGATCTAAAATGTTGTGCAGTCATAAGGATTCTTGACAAAAGCAAATATATCTTGGTATTTTAATCCCAGTGTATGTGTAACTTCTTACGACTTAATGAGAATCCACAGTATTTTGGTTTTGTCTTAATGATACATTGAAATGTATTGCTGCACTGAACATTTGGTGCTTATTTAGGATCTTTCTCCTGAACAGCAAACTTGTAGTGCTTTATGTGCACAAAGTGTCACATACAGTGGCTAATCCTAATACAATATTCATTTTCTGCCCATTAGAAAGCATTTCTGTACCTGTAAATTAAGAAAACTATTTAATGTGATTATTCCCTCTCAGGAGCTTCAGTATTTGCATAGTAGGAATTTTTGAAGGGAGAAAACCATGCTGACAGAGAAGTATCTCACTTCAGTGCTTCTTCTTATTGCAGTCCTGTAAGTGGGCTACCTCTTGGTTGGTTGCTCTGCATCACACTACAGAAACTAACTCTCCCTGACATTAGGCTGGATACGTTTTACCCTGGTTTTACTCTAAAAAGTGGAGATTGATTAGAAACTGATTCTATTTCACATGACCTAATGAAAACAATTTCTACAATAAGCAAACAACTTCTATCACCTATCTAAGGCTATAGAGCGAAATCATAGCAGGTAATAAATGTTTCCCCACCGTGAATTCAGTGTGGATTCTGCAGTGATGTTATCTGGGGAAGGAAGTGAAGTGCTGAAGGCAACAGCATGAAAATGCACATAGCTATGGCATAATTCTGATTTGTTTGGAAGAACTATTAATTTTCTTGTTACAAAGCCAAGTAAGAGCAACCCTTTAAAACTGTTGAACCATGAAAGCCATTTCCTTAAGGGTTTTAAATTTGGGAACAGAGTCATGAAATTTATAGCTTTGATGAGATATTCTTTGCCTGCAGTCAGAATGAGAGCTAGATCATTGGTTTCCCAGCGTGACACCTATGTATTCTTGTGTGCAGTAGATATCATTAGGCTCATAATAACACAGCTATCATCACATTAACGTCTGAAAGGTTCAGTTTTAATGCTTGGTTTAAGTCTCATTTATACCTACAGCATACAAAGCAGCTGAATAAAAGCAAAAGCTATATCTTACCTATATTGTGCTACTGTTATCCACTTTAACCAAAAACACAGTAATTTTATGCCTGATCAAATTTTTATTATTTTATTTTTCTTGCCAAGTCATGTTGTTTTGAAAGAGCTGCAGTGATGAACTAATAGTATGCCATGAATGCAGTAGCACATAATGGTACAGTGAGACCACTTTTTTTCTGGTTCATGCCAATAAGGACAGTAGGGAACATCATATACATATTGGCCTAATAATTGTAATTTTCAGTATATAACTGAAAATATATGTACTATGTCTGCCATCTTATGGTAGAAGAGAAGTGTATCAGAACATGCTTGATAGCACCTTATTTCTTGTATTCTTTCAGGTAAAGCAGTGCAGACTGTCATGTTCTAGCAAAGTCACACAAAGGCACGCAAAGAAGGAAATACAACTGAAAACAATTTGGGTTTTCACTGCTCTGCTACATATTCTGCAAGTTTCTATTGGAAAAATAAAGTCCATCACTTTACAGCACAAAGCTGTGCAGGTTTTACAGTGAATATCATACCATTTGTATCAAATGAAATTTGCAGAGAGAGATACCAAGAGAAATCATCTTTTGTTCTGCCCTGTGACTGAACAATAGGAAGGAGTTTGGGAGAAATGTCTTTATTCTCATAATGAAGAGAAGAAGTCTGGAGAACCACCAATGTAGCAAGTCTAATAACTTGTGGCAAATTACTTACTACTTTGATCTGAAAAGTTTTCCCCAGATCAGTGTCAGAGCTTTCATTTCTGTAGATGGGAGGGATACCTGCGGGAGTTCTGGCAAGGGATAGTCTGCAGATTGGGGCTGTAACATTGAGTTAAAAGCAGCCAATTCCAGTGGCTTGGAAAGAATAAAATACAAAGACAACATGAATCATCAGAAGTTGGGAAGGCTACATGAGACAATATTCTGCAAGAGCTTAAAACTTGTGGAATAAGAAACACTAATTAGCAGCTAAGGAGATGGCATTTATAAAAGATAGAGTAGAGCAATAATGTGACCCAGAAGAAAGACTTCAGGATGTTTTCATTTTAGTTGTTAAAGTGCTATTTCTTAGTATTTATTTTAAGGATCACTGTTTCAGTCACTAATATCTGAATTTTTTTGACTCAAACTCCAAACTTCTGTTTTAACATCTTGCTGTGAAAGATGTGTTATGAAATAACCTTTTTTTTCTTAAATATTTTAGGGATCAGTTGAATTTTTTATGTCTTTATATCTTCATACAGCAAACTCTTTCAAATATTGAATCAGCTGCAGTATTATGAAATGTTTTGTCCCTGAAAATGAATGCAATATTCATTCTTAGTTGCTAACCTAATGCCAAGTGGTTAGGTGAAAAATGCCTTTTTTGGTATTTTGACTCTTTTTTAAATCTAAGCATAGTGTAGATAATACATGGCATTGCTAAAGACACCCTTTAAGCTACATTGCTCATGGTATGGAATTGTCTTTAATTGCTAAGTAGCTTGCCTATGTAAATCTGTGTGAAATCACACCACTGATTCCCACTTTTAGGATTTGGAGTCAAAATAAAACTGAGACTACCTTTTCTTCCTTGTAGATAAAACCTTTTTTAGACCAGCCAGTGGAATTGTCACGTTTCAGAGAAGCGGGGTGAGGCAGCTGCCAGCAGTATGGAACAGCAGCACAGAGAAAAGACGCCTGTTCCCCAAAGCTTTGTTTTCATTACACAAGTCAACAGCCTGAAAAGCCAGGCTGAGGAAGTGATATAGCTTGGATCATGTTCTTTTAGCACTTCCCTACATATTCAACTGTACTTTTTGTTGGCCTTTGTTAAGAGAGAAAGGAATACAAGACTGCACTGCTGAATGCTTGAGTTATTCAGAAGACCACTGTATTGGGTTTGCATGGCCAAGCTTTGGTGGTGGGCGGGCTGCAGGGGTGGCTTCTGTGAGAAGCTGCCAGAAGCTTATTCATGTAAGACAGAGCCAATCCCTGGCAACTCCAAAGATGGATGTGTTGCTGGTCTAGGCTGGGCCAATTAGAAATAGTGGCAAAGCCTCTGTGATAAGAGATTTAAGGAGAAAAAAAAATTGCAGTTATAATTGCGGCCAGAGAAGAGCAGAGTGAGAATATGTGAGAACAACTATGCTGACAGGAAGATCAGTGGAGAAGGAGGGGCAGGAGGTGATCTAGCACCAGAGCTGGGATTTCTCTGCAGCCCATAAACCATGGCGAGACAGTTGACACAGGGCCAGAATCACCCGCTGGCTCCCAACAACGTGCCGAGAGCGGCTGTTCCCAGATGCCAAGGGGTCTGAGTAACAGCAGAGCAGGGCTCACTCTCTAGGGCACAGTGCTGTGCTGAAGCGCCCAGGGCAGAGATAAGGACCAGGGAGAGATCTTCCCTATAGATTCCAAGGAGGTTTATTTCCAGGGAGAATCCAGGGAGGAAAGACCCTGAAGCCTGGTCTGCAGGGACTCATAACAGGGGAGGTTCTAGGGGAGTACAAATTTTTAACCAATAGGGAAAGAACTGGGGAGGAGCACAAGGCGGGGTTTACCATACATAAACCAATGAGGAGGCACAGGGGGAGGGGAACAGTTCACACAAACCAATGGGGCTTCCAGAAATGGGATTTCCAGGGGATTTCCTAAAGCAAGGGGCTGGCACAAGGAGGGATTGACAATTCAGCAGGAGGAGGGGCAGGGAACATTCTGTAACAAGGGGCAGGTCTAGGGCAAGATGGACAACTAGGGGGGAGGATACAACTTGGGGCTGAACCAACAACACAGGGGGAAATGGAACAAACCATTATACATAAACCACGCCACAAGAAGACAGCTGTGCCCTGTGCAGCTCATGGAAGTCCTCAGGGACGCAGAGATCCACCTGCAGCCCCTGGAAGGGTCCCCCACCAGTGCAGGTGAATGCTTGACAGGAGGCCGTGACCCTGTGTGAGACCTGTGGAGAGAGGAGCCCATGCTGGACCAGTCTGTCCTTGAAGGACTGCATACCATGGAAGAGTGACCCATGCTGCAGGTAGAGAGCTGCAGCAATTAAGCGACAGTTTTGGTATCGGTGCCTTTGAAATTGTACTACTACATTTTAAAGATCTTGATTTTTTAAGTAAAGTTATTTCCTTAGCAGGGGCAAAGTGCCATTGGAAGTCAAGTTATTATAACATTTGTGTATTATATTTCACCCAGAAATTGTTTTTCCTTTGCTTTTAGGAGCACTCTTTCATTTATGGTGCAAGGAAACAAACATCGTTTTTGTTTGCCTCTTTTACAATGAATTCTAATTTTGCATCACTGTTTAGTATATGTATCCCCTAAAACCTGATATTCAAGCCTTTTCTGAAAATAATCAGCTGCTTTTCTAGCTAGATATCAATTAAATATAATACTATTTATATAGATATATATGTAAAAATACAAAAATCTGTATTTGTTTCTTTCAGTTTTATAGTTTGTGCAGTCTCCATCCATAGTAGAAAATGCCCTGAACAAACTGCTCTGGTCTCATGCTGACCCATCTTTGACCACGACGCTCAGCTGGAGACCTCCTGAGCTGCTTTCTCATCTGAATTATTCTGTGATTCTGTGATAAGTATTTCATGTTTATATACTTAGCAGCTTGAATGTGCAAATAGACAAGGTAATAAAATACTTCAATTTTAAAGTCCAAGTGTATCTGTTTTCCCTCTGGGAATGTGAGAGTAGATGTCAGTTTGCAGTGCAAGACCCTGAGCTTCACAGTGCATTCACCTGCCCAGCTTTGAGCAGAATCCAGGCACTGCCCTGGGCTCTGCATGTCCAGGTGAGCCCTTGGGGCTCAGACAAATACAGCCTTCTAAAATGTGACTTATAGTGCAACTTTCCTGCTTCTAAAAATTAATAGCAGATTTTATTACTCCATTTCAGAGTGTGCCAGCAATTTGGGTATTTGAGTTTACTGATTAGTTTTTTTTATGCCTTAAGAAATATCAGATAATGGAGATAGATTTGAAGGTTTGGGTTCAGATGTTTTTTAACTTTCTTTCCTCTCTCCTTAAATTTTCAGCTGAAACATATACAGAAGGTGGAGCTTGTGGAGCTCAAGCTGACACAATTAAATGTCACCAAGCTCTGGCAGTGATAAGGACTTTGAGAACTTTTCCCAGTCCTTTTGTGCTTGAGTCTTGCTCTGTTGACCATCAGTTCTGTATTTTTGAAGTCACTGACCTTTGGACTTTATCACAAACCATACTAGCTTAAACTTGCAAGATGATACATACATGGCAGCCTCCAAGATAAACCTTGGGAGGGATTAATATTTCTGAGTTTATGACCAGTTTGCAAGAGACTAGGGTTAAAGGTTTATTTTTCTTCCATTGTTCTTTTCTTGTTTTACTTCCATCAAGGTAATTATTTTTGCATCTCTTCATTGTATCTCTCACCATAGATTAAACAACTGATTAATACAAAGTAAAAGCAACAAAAAGATAAAGTTATAGCAAAAAATATATTTCACCTTTAGATAATCATTTATTAGAGAGTTCATCCATGATGTATATAACATGTTAATAAAGACTAAGGGTGTAGTATTTATGCAAGGAAAGCAGTGTGGCATAAGGTGGTAATCCTCCAGTGAAGCAGTAACTTCAGGAGCTCCAATTCATCAGAAGCTTTTTGACATCTTTCCCTTGAGCCAGGTCAGTTGAAACTAAAAGCATTGCAAATGTCACATACTGAGGGCTGTTGAAGACAGAAGTGACATGCATTTACAAGCCTTTGCTGGCTGGCTTATCTTTGAAGCACTATTGATTACCTCATGAGGAAGAGGCTGTATATTCTTTCCCTTCTGCCAGAGTGAGGTAAGTTATGTAGGCACAGGTAATAGAAGCAGTGAATTTGGGGGAAAAGATATCTATGGTGAAGTAAAGTACAATGGACGTGCTGACGTCAAGAAAGGTGCTGTGATTAAAAAAAAAGAAGGGAATGATCAAACCAAGAACTCCAGTTAGTTAACCTATGTTGGTATGGCAAACAACAGAGCCATTCAAATGACAAATTATTATACCAGCTGTCACATTTTGGCTTTCTAAATTGTTCTGTGCCCATGTCCTTTGCAAAAAGCTGATTTCCTATGTCTTTGTAAGTAGATCACCATGGCAGAAGGGTGTGGGTCACATGTCTTTTCATAGGCTTTACCTAGGAAACTTCTTAGTTTATTAATACAATTGTCTTTTTGGGGACATAGAACTTGGGAAAAGTTTTAGTGTTCCTCTCCTGCAGAGGTGGTAATGTAGACTTCTAATAGTAAGAAAAACTAGATATTTCATGACAACCAATCCAACCTATTAAAATTTCCATTAGAAATAGTTGAGACATTTATGTCATAAAATAAAATTGTACTATGATAGAACTCTAATCAAATTACAATTATTTTCATTTGGCATAAAAAGACATTAGAAATTCTTGCTGTTTATCAACTTAAATTGCTAATTGAAGGAAATGGTTTCTATATCCTTTAGAAGATATGCAAAGCACATTTGTATTGCCAAACGAGCCTTTTCAAGATTGCTGCATAGCAGTAGCTGTTGAATGGCTACAGAATGGTTTTTGTACATTTGAAAACTGCTGCTTCCATTTCTTTTCTTATCTAAAACCTAATTTAACCTGTTGATTCACCTTGTATTTATAGCAAAGCAAGTGAATAAACCTGACAAGTTTTTTAATGCTCATTGTACACAGTAAGCAGAGGTGCATAATGACTAAAGGCAGAACATACTCTCTTTATGGTAAATTTACATACTTTTACTATGCCTATCCGTAGTCACTCTATACAATAATAGGACTCCTGTAATGAGAAATGAACATCATGTTGCATATAGCAAATGTCCATTTAAATTCCAAATAAATTTCACAAAGATGTGAGAACTTTGCTTGCTTGCAGTGTTGGGGAAACATTTGTAGTGTCTGTTTCTTCATGTGATTCTGATTTTTTTTAAAGTTTTAATTTATAAAATTACTTCAGGCTTCTGTTTTGACATTAGACGTTTCTTAATTTTGCAAGTCACTACACACAAAAGAATTTTCATTCCCATGTGAGAGAATTCAGCAGAGACTGATTTTAATAGCATCAAGTATTATAACAAAACATTTTGATTTCAATACTGCCTATCCCAGCAGGAAAGCTTTTATTTCTGAATTCCCCATGGAACTAGCTCTTGTACTTGCTAATTGCTGTACCACTTCCCTGAAGCTTATCATCACTGAGGTCTAAGTTTCTCACAGAGAACTTGACTGGAAACAAATGCTCAAATAAAGGATATTTTCCATTAAAAAACAGTAAATTATAGTCCACATTCTCATAATGCCTGTTATCCTATGAATATGTACACATGTACGCAGAATGTAATTACACCTGGAACTGCAATAGGAATGCCAGTCTAGTGATGCCTTCTGACTTACCAGTTGAATGTTTGTTTAGTAGCATAGCATGAAGAGCCACATTAGTCATACACAAAGTCTGTAGTCAGATTTTGATTATTAAATGATGAAAATATATGTTTTTATTTGAACCCATTTCAGAGCAATCTGTTTTTAAATGAATAACATATAAAAAATCCAAGAAATTTCCCACATTGGTTAATTTCTAAGGGCTTTTACATAGGATCATGTAAAAAACCCCAACTATTTGCATAATGGGAACATTGTATTAAATTAGATCATGTTCAGACTGTGAGTGTGTCTTATAGCCCAAGTTCTTTTATACTGAATAGCATCAAAATCACATAATGTTGATTTTTTTGTTTCTTATGGTAAGTATAACAGATTATGTGAGGCAAGAAGAAACCAGAAATGTTAAAAAAAAATAATGTATATGCAGATGAAGGGTAGCAGTGTGTTCTGGTTTCAGACCGGAGGCAGACTTTAAGTCAACATATCTGGAGTTAATATAAGGTGCAAGTGGTTTAATTCAGAATTTAAATTACTACTGCAGTAAGTAAAAGAAGGCTTTGATCAAGAAGATAATTTTTTACAAAGATGACAAGAGGGTGCAGGTTCCTATTACAGCAAAAAAATGTTGGATTGCATTCCAAAAGGTCTGGTAAATCAATAGATAAAATGAAAGGACTCAGTGAACCTCCTTTCATAATCTCTCCATCATGTAAAGACTCTCTTTTCAGTACAGAAATGGTAAATCTAAGTAGTTGCAACTGCTGAAGAGTTGTCTTGACATGACCAGGAACTACACCACACAGCCACACTGGCTATTTATGTAACCCATAGGTACACATGTTGTTACATTTACTAGATAATACAAAATGTTACTAAATCAGATCTCAAACTCCTTCCCAAAATGTTCCTTACATTATCATGCGTATTTTATGCATAAAGATAAATATTTGGAGGTTTTTTCCTGTATCTTTTCAAAGGTTGGAAAGACCAACTGACCTGCTCTTTATGATTGATAATAGGAGAAATCTGACAAGCTTTGTATCTGTAATAATACCACATTAAATAACAGTATGTCATGTCTGAATGATTATAAGAATTGTACTGGTAGGTAAAAAAAAAAAAAATCTGTTCATTGTTCAGTCTTAGCAATAAACTATTTCTTATTGAAAAATAAATAGAATTTTACTACCTAATTCCTCTTATCGGTAGAACATTGCTATCACCTTTTTCATGTTTCACTGATCTTTAAATGACACACGCAATATTAATGAGTTTAAGTGTTATTTTCAAGGAGAGGTTTTGTATGTACTGCCTATCTTTTGTTTAACAAGGAAGCATTTTCTGCTTTGGAGGCTGGACTTACTCTACCTCTTTTCTTTCACCTCTTTTCCTACTAAAGAGATCATATAATTGTCAATGTGCAATTTCAAGGAACAACTGTAGAAATCTTTTTTAAGTAGGTTTCATTCTTCAGCTCTGGCCATTTTGATACAAGATGCTGAATTGTGAAGTTCTTCTTTGATGTATGTTGAGCATGGGTATCTTTCAACATAGTCATATCAAATCCTGCCTCTTCTTCTGACATTGCATTGACCCATGGTGATTTTTTTCATCCAGCCTTTGTAATTTTGAATGGGTTTGTCTGGTCCTGTTTAAGTTTGCTTATATCTTGGTTGTAGCAGTGATTCAGACTGGCTTTGAAGAACTGATGCTTATGTATCAAATAGATAAATGCTTTAATAAATGCCTAGAATGTGCTATGCTTTCATCCTCAGTTATTTCCAGGACTCCCCAGAGTCCCTGGCTTTGCTCTTAGTTTGCTTTGTTCTTATGAATCTTCATTGGACAGCATCTAATTCATGATGCAAAACACTGTACCATGTGTTGATGATTGTATATAGATATGGATTGGTTCCTTTTCTTCCCTCAGGGAAGAAGTTGCAAAACATTAACCCATTGATATTTTGAGACATGCTGTTTGTGTTTTATGCAAACACAAATTGTTTCATTTGGCATCTTTTTTATACGGATCCTGGAAACGATTGTAGGTGCAGATAAATTATATCTCTCCCCTCATATATACAACAATTTCCTCCATTATTCTACAGACCATCACCCCAAACAGGTGTTTAAGCATGTGGTTCATCTTACATGCATTTAACATATTGTGTTTTCTTTGACAGCTGAGCCCTCAAAAAGAGGCTCCTGTCACCTTAGGAGATGGCTGAGACCAGAGGAAATATGTTTAGGTGATGCTTAAAGTGCTTGACCATTTGCTGGCTCCAAAATCTTGGGGGATTTAAATGCTAGGGTTAAATAGGCAGGTAGTTAGCTTAATTGCATTTTAAAAATTTGTATTGGTTTTTACAGGGTATTGATTTTGCACATCATCCAACTTGTCCGAGGACTCCCAGCTTAACTGATCATTTGCACAACCTTCCTAGGCTGAAGTCTTTTGAGATAACACACCTAGAAGTGCAGAGGGCTGTATTTACAAAGAGCAGTGGCAGTAAGGGGTGAGGGATTATTGTGAGCAGCCCTGCCAAGATCATTTCAACAGCATGAAAACTGCTGATAAACGCCGTGGAACAAACCTGAAGTCCCCAGTTCACGGGAGCCTGCTGGACCAGATAGGCTTGAATGGCTGCCAGTGTGTGAATCAGATGTCACTTGGGTTTGTGCTAGAGCAGACAATCTGTTTCTGCAGCACTGGGGCCTGAAAAGAGGGAATGAATAAATAGGAAGAGACTCCATACACAATATCCCTTTCATGTTACCCGGAAAACCAGTTTTATGCCAAATTACTCTGGGATCAGACTTGTGCCATTTACCTTATTGGAAAGCAATAGCTCCCCTTTATCAGTCAGTACAGTATTCATTTTCATTCCCATCTTTGCATTAAAGAAAGGGATAGGGTTTCTTTGAGAATAGCATTGAATTAGGTTTCATTCTGTGAGGCCATGCAACTGTTGATAAATAATTCTATTTGCCAACACTTAAATCATTTGTTTTCACAATAAGGAGAATTTAAATTTTCTTTTAACTTAGTTGAAATTTCATTGGTTGTAGGTTCTGTTCTACTCCTGGGACTCTCTCTGCCCCACATAGAGCAAATGCCAAATTAGAGAGCAAAGTAATTTTTTTTTTTTTTAATTTCAAGTTTTGTTCCTCCCCCAGAAACACAAACATGCATGTGCACAGATACACAATCCATCATTTTGAATTCTGGTTTTGGTCATTGCAAATGGCTTGAATTATTTAAAACATAGAAGGGAGGGACCCAGTAACTTTTTATATTTAGCAGTGAAGCTTAACTGTGTTCTTACCGTAGCTCTAGTAGGCCATCTCTTTTGTTAACATTTGGTTTAGATGGTTTTCAGGTCTCTTAACTATATTCATGAATTTTCTAGTTACCTGACCTTTAACTAACTGCCGTTTTCTCTCAGAAATTTGAAAAACGTTTACGTTGGATGCAGACAGAAAAGAAGAACTTTGAGTGATCTGTCCAGCCAGTCAGTGAAAAGACATTCCCAGGTCTAAGTTTCTGAAGACATAGATTATTGTGAGTGATATATTGGCACTTGATATTAACCAAGTAATGCATGTATGGAAGCAGCCAGGATAGCAAACAGTGGTTTCTGAACAGGGAGACATGACACAATTACAATTTGTTGCCTCAGTGCAGGGCTGTTATCCTTCCCCATTGCCCTTCTTTCTAAATAAACTTGTTGTTTTGTGTACCCTATTTAATAATCAGGAAAGTAGGGAAGTTGCTATCAGGGCAGAAATGAATGATGTGTAGAAGAAAGGAAGGCTTAATTTAGATTTAGAATTAATCCTTTTGGGTCTTTTGCAAAATATTTTTTTCTCTCAGGGAGTGTGATTTTTTTGGTGGTGCCTTCATGTCTTGCCACTCTTTTAATAATTGTACCTCTTTCCATGAAGCCCTTCTCAAATTATCACCATATCATTATGTCCCTGGTGCTATATTATTCCAATAGTATTTTGTGTCTGTTGCTGATTTAAGCCATAAATATTTCAAAAGCTCAAAGTTTAAAAAAAATCAATGATAACATATATGCAGCATCCATAATATATAAAGACAGTGGTCTGAAATGGCCATTTGAAAGTTCTAGAAAATTAATCATCATAATATTTATTGCAGAACTGTCCTCTTTATCAACATAATTATTATAGTTATTGATATTACTACAGGCATCCTGTTATTGTACCTTGTACTTATTAGATGGGAGCCTGTTTCACAGGCAAAGTTTCTACAGCCTTTTTTGCCAAGTATTTGAAATAGTGAGATGTATTTGGACTTAGCTGCCCAGAGATGTTCCTGCACCATCCTAACAACTTTTTATCCACCAGCTCTACTTTCTCCATTGTTCAGAGGCAGATCTGCAGCACTGACCCATGGCTGCCTTCTGCTGCACTACACATGAAGGTTAGGACATCAGCACCAAATATCTGAGCACAGTGACCCCACTACTCTGTAGCCCACAGGCACAAGCGTGTGAAGCAATAGGAAGCATATGCTCCTGGTGGCCTCCAGCCCTGAAGTCTCTGAAACACATGGGCAATGTCCAGGAAATGGTATCAAAGCAGAGCTGTAGCAGTAATTGTGCTCTCTCTCTCTGGCTGCAGCTTTTTGGTGTCATGCTTTTGACTCCAAATGCTACCAGAAATAATTGAATCCCACCTGTGGTTGCAGCTCCCCTCTGTGTCTGGTTTTAAACAATTATGAGTTTGGAGCCTCTGGGTGAAGACATATTATAGTAATTTTAAACCCCCATATTCATTTATTGGCTCAGCTTTCTCTTTGTCAATTTGGTTTTTAATCCTGTAAAAATAAACTGCTGAGGACTTCAGCAGTTCAGAATTAGGAGTTCAGAATTAAATGGCTTTTAGTTGTATGCCTCCCAATAGGCTTCATAGTTCTGATGGGATTTCACAATGCTGATGCTCTGCTGGGCAGAAATGCCCAATGCCCAGGCTGAAAGGGCATCTTTGCCACAACCAGCACAGCAGGTCCTGTGAGCTCTGTCTTACCACCCCAGTGCTTCACACAAGCTATAGCTCTATTTAGCTGGATAACCACAGTAATAATGATAACAATAGTAATGTGAATTTTATTGTTCTGTCGAGGAGAAACCAGACTGGCTGCCAACCCTGAAAGTTTCATCTGGATTTCCTCCAGCATGCTCCTCAACGCCTGTGGCAAAGACTGTACAGCTCTGATTATGCCTCATCCTGTTGCCTGCAGGTTTTGTCAGAGAGATGTTTGTATGCAGCTAATGGGACTGTCATGAGAACTGAGGCCCTGAGGGTCAGAGACAGTTTAAGTCTCAGGAGTACCAGTAAAGTTTCTGAGTTTGATGCTTACAGCAAATTAACAATGTATTTAAACTCGCTGACTAGAAATATTTATAATCATAATCAAAGTATTATTTGGCATATAAAGCCTTGTGAACTTTTTGTAGGTCAGTTTTGGAAGTTTATTTGGAAGAATTATCCGGTAATAATATTCGAGCCCACAGAAAGGTAAGTTCTGACATGTTTGTGACTTTTTGTATATATCAACGCATTCAACAGTTTACAGAGCTGACCAAACAAGATTTTCTTTTCATGAAACAGTGAGATTGGGTAATCTGTTGTACTTTCTCAATTAGTTGTAATGAGAGGCATTTGACTACATTATTGGAAAACTAATATAATTATCAGATGCTGTATAGGAAAATTCATAATGATTTGGAGCTGCTGGGAACATTTAATGAGATCTTTTTTTTGCTTTCATTCATTCAAGTATGTCCTTAAGCAGTTAGATTGGTAAAGGTTAAGATATTTTGACATTAAAAAGTTTCTTAAATGCAGAATTCTTGTATAGTGGGGTCTGTTCATGTCCCAAACCTTATCTGAGCCTGATTACAATGGAGAACATTTCTTCGGGGTTTTTTTGTCATTTTTTCCATGATGAAATTTCTGTCATAAATTATGATAAAGCTAGATTTTTCCTGCTATCAGATTGCTGCTTAATCTGCAAATCCAATGCAGAAAAAAAAAAGCTTTATTGGGAGGTTTAAATACTCAGAATGTTTTTGAGTAGAAAAAAAAGGACAAAATGAAAAAAAAAAGAAGACACAATAATAATTGTTGTGTGCACGCATTTTTAAATTCTAACTACAGCTTGTGGCTATTCAATGCTATAAGACAGACTTCATGACTACATTTAAATATAGTGGTAACCCAACAAAAATTCATTTATCCCTCTGTATTAGAAAAATGACTCCTGAAGAACAAAAGTTGTCTGCAGTTTTAAGTAAGCTGTATCTTTGAGTATAACTTTGAGGTAATTGTTTTTATGTTGTATAATATGACCCAAATATTGTGGTTTTGTCAGCATGTCTAATAGGTTGCTCAATACCCTTGTTCTGCACAGGTCATTGAGCCCATTCATGTTCAATGATATACAGTATGAATGCTCATGGGTAGTTTGATACATCTTTAATAGCAGGTGAAGGAAATGGCACAAGTTTATTTTTTGACCTTCTGGAAGTGCATTTCCAGATGAAGAGAATTGCACTTTTAGCTTGATCAATGAAATGAGAAATTTTGGTGTAGAAAATGTTTAATTACTGCAGATAAACTTCTGAGAGCTGGCCAGTCATTTCCTGTGATTGCCATTATAATGCAAATTAAAGGAACATTTGTTTTAGATAAATTATTGTACAAAGTGAAAGGTCATCACAAGCATTTTCATCTCACTTCTGAGTTCTTGGATTAGTTTATGCCAGTTGAACAACTTTGTTTCTGGCCTCAGTGCAAAATGCTCTGAATATGTAGCTCTGCTCAGGGCTTTTAGTTTGAGACTACATGAAAGAACTCTAAATACTTGATCACAAGTAATATATACTAAAAGTTGATGTCAGTGGACATTAAAAAAGTTTAAAGTGGACAACTTACTTCTTAGAAAGTGATTATTTGATATAAAAAATCATTATGATTATCATGATGACAAAAATTCTCTAGTGTTAATAAAATCAATATTATACTGAACAGACAAATATTAAAAGAACCCTGAAAACCTAGTCCTAAACAACCATTAACTTTGTTGATGTAGAATTAAAATGGTTTGAGGTCATTCTGGGCCATTTACCAAGTTGCACAAAACCAAATTCATGAGACACAAGACAGGCAGTTCCAGCATGATCCTGAATAATTTTGGTGGAGTCATAACAAAGAGGTGTTAGAAGCTAGTGATACTTATCTGGAGTATGAGATACCTGTACTCTCTGACATGCCACTGATCTGATGGGTGTGAGGAATAATTATAGTGCTGTATTGGAGTGTAACTGTGAATTGAATAAACTGGGACAACCAAACTGGGAGAGGAGTGGGAGGAGGATGAGATGTAGGCACTCCTCCAATGTGCCTCTTCTCTGGCAGATCACCAGGCTGTGTCTTCTTGCTCTGAAAATTGCTGGCACAGGAGTGGTGAAATTGCTCAATTACACCTTAAGCAATTAATTAATTAATTACACAATAAGACTTTTTACCATTTTGTATCAGAGTATACACAGCATAAAGGAGTTTTAAAACTTAATGGAGGCACAATGTCACGTATTCTGAAGGACTGCATGGAGGGCTCATGTGGTGAAGTCTGCTAAATATGATGGGAAGAAGTATAAAACAAGTCTGTATTTAAGTGTCTTTTAACATGGTGTATCTAAAGTCTGTGGAAGAGAAGTCTCTTTCCCACTGGATAACCAGTCTTCCTGCCTGACACTGTTCATGGATGGCAGATGACAGTAGTGCTCTCAACTTGCACACAGTGCAAGGACTTAAAGACCACAGTGGTCTGTCTCAAACACTGTTATGGTCCCAGAAGGACTTTGCCATGAGATAAGCACTGAACAGCGTGACAGGATGGCACTAACTCCAGACCTGGTGGAGGTGAGATCTGGTTAGCACATTCTGGGTAATGCATCCAGACAAAAATTCCCACAGTGACAAGCAGTGTAAAGAAACAACTGCACGCACACATCACCAATCAAACAAAAGTCAACTCAAGTTATGGGACAGTTGGTATCAGCAATCACCAAAGACCACCACAGCCCACTCTGAATATGCCTCCCTGGATACCTAGAACTTGGACTGTAAGTGGGACCTTGAGATAAGATAAAGGTAGTACTATTGTCTGGGGAAAAAAAAAAAATCAGCTAGTGGCATTGTTGTGTTTCTCTCACAGCCTCTGCTCTTAAGAGTCTTCAGGAAATGGAACTGGGATTATCATTAGTTGACAGGACTGACTTACACCTGGGTGCCATTCAGTAAGGTGTAACATTGCCACGTTTGTGAAAGTGTTTTACCATTGAGGAAAATGGCTAATGGGCAGCTTTATGACATGGCTGGCAAATCATCAGTGATCAGTTTCCTTTTTATGAAGAAAGGAGGGTTAGGAATGGGGAATAATATGCACTAGGAGAAAGAGACCCCAAAAAGTTGTGCTAAAATTCTAAACAGTCCTTGAGAGACAGAATGGAAACATTTAGAACAGGGTTTGTCTAATTAGAATTTCACTGAGGTTTAGAGATCAAATACAGTGCAAAGTTTCTCCTCACCTTATCTTTGTCATATTTGTGCTTGGATATGTACTCTGCAGTTTCCAGCTTATTTCCAACCTAATTGGGACGGAGTGGCCCTTCTTTAACTAGACATTTTGCTTTTCTACCCCAGGCATACTTTATTAATTATGCCACAGTACATTGCTGACATTATAAATCTTACTGTACACAATGTCCTCTAAATTGATCTTATGGGCATTTATGTTGATCTTTTGCCAAGTCATTGGTCCAGTTTCAATTCCCAGAGTGTTTTTTAATCTAATCTCGGTTCTACCCCTGGATTTATTGTTCCTTGTTTAAGATTGTTGTACTGTTGTACTTACAAGTACTGTTGTACTTATTGTGGTACTGTTGTGTTTGATAGAGAAATTTAGCTGCTTGAAGATAAATGGATGACAAATTAATAACACTTCAATAGCAACTTTCGGAATAAAGAAAGTTCTCTGTGGTCACTAGAGTAAGACCAGGATTTTGCCTGAGATGAGATGATGCAGTGATGCCAAAGCCTTTACTGTAAATGGTTTGAGGTTTTACCCTTACTGTAAGAAAGGGTAAAAGAAGGGACTAGTTGCTTTGATAGACAGTTTTGGAGAGTGAATAGATTGCCGAAGTGGGCTACAAGAGAAGTACAAAACCAGCTGTGAGAGATGAAGAGCTGCAGAGTGCTCTGCCACCAGGCAGCAGGAGAGGAGCATTCCTCTTGTTCAAGAGAGGAGCATTCAGAGATGAAGCTCATTGACCCTGTCATAAAAGCTATAAATGAAACATAAAAGCAGTGCAGTTAGTTTTAGGATAGAAGGCTTTCTACCCCTGGTTTTATAGTCAGTCTAAGGTCACATGGATCCTTGCTGCACAATTATGGCCATATCTTCCCTTTCCTAGCCTTTCCCAACAGTCATGGATGCTGACTGTGAGCACACAAGGTGGAACATCTTTCTGGGCTCATGGTTCACAGGCCTGCTCTCATCTGATGTTTGTGGTAGGGAGACCAGGAGACTGATGTTAATCCCTTTGTTTGGGCTTTAACAGACTGGATACTTATTTGAATCAAGAACCTTGTCTTGACCCTGGGGATTTTACATTTACATAATTCCATGATCATTAAATAGATGTCAGAAATGTTTTCTTTCTCTTATTCCCTTGGGGTTTTTTTCTTATTTTCTTTTTTGTAGCAGTTTTGGTTGGCTACATGCTGAGTCTCTCACTCATTGCAGAATTTAGCAAGAACAGTCTAGCAGATATACTTGGTTTATGAATCCATTTTCATAATGTTCCAACATCCACATCATGGCTTTTTCCCTGAAAAACTGGAGGTTTAAAAAAATAATAATAAAAAATAAACACATTATAACCCATCAGGAATTATGTTTGCAAAGTTACATCTTATTGCAAGAACTACATGGTAGGAGGCTTTTTGGGTCAGCATAATTGAGCTCTGGAGTTGGTCTGGGTTTTCTTTTCCTTCATGTTTTTTTTTCAGTGCTGCGATGGTTTGATGAACTACGCCATGTGTGCTGTTTCAGAGACTTCGCAAAGAATCAGCAGTCGCAGGAGAGGCACAACATTGTCAAATTGGAGCAACAGGAATTTGTGTATATGTCTTTTGCTTCAGTGCAATGACCCTTCAGGAAAAGTGTCAGATTTCAAATAAATCCCTGTAGAAGACAAGTTTTGTGTACATACATTTTAAAAAGCTTGCTGCTGGTACGTGGGAGAGATAAGAGCACTCATATTAGAAAGACCTGCAGTGCCCAGGCTGAAAAGATGTTGCAAGTTTACAGGATGCCCAGGAGAAAAAGACCCTGTTATCCCCACAGGGACTCTTCCAACATCTGTGACCCTAATTTTTCTGTTAGGGGATGAAAGTTTTGTAAGTTTTTAAAGAGATTTGCAAAGGATTTTACTGATTTATAGGCTCATTCTGCTACTCAGCAAGTCACCAGTGACTTCCCCTCAAGCCCACAAAACATGTGATGCCACCAGCCACAGCCATGCCACCAGCTCTTCCTGCCGCAGCCTGCGTGCTGCCCAGCCATGTGTTTGTCCTCCCTTTTCAGCAAAATAACTGGAAGCTGATGGAAGAAACAGAAAACCTTTCTCCCCTTTAGCACTGTTGGCAAGATAAGCAGCACAGGAACGTGTTTGCCAGGGAGATTGTCGTGCTGTCAGAAGGCATTAAAAGAGTCTAAGCAGCTTCAGAGCCTGCTGTGCAAGACAAGATGTGCTCACAAAGTCACTGCTTGTGTCTTGGTGAGCTCACACTGTAGGACACATTTTAGATGGGGCTGCTTGCACAAGATCTTCTCGGTCTGTTAAAATCTCCTCTTCTTGAACTTGGCCTGTACAAAACTGTGCTGCTGAGCCTTAAATTTTTAAATTTTTAAATTATTCAGTGTGTTATTGAAATGGAATATTGCAATATGACATGCTCCATCAGAAAGTGTCAGGTTTTTTTGGAAGGTATTTTTTCTGTGTTTATGGACTGCCTCACACAGGCAGCCATAACTAATGAGCTATAACCTCTACTTTCACAGTGTGTTCTGGGGCTACTTCGATGAAAATAGTAAACAGTGCATTTTAAGAGACAGACTGTTTTAAATATTTTCTGAAACTAGTATTTTCATGTTTGTTTTAATTGTGGTCAAGGAGTCTTACATACAAGACACTCTAAAAAGTTCACTTAGTGGAATAGATGTTTCTCTAGCTTCTTATCAGGATAAATCCTATTCTTCAGAGTATGGAAAAATCCCATAAATATTGACAGAATAAAAATATAGTGTATTTCTCAAAAATAATTGGAAGATATAAGGGCCTGTAGATTGTCTTTATTATAGTTACAGTAATTATTTGTTTAAGTTTTCTTAAATTAGTAATTTAAAATTTTTAGAAGTGTTTTAATTTTCTCCTTGCTCATTCTCTAAAATGTCTGAAATGAAATTAAAAATGGTCAAGACAATTTTCTCTTAGCTGGTTCCAACAAACAGGCCTGTTCAGCCTGAGATTTGAAAGGCTTTCCGCCCATCTGTTTTCTTTTTTGGTCTTTGGCATTTTACCCACTGAGATTAAGTGATAGAAGAGGTAACATCTGTACTATTTCCAAACCTGGATTACACTCTATGGGAAATAAACATAGGAAATTTGGTGGAATAAAACTTTTATAAAAGGTCTGTAATAGAGAAAACTCTGTAAGTGTGTGTACACAGTAAATACAGGGAAGTCATCGCTTGTCCTCTGGGTTTCATGCTGGCATAGAGTGAAAGGCTCAACAGAAAAAAGAGAGAGGGTGTCCTTGTTTATTCAAGATTATGCATTTTCCTAACAAAGAGCTGTTTCAGATGACCTATAATGCTGGCTTTCTGCTTTGTGGTCTAAAAACAAAAAAAGGAAATTAGAGACAATAAGGGAAATTCCATTTTATAAGTAATAATTGGAAGGGGTGTCACTGCTTTTCCTTTTGTAGCAACAAAGAAGGCACTCTTAAACAGCATAATCTTAAGGCAGAGCTTTTATACACACAGGGCTTAATTTATGGCACTCCAGCTTCTACTAAAATTAGTGACTCAGAAATAAGGCATGTAGCCTTCCTTTGAAACAAATTCCTATTGCATGAATATTTCATGAAATTTTTTAGACAGATAGAAGTAGAAAACAAACACTTGCCTTAGCTACACAAAATGTACTTCAGAATGAAAGTCACTGGGCTGTTTGCTAGAAATATGACAAAGTTGTGATCCATGTTGCTGGAGAAAAGGACAGAAAATTCAAGCATTTGAGCTTACTGCTGCAGTGACCAAAAGGAAATCGCCAATAGTTGATATTAGCAATTATTTCTTGAAACAGCCTGGAAACAGGAGTTCAGTGGTTCCTGCTGCCAGCTTCATTGTTTGATTCTGTCCCACAGTAGTGTGAAACTTTGCTTGTCTTCTCAGGTGGTGGTAGAAGAAAGTTACTCACTGGCCAGGACAGTTAATGGCAAAAGTGAATAATGTGAATAACCTCAATAAAATTTTGTATCGTGAGAAATTTACATCCATTCTCTGATAATACAGTGGAAAAAAAAAAGTCTATAAATAACCCAGACCTGCTTACTATCTTTTCTTACTCAGAGAGCATTCCTAACACAGTCTTGGGCAAAACCAGTATATTTCTATTGAAACTTTTGTCTAGGTGATTTGACCATTTCCTATTAGATGAAAAAATTCCAAATCAAAAACTTCCAAGAAAATTATGTTCATCTCTAAGAAATATCACTAGTCCAATATAGGGGCAAAAAAAGAAACATGTGGTGGCACAAATCATACTTAAATAACTCATGTGCTGCTCTGATGAGGTATGTGTTTTGCCCTGTAGAGGGACGTTAGTGGTAGTGGAGAAATAGTTGTATAAAAAAAGGTCAAATATTATAGGAGAAGCAGATGCAAAAGAGGAGTTGTTTAATAGATTGAATTGTTGAAATTATTCAATCTGTTGAAATAATTCTTGCAGCATCTTGGAAGATCTAGAAATATTCTCTTTAAGATTAATTAGTCTCATCAAATTCTGCTTTGTGCTCACTCTCATCCAACTGGAAAACATCTGGCTTTGAGCTATCAGAGATTATAACTGTGCTAATAGAAGATTCTGAAAGCAGTGAAAATTATTTAACATTTGTCTTTTTGAAGTACCTAAATTGTCTTTTCTTAATGATGTTACAGCTTCAAAAGTTTGAAAAAAAGAGAAAGTTCAAATATATGAGAGGCAAGAAAGTTCACAGCACACACATAGAGAGATATTCTTTGAAGTCTTCCGCTACCAAGGACCATTTTTGCCATTAAGCCATGAGCAAAAAGAAATTTTTTACAGTTAAGACTAAAAAGCTTCTAAATTTTGTAAACTGCTGAGGCCATCTCAGAGCAATAACAAAGATTTTACATCATGTAGATCCAAGCTAGGACATAGTGAAATTGATCTCTGGAAGTCTGTACACACTTCAAGGTTTCAGAAATAATTTTCTACTCACACTTTGCCCGTGGTCTTTATAGACATTTTTTATCCATGCTTCAGCACAGTTCCTCTATTATGATCCATCTTAGGACTAATACGAACTTACCTTTTGGTGCAAACGTTCTTTATGTAATTTATGGAAGGATTATTTTGCTTTATGAAGCATTATTGCTTAATGCTTCATAATGTGGAACAAAGGTTTTACATTACATTTCAGACATGCTGATATAAGGAAGAGGATGGGAAGGCAAATAAATACATCTTTAATACTATGCTAATTTACAGAAGGACAAAGAATCAGTGTTTGTTTCACTGACTTTCACAAACCAACAAGTCTTTGTGAAAATATTTAAAGTTTTCTGTCAAACATACTATCATCATCTTTTCTCCTATGTTGATACTGCATATTCTGTGATACAATAATTCTTTAGTTAAAAATTCATTGTTTTATCATCATTTCAAAATATGTTATAATCTACCATAATTTCAAATGCTTTTGCACTCATTTTCTAAACTTTAATCCTAGTTATCCTCAAGTCATTCTGTGATTGTAGAATAAGACATGAGATATTTGTGGATTAACATGGCGTTCATCGAAGGTGGCTTAGTAATATGTTTTAACATACTTCTGCTGCTTACTGAAACAGTTTCAACAAAATGAAATTATTGATATTTCAGTTTTTTAAATTTTAAAAATTAATAACTAGATGAAGAGAGATCACATTTGCAAACCTGCCTGAACTGGTTTTGTCTGTTTCAATGATGATAACTTTATGGTGTGATGAAAATATGTATTTACATATTGGTAAATCCACTCTTATAATATTTTATAATTAATTCCACACAGTTGTTGCTAATAATAGTTATCACTCAGTAGTGTACACAATTTAAAAAAAGATACTTGTGTCTCATTTTGTGTGTTTTCTGCTAAGACTGAGTGTTTCCAGACAGAAAGTATACCACTTTCTTGTATGGAAATGATTCACCAGTAGACCTGATGTTGGACCATGCCTCAAGTCATTACAACTATCCATGAGACAAAGGAAAAGGGTATCACTTTTGGCAAAAAAATTAAATGTTTCAATGTAGAGATGCAGAGCCTGCTTACATTTTAGAGTGTGGAAATCTGGGTGGTGCAGGGTGAAATATCTTCTCAGGAAGGGCAACTGCTGGTTGCCCTTGGTCAGACATGGTCAGAATTTGAAGAGTTGGAATTTAAAATGGGAATAAAATTTGAAGCTGCTTATGAACAAATCCCTTCCCAAGGGAAGAAAAGTTTTCTTCCCCTCCTACAAGGGGGGAAGAAAAGTTACCTTTCTGTGCTTGTTCCTGTTGAATGCATTGATTCTTGGATTCAACCTCCTCAGCAATGTTCAAATTGCTCATCATATCTGCTGTGATTTTATTTACTCTTTCCAGTATAGCTTGGTCCTTTGGAGTCAGTACTGATAGGATTTAGGTGCACACAAGGTTGAATGTTGCACTACACTGAAACTGTTTGTTTGCTTCTTGTGACGTGTGATCTAGGGCTAATGGAGTATTTCAAAATTGAGTGTCTTCACTAAATTAATAGACCTGGCATTTGTTCAGTTCCAGAGAGTTTGGTACCCAATCCAAATTCAGTAGTGTCTTCTCGGGTCAGTGGTGGGATTGAGACTAGAACTGAGGAAAGGACTCATTAATGTCTAGTACAAAGGAGGATAAAGACAAAATGGTGACTGCAAGCAGTGTCTGATGGGACTGCTGCTCTAACTGAAGCGAGCTTTTGGAAGCTGCTCTCTGCTGACTTGGCTCTTAGTACACTGAGAGAAATCTAGTCTTGATGTGGGCCAGTTTGTGTGCCTTGGGAGCAGCTTCAGAAAGAAACTGAATCAAATGTGTAGGACACATGGAGTTTATAGAGGACAGCATGCAGGATGCACAGGCAAGAGTTTAATAAGGATGTTAAAAGAGGGTGGTATGGTGTGCTTTATCTTTCATACTTCTAACCATATGTATGTCAGTAATGAATTAGCACATTTACGCTGATTTTTTTTGTGTGATTCCTCCTGAACAGCTGGTTACAATATCTCTGATTATTGTTAGCACACTATTGTAGACATATTAGCAAGATGGAGACTCAAACCCCTCATACTTCTTCCCTCGAAGCCTGTGGATACCAAAAATCCCTCTAAAAATTAAGGTTTATTGTATCCATTTGAAACTTCCACTCAGGGGAATTTTCTATCAGACATCTTAAAGAAGTTCTATTTGTTCTGCCTACTTTAGCTTTTTTTCTACTTTGTGGATAAAATGAAAGATGTTCCCTTTAAAAGCAATTTTCTCAAATCCTCTACAAAAGTGGAAATCAGTGGGTTTAATAATTCCCTTGGCAACCAGCTCCTCAGGCAACAATGCAGCAATTATAAATAATATTAATAAGTTCATCTGATTGCTTCTGATAACAAGCCATTTCAGAATCCCTCTTTTCTTTTTATAGCATAGGGCCCTGGTTGTTGAGAAAGAGGCAGAAATATTTGTATAAGTATGCATGTGTGTGAGAGAGAAGCAGCACTGATTTGCATACTGAGCTACAGTACATAACTGGAAAAAAGAGCAACAGGAATTCATTTTTAGGGATTTACTTACAGGGATGTTATGAACATCCGCTCCAAGAAAAGAACAAAAGCAAAAACCTAAACTTAATGAAAATTGTTTGTTATTCAGTAAACATCCCATGTGAAAAATTTAATTGACCTACCAGGGTATAAAATGGAAGTGCAATATAATCAACGGTTTTAAGAAATAATTTGAATACTTCCATTTCTGTGGCAGCCAGTCTGGAGTGTTTTACACAGCCTTGATCATTCATTAAGGGGGCAGTTAAAAATTCCTGGCTGCTGTGCCCGAAAATGAAATAAAAAGGAAAAAAAAAAAGGAAGAAGGAACCAGGCAAAAAAATCTTGAAATTCATGTTCTTGAACCTGAAAATGTGTCATGTTTTCTGCTAGAAAAAAAGAAAAGGTGTAGATGGGCATGAGAGATTTTGTACAGAATATTGCCCTGTGAAACATCTGTGCGTTCTGAGCTATGATCTGAAGTAGAACCAACCTGCTTTCATTCTTGCAATGTGATTCAGTGTTTTTCTAGAATTACAGAACTTAAAATATACAGAAATATCATTTGGAATAATGGTTCAATAATTACAGCTCACAGAATAAATATATTTATGTAGAAAAAATAGAATTTGTACTTCACAAACAGTGCCTAGCACTGTCTAGTAAGAGCTGATGTATATCATGTTAAAAACATGCTGGTAATGAAATACATAAGCATTTCCTTATAGAAATAAATATAAATATATGAAAATAAATAGAAATATATGGAAATATATAGAAATATTGCTGTGTAGATTGTTAGGGACAATGTTCTGTCAGAAAAATAAATGTTATTTTATTTATGGGATGCAAAGGTCATATGAAGAGATTATATCACCTTTCTAGAATTTTCAAAACAATAGCTGAGTTACTGTATCTGATATATCAGTAATGGTTGTTCATCTAAATGACCTTCACTGGCTTTTCCTATGTTTTTTCTCAACTTTGACCTCAATAAACAATGATTTAATATGTTTTCTAGTTAATTGCCCAAAGTTATTTAGTACTTTCTAGCCAAGAATGGGATGCAACTTGATAATTATTTCCAATTAGCAGTTAATTTATTATTCCAGTACAAATTAGCTGTATTTTTCACTTTGTGTTTTACATAATTTATTTTGTAATTTGTAATATCAAGAAATACCAAATCAGTACCTGACAAAAGACCAAGACAACTTGAAACGGTGTAAGTCAATTTTCGTGAAGAACTGTTGAATAACCTCCCCAAAGGCATATAGAATTTTGTTATATGCAAGTGATTCAAAAGTGCAATAATTTATTTAAATTCTGCCTGACACCCTGGATTTATTTCAGTTAACTTAAAACAAAGATGATATTTTGCAATGTCTTAAACATTCCAAACCTCTCTTGAGCAGATATTAATTAAAAAGGAAAATAAATCTTGCACTATTTTTTTTTTCCTAGGCCTTGCTATGTTATTCAGACATTGGAAAGCAAACATTAAACTTCCATGAAGATAGGACTTCCAGGCCTCTCTGAAGACAATATTTTCATTGCACTGCACATACAAGAACAAAGAGCACTCAAGATCTGCTGAGTTAAATGAGTACCAGGCCACAGCTTTTAGATTCTGTTTCACAGTTGTACTTCTCACAGTATTATTCCACAACCACTGGAGATGTTGAAGTCCATAGATTATTAGCTCTGTATGTTAGCCCAGCCTGAAACATGAATCTCAGTGATGATTACCTTCATTTTAAGCACAGATGCAGATGGATAAGTTTCATATAATTTGCTAAAAATGCCTTAAGGTGGGATTATCCAATGCAGTTATGTAATGTTAAAAATGCAAAAATCTACATTTTTTTAATGTCAAGAAACAAAACAACACACATAAATGACAGTTCAGGCTGAAACAGTACAGGAAAGCTCAGATTCAAATTGTTCACTATAAATGAGAGTTGTTTTATTGATGATTTTTACTGCATCTGATTTGAAAAAACCCAAAGGATTAAAACTCAAGATATTTCTTCAACCTCACTGCTGAATCTTCTTTTCTGTTACTGTTGTACATGGAGAAAATCAGTGGTGATAACAATTTTTTTTATGCTTAGAATTTATTTACTTAAAACCCTTCATATCTTTTCATTGCTCAAGGTGGTGGGGAGGGAAGAGAAGCAATTTTGTTGGTCTTGATGCCAGTGATAGGCACTGTAATTTCTCTGGGGAAATGACTAACTACATTCTACCAAAGCTTTGATGGTTGTTTTTCACCTAGAAAAGGATGTGTTGAGACTTTTTAAAAGTGCGTAAGATAAACTGAGAAGTAATGTATTCTAGTTTATTGGTGTCTATTCAATGAACGTTACAATTGTTCTTTCATAAAAATGGAATTACAGAGAAGATAGCTGATGGAATTACCAACTTCTCTTTCAAGCTAAAAACATCTCCAGAGTGATTACATCTAATTTTAAAAATAAATAGATTCTTTTTCCATGCAAAGTTATTTAATTCTACTTGAAAGAGCAAGACTTCAATTTGTAACATTTGCAACCTGGCAAGCGCACCATCTACTTGAGAAAGCATGTACATATTCCACTCACAGCTATAGTGGCACTAGTTACCTAGGCACAGACTGCTGTTTGAGTCTAAATTTAAAACACAGAGAAAATGCATTTGGTAACTATAGTTCTGCCACAATTCATTCAGAGTTCTAATGCAGATAGACACAGGTAATATGGGCCTCATGAATACATTGTGCCTGAACAGCAAATGAAAATCCCAGAAGTGCTTTACTCACACACCCTTAGTTAGGGGTGCTTTACTCAAAGAGATGGATTTGTTTTTCGACACAAGTTTCCTCACCTTCTCAAAAGATAAGGAAAACCCAGATCTGTGCTGAGTGCCACCTTGCAAGACACATGGTTAAAGTGGTTATAAATTCTTATTTGCACATAATAGCCCATCTATAGAGGCTACTAACAATAGCTGTGGTGTGTCAGTAAACACCTGGATTAAATTTGACTGCTTCAGTCATGCTAAGCCAGTAACAGTGCTCTCAGTAGTAGATGCTGAGCACTGGAGCACCTTTACAAATTGCATCATGCTGTCAGTCCCAGAAGAATGACAAATTTCTGTAGAAAAAATAAGATTCAGTTTGGTAATCTAAAGCTTTTTCGTTGGCTTTGTTTTTCTTTTCAAGTATGTTTCAGCATGATTAGTAGTACATTTGAATGCCACTGTTTTCCAGACAATTCCCTGATTCAATTGGGGACCACGTTAGTTCTCCCCATGACCCGTCAGAGATAAAGAATTTGTTTACTGTAAGTTGCTCACCACTTACTCCTATGCACCATCTGCCACTCTTACCCACAAAGAGCTGCATTCCTAATAATGGCTCTTTTGACTTAAGGAAAGTAAGACAAAATATTTCGCATACAAGCTTGGGATGGAATTAATTACAATTTTAATCTCTGATCCTTACATATAAATTCTTAGTGTCAATAAATAATCTTATTTTAGTTTTCAAACTTTTATGTAACAGTTGAAGTTTTGCGTCATCACAGTAAGTGTAATGAAGAGGGTACTGATTTTTCCATAAACTTATCCCAGCTGAGCCTATCTGTATGTTTTTACTTCATTAGAAAATGAATGCTTTTTAACTAGTAATAGCCTTTTCTCATCACACATCACAGGACAGTGAGGTCCTGTTTTAAGATCAAGGAGAAAAGGATCTTGCTAGCATATTGTCCCTCAAATATCAGTGTGTGGCCCCCAGGCTTATCTCTGGTGAGCCTTGTTTTATCTCTTTGTCCTTTCAAACCTAGTTTAAAGCTCTTTCAGTGAGCCCTGCTAACTCCTGAGCAAAAAACCTTTTCTGCCTTTGAAACAAGTTTTCATATAATTTCATTTGAATTCCACATTTTTACCATCTTTCCTAGCACTCTTTTAGAAGTGTCTGTCTAGAGGTGTCTTTCTGTCTTTCTTTTAATCTTTAGGACGCTCTTGTTCACCAAGTATATTTTCTTCATTTATGTCATGAGTCTTTACATTCAGCATTGTCCAGGACTGTATATTGTGTATGACTCCTGTACTGGAAGTAATTTGATTCACTGGGTATGTGTCATGAAGGGAATATTCTTTTTCTTTCCTATGTAATGGAATATTATTCAGCAAATCTTTCTGTATCCTACTATTTTCATAAATCATTACTTTCATCCTTTATATGTATTTTTCCTCTGAACAACCACAAATAAAGATCTTCACACAAATTAATACTCTCTTCTTTACAGAATTTGGTTTTCTTAGTTCAAGTAATCAGTAGGAGTTAAATAAAATACCATTATTAATACAGGTTCTTCTTGCATGTACATGGTGTTTAATTCATTTCTTTGCTTTCAGAACAACATGTTAGAACAGGTGTGAAGACCAAAACATTTGTCAGCCTTCGTACAAAATGCAACTCAATGCCTATCACAGCACCTGCTTTCAAGAAACTAGGAGCCATAAATGAAGGTAAACAAAATATGCTTCCCAGTTTTATTGTTATTTTTTAAGGTCTTTTCCTATATATTTTTCAAAACATCTGTGGCAATGGTCTCTGGGCTCATTGCACACTTGTGGCTTCCGTTCCTATCTTCATCTCATAGTGACTGAGAACTGGTCCAATGAATGAGAAACCTATCTACACCTTAAACATATTCCTTACAAAGTATCCACTGTTCTGCCTTTAAAAAGTGATTGCATTGTTTATAAGAGTCTTTCAGAAGTTGTCAGACACTGCCTTACAGGTAATTTTGGCTTATAAAGACTGCAAAGGTGTGTTCTTCAAGAGCATTGTTCCCTGTAAATGCAAGTAATGTTGGGAACACTGGTGAAAATTGTGAGGCAATTTATTGCCCTCTTAAGCCTCTTATACTTGAGTTATGACAGCTCTGCATTAATTTAAAGTTGCCTATTTCCTTTTTTTTTAATAGGAATAATATCAAATTCTGAGAATATTTACATAACCAAAGATATTTTGGTCAAATTATTAAAGTGGGGCTACTACTGACTACTAAAGTCAGTAATGCTTCTTAAGAGGAATTTAAATATTGATGAAGAAGTCTACCAGTTGTGGTTTTGTATTAACTTTTATACTGCATTATTAAGAAATTCATAATTCTCATATTTTTATGTCATTACTGTTGAAAAGTCATAATAGACTTTTATTTATTTTTTTTAATTCAATGAATATTAATCTATATTATTTCCTGATTCTATTCCTAGGTTTGCTTTTTGTAGATAGTATGGCTGACAAGTTACAAGCTTACCCCTTTATTTTTGTCTGTTAGTAAAGTAGTGGTATTGATAAGTGACACATTAGAGAACATATTTTAAGGTGTCTGTCTTTGGAAGGCTGTGTAGTTTGAATATACATGGAAGACTAAAAGCAGCCTATTTAATAACAGTTAGCAAAATTTTACATGTAACTACATGCTCATATATGTTGAACTGTGCAATTCAACACCAAAAACCCCAAACAAACTGATTCAACAGAAGGATTCATATCTACATAATCCTAATAAAATACCTTTTCCATTTTTCTCTTCTTACCATTATTGTTGTGGCTCTAAAATGGTCTAAAATGTTTACTCAAATCTCTCCTTTTCACCTTTAATGTCAAAAATCAGTGACACAAGTTTGCCTGAACTACAGGTCTGCCTAAAAACACAGTGTGAAGAAACAAAAATAATTTTCAGATCTGAATTTTGTCATGTTTTCCTTTTGTTTACTCTCTCCCCCCTTTTCTGTTAACGAGGAACTGCCACCTTCTCTTCTCTTCACCACTCATTATCATCTTGTCTGCCCCTGTTGCTGTGATGCCTCAGGATTTCCTGAGAGCAATGGGATTTGTCTCAGCTCTCTGATCATGGCAGAGGGAGGGGTTGGTTTATGCTTGCTGGAGTGCACTTTTTCCTAATCATGCCAGGTCCCTAAAGTCTTTCTTTGCAATTAGGAAGCAAAGGCTACAGAGAGCACATTCCTTCCTTCTGGCTTCATCTGTATGAAGCACTGAAAGTTTGTAGGTTTCAGACTTATGCCCATTGCCTCCAACACTAGGCAGGCTTGACTGTAAATCAAAAATTAGGTTTTTAGGTCTACAGGTCTAAGTTTGAAAAGTACAAGTTAGGAAAGAAAAGGTTACAAAAAGGGAAACAGAAAACACAATTCCAGCCATCCAGTTGTTTAACTTCTCATGGAAGTCTCCAGGGCTTGTCCCTCTGTACACTTTCCCTGTTTCCTACCAGCCTGGATTCCCTTTTCTTCTCCTGAGAAACAGGAAGCAATGATAAATTACATTTCACATCTCCATAGTCTTTCCAAGAAATGAATGTGCTCAGTGGCTCAGCCAGACCCACTAGGTACTTATGGGTGACTTCCCAGCTCTGTCATGCAGCAGTCATGCCAGCAGCTCACTGCTTTTGCCACAGTTTGCATATTCACCCTTTTTGTAGTGCTGCTTTATTTTTTTTTCTTTTTGATAGCTTTCTAAAGAAATGGCATGTGATGCTTCACTAATAGAGATGGCAATTTGAGAAATGAACAGTTTTTCCATGGCAACATAAAAGGAGCTAATGTCCTTTGTATTCCTGGTGTCCAGTATGATAGTACCCATTTTTAAATTTTGTGTTATAAGCAATCAAGGTTTTTAGTTGTATTTTGGTGAGATTTTCCATGTGTCTAATAATTTTAGTTTGTCCTTCCAACCTTGATTGTAGTAACACTGGTATTGCTTTTTACTTTCTTCCTGCTACCCCATGTATATTGGGTGAATTTATACAGTGTTGGCAATATACAGTGGTGTTTTCTCAAGAAAATATCTGGAAGATCACTGCTATTCATTGACTTCCATTTTAAAAACTATTTCTGAGGCAGTTCTGTATAGTCATTGCCATTCTGATTACAGCACTGTTCTGATTTTCTTATCTTCTGAATGGGTCTTGTAAAATAAGAAGCTGTTTTTCATTAAAATATTTCTAGAGATCGATTATGAAAATTAAAACAATTAGCCTTAAAATATGTGGGTATAGGGAGAAATATTAACAATTTTTCTTTATTTTTCCAGGTTCACAAAGTGAAAACTAATTTTTCTCTGAAAGAAATGATAGTATACGAGTGCTTCCAGAGGAAGGCTCATTTTTATTATGCTATTCACATGATTTATTATTCACAAAGAACATTTGAACAGAAACTGGCCTATGTATGAGCCAAAATCCTGACTTCAGAGAGGTCCTTTGGCTGTAGTTTTCACTGCCCAGTGTAAATCAGTAGGGAATATTGCAAGCATGTTGAACTTCCTGTTTGAAAGTAAATCTGACAAGATGTACTTAGCAAAACATATATTGTAAAAGGAGATGAAACATTCCTTTAATATTTTATGTTCTTTGTCTTGTGGGGCATAAAGAAATTCAGGATGCTCATTCTGTCCTGTATTTTCAGTATTTGTATCTTGCTAATTTAATTTTTAGCTTTGAAAAAAAAGTAAGAAAAATATTTAGGTGCAATCTAATTTCATTTTAATTTGGCTCAATATAATGTTGGCCAAAGGATGGTAGTTAGCCTTGCAAAAAGAGAATGCAATATGAAGAGGGGAAAATGGCCTTATTAAAAAAAATCTCAGACAGTAGAAAAGATGGACTATTGTCTTAGTCTTTATGGACAATCTTCTGTCTCTAAAGGCAAGACATTTAGTCTTTCTTACACGAATCTTCTACCCATAAGAAGAAATAATATGCTGTTGTATTTGGGGGCTTGTGAAATAAATGCTTACAAACTCTTGGACCGTCTTGTAATTGAACTATGTTCTCTTTTGGTGTTGACAGATGATAATTATACCGTGTAAGAGAGCCTGCTGGCCTATTTACTAACTTTTCATTTGGTTTATTTATGAGAATTTTTTTTTACAATGTGCTTATTAAAAAGGAAAAAAAAAAAAAAAGGCAAGTTCTGCTATCCAGACTTATTTGTGTCAAGATTTCAGAAACCATTATTTAATATATCATTGGCAATTCTGGATGTATATATTGTACCAGTGGTAGGCAAATCAGCATCAGGGAGATGCAGCCTCACAGCCACCATGGCTTGAGAATCAGCTGAGAATGCAGGCTTTTGTAGTTAAATCTTGCTTCAAGCCTGTCCTTTTAGAAGCTCATAATAGAATTTTCTTCCTTTTTCTATACCTGCTTCTCACAGCAGGAGGTTTGAAATTGCCAGAGTTAAGCAGTTTAATAATTACTTTTGAAAAGTGAAAATGCACATGGGCAGGCAATTTCATTTCCATTTTGAAAATAAGATTTTCCTCTTGTTTCTGAAAAAGGAGGTGGAAATTATGATTGCTTATGAAATTAGTTTGTATAACTGGTTAGGTATTTGATTATTTGAGCATCTGTCTTTAACAGCTGCTGAGGTAGTTCTGTTGCCTTAAGCAGAAATCAGTGAGGTGAGAGCAAATAGTGGGAAGAAGACAGAAATTGCTCTCAGGCTACTTGCCATACTAACAAGAGGTCTAGTTGCAGAGGACAGGAGTTGTACTCAAATGGCAGATGTAATGGGAAAATCAGAAAGATCCACTTTAAAAATGCACATTTCTGAAAGTAGAAATAATTCCATCTATAAATCATTTGGCATAAAATTCTTTTCCTTCCCTTAAAAATAACACTATGATGGTAAAGAAAGTCCCTTATAAATGAACTGGTTGAAACTTCAAAGACAGTCCTGTCTTTTCCTGTCTTGCAATAGTCCCACAGTGCCTTGCAGTCCCTTTCCCCTAACAGACATGTAAGATTGAATTCAAGGTATAAAATTTTGACCAGCAGAGGAAAAAAGTTATTCTCTAATAATTTAAAATATTTATTATTCCATCACTTCACATAATTTTTCTTTTTACACAACACCACGATTTTTGTGTTATGTCTCCCCTATCAATTCTTCCAGTGCAGGTCACACATCTGTTCTTGTTCTCATGTCCCACACTTGAAAATCTAAATAGGTCAGGGAAACTGAGAAGATCAGTTAGGCAGCACCTCCTTGCAAACCACGCTCAGACCTCTATTGGTAATCCAGTTTCTGACAGTGTTACCATTGTTTACTGTTGGCTACGATTAACAATTAGATATATGGATCAGGAATGTGGCATGGGAGGTAAGGAAACACAGAAATTTATAGTGTGTTAGATCAAATGGAAGAATACTTTGCTCTCTCAAAGGGATGAAGTAAGAACAAAGTATAATTCTGTTGCTATTCCTCATAAATAAGAACAAAAGTTACAGTCATGGTGGTCATAAGGTCATGAACCACCTTGTGGAGGGTGGAGTGGGGATGGATCCCAAAGGAACTGTTGGCCTCTTACAGGATTACTACCTTGTTCCATCAAAAAAGGCAAATTAAAAGAGTTTGTTGCAGAGCTATTCAAAAGATTTTTCTTTCAGAAGAAGTGAAGGACAGCACCCGCACGACTGGAAGGACACACCGTCTGCCAGCCCTGCACCTGCCTTCTGGCAGAATCCCCAGGACCTTAACCTTGAGAGGCCAAAATATCTCACAAAGAGACAAGGTCCCCAACTAGCAGGATATTAAGTGTATTTGAATGGTAACTAAAATTTCCTTTTATGGTTCATATAACCTAGTTATGCTGTGTCAAGGAAAAGGACCAACTTTCTCAGAGTAATATAAATTATGCATGAGCAATATATAAAATATACTTTGTCATTTGTGTCCAAATCTGGGAATATGCCATGGTTTTTATATAATGTGGCACATTTTTTACATCTCCCCTGAAAAAAAGTGGTCAAAATGTGTAAAATAGTGTCCTCAAGTCCTTATCTTCCAAAAGTGTCACAAGAATAAATGACTCAGCTGAGACTCCCTTGGGAAAAGTTTGATGGAGTATTTTTGTGTTATATGAAGTAGTGATATTTCCAGGTTTTGAATACTATGCTAAGTTGAAACTATATAATAAACAGTCACAAAAAACTTTCTATTATTTGTGAATCATAGAATCATCACAGAATATCCTGAGTTGGAAGGGAACCACAATCATCAAATCCATCTCCTAGCCCTGCATGGGACAGCCTGGGAATCACACCATGTGCCTGAGAGCATTGTCCAAACACTGCTTGGACTCTGTCAGGTTTGGTGCTGTGACACTTCCCTGAGGAGCCTCTGCCAGTGACCACCCTCTGGGTGAAGAACTTTTTCCTGACATCCAGCCTAAATCTCCCCTGAGGCCATTCCCTTGGGTCCTGTCACTGGTCACCACAGAGAAGAGATCAGTGCCTGCCCCTCCTACGGAAGCTGTAACTGCAATGAGGTCTCCCCTCAGTCTCCTCTTCTCCAGGCTGAACAGATCATGGCCTCAGCCACTCCTCATATAAGCTTCCCTTTTAGATAATTAATAAAATTATTTCTGGTGTTTAATTTTTCCATATATGTATATATATTTTCTTTTTTTCTTTTTTTCTTTCCTAATACAGCATGCTGGCAATCTGTGACCGGAGAATTTTTTTAAAGAAAAAATTAACTTGATCACTGGTATGGTTAAATTATGGCTCTAAATGTGTCTTCAGCCTATTACGTGCCAAAAAGGTAAGAGAAAGGTATGTGTTAGGAAGAAAAAAATCTTTTTACTGTCCTGGGAAGCAGATTGGAATTGATTGGAAAATAGATATTAGGCATGTGGGAAGTGTATCATTACCTAAAATGCAATTTCATAAGTGTCAAACACACAGTGCTGTCCCACAATACTCTATCTAGTTCGTAATTTGTCCTGAAATGAGTCTCAACCTACCAGCTTAATATATTTCCCAAGTAACAAAGTTTTCTTGCACTCACGTCTTTTGCAAATGCCTGCAGTCTGTTATAAACAATAGCATTGTGAGATAAACTGCTAATACTGCAAAACCATGATAACCCTTAATATAAAGTTCCTTAGAATCTGTGATGGAGTTCTTTTCTTCTCAGCAAAAAGGATTATGAAGAGCAGAGATCATCACCAACCACAAGATCTCTAAAAGCAGTAGATTACATTTACAGATAAATCATTCTAGCACAAAGGGACATCTAAATGATGCTAATAAAAAATGGTGCTTCTTTATCAGATATTAATAAATCTACCTTTATGAAGATTAATGGAAAATAAAAAAATCTCTGGGACCCTATTGTTTTGCACAGGAAAAACAGCTGAATTTTGCATCTTTGAATTGATTTAAGGAATGGGAAGACAGATTGCATGAATTATTACTATATCCTTGTCATTGTTGTTTTAAATAACCTGCAATTATAAGGAAAAAAAAAATCTCAGTTTCTGATGGAGTTGTATCCAAAGGTCTTATTCATAAATGTTTTTTATTTCTCCTGCTCTTTATCTATGGTAGACTGACACGGTCTAATCACCCCAGAACTGAGGACTAACATCAATCTTCTGGGTCACATTAGGGATCCTGGACTGATGGAGAGTGAGCATTTCTTGAAGTCTGAAGTCCAAAATATCTAGGATATACCAAGAAAAAAAAAATCATACATAGGACTATTTATTTGTTCATTTATAAGGCTGCTCTGGCACAGTTAAATGCCAGATCTTTAGACTGGAAGATGCAAATTGCAGCAGTTTGGATGGTTGGTTTCTTGAAAAAGATTATACGTGACAGGCTTTCTGCTCAAGTATCAATCTTGCCACAAATTTCTTTGATGGGCTTGTCTCTGAGGCTCTGAGACTTAGCCTCAGAAAGACAAAAAGCTAGTCAAACAGCTAGAGCCATCCAGATGGGTTCTTCTTTATTGATGACCCACCTCTTGTTGCACAATTTCTTTGCTGCTTTTGGGGAGAAAAAGATCAGAAATCCTTGTTTTGTTTCCTGTATGATTGTCCCTTAGTAGTTCTTTTCATTATTCTGTGAGTTAATATCAAAGAGAGAATCTGAAAGACATATATAACAGAAGGCTTGTCTCCCCAGATGCAGGGCCAAGAGGGAGGGGAGATCAAGCATCATGCCCAGATAATGATAAATACTGTGATTTCTGAATGCACTGAAGTGAGGGACGAGCCTGTGTGATATCTGTAGATGTTTTGCAACTGATTTCCTGTTAATTGACATCCGTGATAGCTGTTTTCTAAATCACTTTCAAAATTATACAAATATCCTTCTCCTCCAAGCACTTCTTAAATTGAAGTATGTGCCTGGTGTTTTTTCTGCTCTTTTGGCCTCCTGACATTTTCTAAATCTCTGTGGAATGAGGCCTGCCTTTCACAGATTGTGATACTGGTGGAAACCACATTCAGCACAACAGTTCACTGGCAAGAGATGCTAATGGGGGCAGTCAGATTTTTTGGCTTCTTTGGTATAAATAGAAAGAATTTTAGCCTAATGCTGGTCATGGCTCCTTTAACAGGACCAACTAAAGTGTCTGTGTTCCACACAAACTCCTCTTTTAAGTGAGGGGTTTTAATCGAGTTTTTTAAACAGAGACTTGGCCTCAAAAATACTTATTTTCTTCCTCTATGCTACTGCAAGTAATTCTGCTTTAGCATGGAAAATTCTGGTCCCTCTTTTTCCAGCATGACAGCTGAATTTCTGCAGTTCTGCTTGGGCATTGGAGACATTGTGATTGTTTCCGTAGAGAGCAGTAATGTTCTCACCTGAATTACAGGGCTCATGGAAGTGTGGAAAGCATGCAGCTAAAGACATCTCTAAAACTGTGGATTTTTTTTTCTGGAATTTTCAGGAAAAAACCCTCTGATGTCCAAGAGGTTAAAAAGTCTTCTTTCTTTAGGTATAAAAGCCTATAGAAACACTCATACTTTTGTCTGCTACTAATGTAAGACTCCCTGCATAGTAAAATGGGAAAAAAAAATTTCGTGTATTGAAGATAAAAAAAAAAAAATTCTACTCATGTTTAGTTTTTCCAATGTTCTTAAAACAATAATGAGTTTTACCACCTCAAAATATTTTCAGATTCATATCCTTAAATTTGGATTTAAGTGTTGCATGATATATCTGTGATCTGTTAACAAAATATATATCCCTTTACTATAAATTAATATGTCCTTTAGAAGCTTCATGGTGAATAATATTTTATAATTTCTAATATATAATTTAATAGTTGTCATGTTTCATGTGATCACCTTCTACTTTGTCAGCTTGGAGTGAGATGGTATTTCCCTGACATTCAGGGGCTGCTGCCATACCAACAGCCTGGGCGTGTTTGCATTCATTATTTTTTTGCAGTGGAATAATAATAATGGAAGAAGGGAAAGGATGGGAAAAGAGCAGTTCTATGTAATTTCTTTCTCAAATTCAAGTATATGCTGCTCTCTTGTGGAATTTCTATGGTAGTTACAAGCAATAGGTTAAGGTGTCCTTGCTTTCTGACTTTTATTTTGGTCCACTGAATATTGCTGAGACAAATTCAGTGCATATGATGTAACAGGATTTTTTAAAATATAAATAACAAATTTGCCTAATAATGTACTACTGTTCTTTTTCCATTTTGATGGTCAGCTTCCATTGTTGACATAGATTTGTGTGCTGCATTTGGAACTAGATTTGTGCTGTTTTGTAAATAAACATGCATTTGTTAATACTAGAAAACTGCCTCTTCTACTCTCTAGATAAGGCTGAAGTGCACCTGTAGTTTTCTCTGGTTCACTCTTACAACTAGCCTCAGTAAGAAAATAATTGCTTTAAAAAGGGGAATGAAAACTTGGGTATCTGTCTGCATGATGTTTGTATATGTGGGGGGAGTTGTTCAAATCATGCATTCTGTAGTATTTTCTCATGTATTATGAAAATGAATGATGAGTGGACTTTTTAGAAGAATGCTTCAAGGTATATCACTCTCCAGCCAAAGAATGGAGGCAGTATAGTCACAGAGCCATCCTCACTGAGGCCCTGGGGAAAAAGAGCTCCACAAGCAGGAGAGCTTTGGGTGCCTGGTTTCCTGAGGATGTCTTTAGGGTAAGATTGTTTGCTTTCCAGGGAATATGTGTGAATACATACGTATTTGAGTTTATATGGCTGTTGCTCTGTCATCAAGAGCACCTCTCTACCCTGACATCCATTTTTATTACAAGAAAGAAGAATTTGAGGTGGTAGCATTTCTGTCAGATGTGGTCAAAAAATGTATTTATTATTGCAGGATAGAGAGGCAGAGCAATTTTACCACCTTTTTTACCTGGGAAATATATGTTAATAATAATAATAACAATAAGCTGTATTTTTGCCTGAACATGCCCTACATTCTTACATATTCTGCAGCATATTTTATCCAGTAGAATCCTTAAGCAATATACAGGCTGAGCATCCCCCCTGAGAATTTCTATTGCAAACCTGATATTTTATTTGTTTCTGGAAAATCTGGTTGAGTTCACTGATATAACACACACACAGCAAAATGCTTGACTACAAAGAAACACTTCATTCCCTCATATAAATACTTGCTGCCACCTCTGAGAAGAAAAAAAAATCTCCTAAGTGCTATTACTTATCCTTATAAGCAACCATTTTTGATGATAAGTTATGTTAGAGCACAGCCATCATTAAAATCACACAGACAAATTCAAGAAGATTGAATTTACTCTTTCTGAGGTAGTCGTGTCCATTTAATTGAGGAAGGATTCAGACCTTTGGTCTGCTCTAACCCTTGGAGGAGCACAGCCTGTTTTCAAAGGGGAGTGAGAAAGGCTCTCGAGGTATCTTTAGTGTGAACTGGGCTGCCATGGGGCAATGGCTAATGCACTATGGCTCCCTGCATCCCAGCTACTCTGTGTACCCAAGCCTGGTATTCTCTTGCCTGTAGACAAGGTATTATCTGGTGAAAAGAGGGAGTACAAAGAATCAAGTCATAATCAGTATGCTTTTGTGAGTCCTAAATAGAGTGAGAACTACAAAGGAAAAGCAACTAGATTTTCAGTGTACAATATTTCAGGAGAGATTGGGAGAGGGTGTTTTTACTATATTCTATTATGTCTCCTCTTTAGAGCCAGTGCCAAAGGAATAGTTTTCCAATGTGCTATTTGTTCACAGGATGGATAGGGGCTGACAGCCTGACCATCAGAGCAGCTTCTTTGTCCTTGGAGCTCCAGGTGGTTTAACAGTGCAGAGAAGCTACGAGTTTTTACCAAAATGGTTGTTCATTCCTTTTTAGATGACTTTTCAGCCCTGTCCAGCTTATTTTCAAAGACTTTTAAAAGAAAAAGAAAAATTAAGCAGTGTATATTAGGAGGGTAGTGGGGAGGTGAGGATAAGGTACTGGGTATACACATGATGTGGAAAAGGTCTCTCTTGCCTTTTCTAGAAATACGTTCATCCTGAGAAGGCTCAGACATAGAAATATCAGTATTCATGCTACATAAGTAAGTATCACAGCTTAATCATGGCTATAATCAGCTTTACTAGCAGCAAGATTGACATGACTGTATTACATCCCCCATATTTTCTGAAAGTATATTTAAGGGTGTAAAGAGCAGTATTAAAATTATTCTCAAGAGACTTACAGGATTTTTTAAATTATAATATTTGTTTATTGGTTTTAATGAAATATTTGAAAGCTGAGCCCTTTGTGAC
Organism: Trochalopteron elliotii; assembly: GCA_024734555.1. Taxonomy (NCBI): domain Eukaryota; kingdom Metazoa; phylum Chordata; class Aves; order Passeriformes; family Leiothrichidae; genus Trochalopteron; species Trochalopteron elliotii. The sequence continues at coordinate 1,903,865 of JANPWX010000215.1, forward strand.
AGGTAAAGACAATATGATAATTACCTAATATAGACAGCAAATAATACTGGCAATCATGATTGTAATCTGGTTTAGTCCATGCAGATGGCAATAGAATAGAAGAATATGTTTATTACTAATAAAGAATCAGGAGTCATTATTGTTTACTACTTTAGGTTCTGATTCTGAGCAGCTTATAGAGATAGATATAAATTCAGGGATGAGAAGAGTAGACTAATAACCTCCTCAAGCTGTTCCTAATGCAGCCCTGTGTGCAGCTGGCTTCTCTGCCAGGGTCTGCAGCTGAGTCATGGTCAGCGTGTTGTCCACCAGGACTCATTGCTAGGCCTGTGAGCCATCTTAGCACTCCTGCATTCCCTCTGCAATAATTTTAAGGAATTTTTTGTTGTTGTTTTGTATCTTTTTTCTAATTTTCTTTAAATTCTTTTCAGCTTTGAAATAATCAAACAGAGTATATAACTAGTTTAGCAAGTGATGACTGTTAATTTTGTCCAGAAAGGGATAGGAATAAAAAAAAGCTACTGCTTCTCTTTGTTGCCTCCTTGAGGGTGGAAAAAATGCTGACTTTCATACACAGTAGTTACACCATTAGCTTTTTAGGCAAGAAGTAGAGAAAATAATTACCTCATGTTGTACAAATTGGGCTAGAGACTTCTAATCCATCAGAACAGTCCTGACTCAGCTGAGGTCTGAGGACCATTGAGATAAAGTGGAGAATGGCACTGGCACCCTGAATTTCTGATAAACCTCCAATGAAAATTCATCCAAAGGAGGCAAGGTATCAAAATCAGTGCGTAATGGAGTGATTGTATTTCATGTGTATCATTCCTAACACCCAAAAGATGGATGTGATATTTAATGGAAACTAGGGCTCTTGTTTTGAAAGGCCTCACTGTTACATCTGTAGCAAATGGTTGTGTCTAAGCTTCTTTCCTGTACTGTTTGTTCACTTTGCTCAGCTTCTGCAGGGAATAAAAGAGACAAAATCACACTGCAGATTTTAATTTCTGCAAGAATACTACTCCCTTGAAAGGACTGGTCTTTTTATCTGGGATTCACTTTTGCCTTTAAGACTTCATTTCTCTAAAATGTTTGGAAAACTTATTAAACTTTTGGTTCTTATTCCTTTCTTCCATTTCTTTACAGAAGCTAGTCATTGGTGCGTGGGATTGTACCTGCTCTTCATCAGCACTATGAATAGTGCTTTGAATCATCAGAAAACGCCATTGTATTGTTTCCTTCTTTCTGGTCACTTTACTTTCAGCTTCTTTTTAAAGCATATTCATAGCACTGAAACTTTTCCTCAAAATTGTTGTGTGTTCATTAGACTTTTACCATGTGTCATGATCCAGGTGCAATTGCTGGCAGAGAGACAAATACACACAAGGCTGCACGAATACGAGCTTGAAGGAGGTCATTAGTCCTCTCTGTTCAGCCCTGAATTTATATCTATATCTGATATCAGATGGGAGATCTATATCCTGCAGTTTTCCATGTTCATGTTTCTAGGAGTGCTAAATAAGCAAAAAAGCAGCACAAAGGACTGGAGCAGTGGCAGCGGTGACAGCTAAAGCCAGGGAACACCTTGGCAGAGCAGGGATGTGCCAGATGTACTGTAGTGGATGGTGCAATGCTGGATACAAAGAGATGCAAATGAGAGCAGGAACAGAAAAAGGAAATTTTGGTCTCTGATGGGACCTTCCCAGCGCAGTAATCCGCATCTCTAAATCTCCACATTACCCTGATTTTATTTCTGCGTCTAGCTACACAGACAGCATCTCGGGAGGATTTCCAGGACGTGTGTTTCCAAAAGGTGACAGCACCTGGATTTCCGGCGGGAATGTCGATCCGCGCGGTCCGCAGGGCGCGGCTGGGAGCGGCAGCGCCGCCTGGCGGCCGCTCCGCCTGCTGCAGGCACGGCGCTGGGAGAGCGGGAGGCGCATAGCGGGGAACGCCGGCACGGCCCGAAAAAACCTCACAGTGCTCTAAAGCGTGCAGGATTTGCCCAGCGCTGCATCCTGTTTGATTTTCCAAAAGGCAGTGTTCTCACCGGGAAAGAGCTAAGTGATATCTCCTCCCTCCTCACTACGCATTGACTTTATATACATACGCACACACACAGATGAACACACACACACACATATATATGTATATATGTGTGTGTATATATATATATATATTTAATCTCTGCATCTTGCCTACCACAGTTTCCAGTGCAGGATTGTCATGTTACAGCAGCAGAGAGAGTTCCTGTGTCGGTGAGAGAAGAGTTCCCCAGGGCTCCAGCAAAGGCACTGGTCCCGCTCTTGCCAGACCCACAGCTTGGTATTGATGCTGAAGCGCAGGAATGCCGACGGGTTGTAAAAACTCAAGTATTGTGTCTAGGAATTTAGGAATCTTTCTTTATCCAGAAAAAAAGAAAAAATCATTTTGTAATATGCAAAATATTAATCACCTAAGGATTGTGATGGATAGAGAGAAAAGATTTTTCAGAGCCAGCCAAGGTGTTTTCACAATAAAAGACTCAATATTTTTCTGGTAATAAGGCCCTCCAATAACCAAATATGAAATATTGACATTACCCATGTGTTCATTTCCGTTCTCATTTTCTATCTTTTTTCATTCTCAAAATATATAAGCTCACATGGGCTAGAATCTCATGAGCTTTGTCTCTTCATTTTATTACCTATTGCCCAATACTCTTCTCTACTCCTGTATAAGTCCAGTGCACATTCCAGCATCAGCACAGCCGACAAAATCAGCTTGGCAAAGTTTATCTTAGAAGATATTTACTGTAGTTTGTGAGGGAGATTGGTGACACTGGTTACCTGACAGCAGTTTTGCAGTCAGTCAATAGTAAAGTAATTTAATTCCAGTATTCTCTCCAAAGACAATCTTTGAAAGGACAATAATAAAGTAGGAATGACATCAACACAGAAAGAAGCAGAGGACAGGAGAGACCCTTCAGTTGTGTAGTTCTCATCCAAAAAGTATGCCTTGTTCGTTATTCATGTGTTCAGTGCAGGAGCTCTCATACCCCTCTGTTACTGAGGAATGAATTGGAAGAAGCTGTTGTGTTGTAGGAGCACTGGCAGCAAGAAAGAGTAACAAAACCTCTAGTAATAGTGTTAATAATTGTAGACTCCAAATGTAAAAATAGGGCAGTTCCTGGTTTTATAAACAAGGTATCAAAGTTATTTTTCTGTACATGGGTCTCTGTTGCAGGCCCACCATTAACTTTCCTAGGTCTGACCTCTGGTAAAGGGTGGATTTAACTGGCCTAGACTTAGAAAATTCACCTTCCCAGGACACCACAGGGGCCACTTTTTCCAAGAGGTGTCTCCTTGTTCTTCACTTTAACTTGGTAAATTCCTTTGAATGTGTCCACCTTAGTTCTTGGGAGGTTTCACTCTGAGTTGAACTGTGCTTAGCATGGATAGTAAAAAGACATGTTACTTTTCTTGGTACTGAATGGGTTTTCATTTCTGAGAAAGAGTTATTTGATTTGTAGGATAAGAGGAAAATAATTATAAATACAACTTGAGTTCTTAATGGCTAATATTAAATTTAAAAATGAATAATTGTCTTTCTCTCACTTCAACAAATACTTATCCAGAGGGTGTCGTTACTTTTTCCAGCTCCTCAAAAATGCAAGGCAGAGTACTGGACACCTGGGTACCTCCTGGGGGCTCCTGGGTGTTGTATTCCCTCTGGTTTTTTGCATCAGTGAAAATGTGGCTATTACAGTCAGGACCTCAAAGGGGAAGCCTTTGAAAATGTCATCCACATATCCAAGTTCAGGCCTTATGTATTCAAAAATTGTCTTGTATCTTGGGCTTAGAAGTATCTCTTTATTCATGGCTACCTTGCTCAGACAGCTGGTGCCCTGTGTTCAGTTGCTCCTATAGCCATTTGTCATTTATTAATGGTATTATTAGTAGAGTTTCCAGAGCTAGGCCCCTAGCAATGGATGTGGGACATCCACAAACTAAAACCACCTTATATTCATAGAAAAGTTTCTGATGCAACATTCTGTACTTCCTCCTGGTCTTGTACCAAGACAATGTAACACACTGATAGTTCCAGTTAACACACACACACACACACACACACACACACACACACACACACACACACATATATATATACATAACTTTATATATACAAGCAGATCAGTTTTAAACTATCAGAAAATTTTTCAAGAGTCTAAAGTTTTTGATAATTAGCACTTGAAAAATGTTGTGAAGTTTTTTGTCATTCGTGTTTTGACATGCAGAGAGTACTGTTTGTACTAAAAAAGTCTGCTAAAGAGTCATTGCTTTCATTTGCACCTCTTGATTAATCTTTTTTGTTGTTGTTGGTCCATCACTTTTTCTCATCAGTTATGGTTCTTCGCTGATAATCTAACATGCTTGAAGTTCCTCTTTGATTCTTGAAATGAAAGTTGGATGGTATTGTTTGAAAAGGTGCTATTCCTGCTAAATAATGAAGTCATTCTGGCTCAGTTTTTTCACTGATAGGTCTCCATTTGGCTAATTGGTCTGATGGCATGTGAAAGAGTTTAGAGGACATCAAAAAAGTGACAGAAAAAACATGTCCCCAACTTGTTTTAGTGTTCAGTTAAACTTTTCTGAAGTTAATCCTTCTTTTTAAAGCTGTAAACATCAGAGGGAGGCTTTATTAAATTGCTTTTACCTCAGACTGCAGGGGGCTTTAATGGAAAAGGGAAAAATGTTTAACGGGAAAAGGGAAACTGTTGAGTCTTTGTTCTTTTTCTAAGACAAGAACATTGGGAGTCCACACAATGGGATTTTAATAACTGGCGTTTTACCTTCACAGCAGTAAAAAAGATGGGGGCACCTGGTTTTAATGAACTGGTTAAAAGGAAACTAAGCAATTCCATACAATATGTACTTGAAAAAGCACATAGGAGTATAAATATATTATTTTTAAAAGGTCAAACAGTTCTATGGAACATATATATGAAGTCTAAGAAAATACTGACAGACTCTCTATTTTGCAGGATCTCACTTATGCTTCCAGTCACACCTGGAAGCATAAGTGCACTTCCCTGAGTAGTTAAGCCATTAACAGCATCCTCTGGAGCCCTTGTGGATACATCTGCACTAATGATGGCCCATGGACTTTTCCAGAACTGAGAACAACCAACATGGCCTTAACAGACCTGCACTTTTCCTTTTCCTCTTGTTAACCAGCACCAAAACCCCCCTCAGTGCCCAGAGAGGCCTTGTGATGGCTCCATCTCTGCATTGCCTGGGAAATTCCCAACTGCTGCAGCAGGATGTCCCGTCCTTGGCATTCAGGCCATGGTCACTTAACTTACAAGGTGGTGTGTGAACATATGTTGTACATAGCAAGGGTAACTTTTCTGTAAAAGTGAGCAGGAAAAAAGAATTTACAGTGTTATGCTACTGTACATATATTCCAAGGCGCATGTTTCATTTATTTTTTAAATTTTTAATCTTTGAAGAATTGCAGTTGATGATATGAAATCAGATATATCAGATCCTCTACAACCTTGATATTTTTCTATTTCTCCTCTTGTAGCTGAAATAAATTCTTCATTTATTGCCTTCAAATTAAACTGTTGTCAAGATACCACAGTATTCTTGGTGGGCTCTGTGTTGTAATGAATCTGAAATTCTCTGGTACAGCCTCTGGGAGGAGATGCTTGTGGGTTTTCACACCAGTTTGCCCATGTTCTGTGAATACTCTCATTTCTTTCTATTTTTTATTGTTTCTTGAACAGTTTGTTAGCACTGGACAAGAAAAACATGCAAATGTGGGAGCTCTCTCTTTCTGGCTGGCTGTTCTTGCTGCTGCTGCACAATCTCATAATGCTGTTGCAGCACTCTGCTCTTCATAGCCCAGAACTCACTGGAACTGCTGTTTCTGGTGCAAGCTGTAAGATCAAAGCAGGTACTGTGGAGAAGTTTATTTTGTACTGCTTCATTTCACATATTGTCTATTAACTGATCTCCTGAGTCATTTAAGGTCCTCACAACCTGTCATTGCTTTCATGATTTCTGTTGTTTTGTCATGTACCCAGACATTTTTTTTCAGCTTTTATTTATGAAACTTTTATTTATGAAACAGAAGACATTGCAATAATTAAGGAGTTTAGTGCTTGGAAGTTTTTTAAAGTTTATATGTTTACCTAAATGTCTCACCTACTTTGGTGAGTCAGGATGACCAGTGAGTTCTTTTTATACCCAGTTCAGTGAAGCTGACTTTTTTATCTTCTGAATCATTTGCTATTACATACTTCCAGAAGAGCTGTATTGCTGCTCTGGCCCTCTGCTATGCAAATAAGCTTTGCTGCTTTTCACTAAATTTTTTACCCTTTCCTAACAAAATGATTGCTTATAAATTGTTCCACTGTTGTGGCTGTGGTTTAATTTCCATAGGCTCACACAGCTATGCTTCATATCACTGTACACATATACAGAACTTGGTGCCTTGGCCCTGTTCTCATTAAACCAAATTTTGAGAATCAAAACTGATTGGACCTGTTTTATGGCTACAGACATAATTTTACCTCTAGGCACTTTGCTTGGGAGTCCAGTGCATGAGAATCCTGAGTGTTAAAGAGGGTTTTGGGAAGTCATGCAGGCTGTGGTTATAGGTGGTGTGGGGGTGAAACTAAACCTGGTATTTGAGCTATTTCACCTTTCAGCAATATAGTGATTTTTTTGTGGAGAAGAAACAGAAACCTTATTCTGTTCACTATTGAAAGATTATGAAATAGATATTTGTTTTGCTAAAGACATTCAGGTGCAACTACATCACCAAAGCCTACAGAAAATTTGCATCATGCTTATAGATGAAGGTAAGGGCCTGCATCTGAAAGGGTAAGACTTTTTACCAAAGGACTGTCAGGTTTTATTTTTAATTAGAAAGTCAATATATGGTATCCAATTTTAGCTGAAGCTTTAAAACAATATTAAATTGCATAAAGAAATTATAAGCAAACAAAACAACTTATCGTAATGCCAAAGTTTGCAAAGGTGTCACCCTAGAACACCTGGCCTCCCTAATGGAAGGGAGCTGGGTGCCCTCCCTGGCCAGCAGGATTGTTTGTCTCTGCTGATGTTCCACTGCTGTAGGCAGTTTGTTTTGAATACTTTGCCAGATGAGATTTCTACTGCTTTCTTTTCTCTACTGCCTGGAGAGGATATGCTTTAATTGTAGGAATCATGAATACTGGAGCTGAATTTTGACATTCTTCAAGGCCATTTATCAGACCATATATCAAAGTAAGTTTTTGTCTACATGCACTTGAGTTACATGTTTTTCTTGCCTTATTCTGAAGGAACACTGAATATCTGAATGTGTTGGAATTTTAGACTGTTCATATTTCCCCTCATTATGACATTTACATTCCTTCAAATCCTCCTTTCATAAGAATTTTGTTCCTCTCTCTTCAACCCCGTGGTGTTGGCAGGCATGTTTCAGGTGCTTCCCTGTGCACTGTGATCCTTGCTGCTCAGGGAATGGTCACACTCTGAGGAAATGGAAGACTGCCCAGCTCCCCTGCTTGTTGTCCTTTATGATTCATGGCAATGGTACCTGCTGTAGATCATACCCCAGATCTGCTTCTAACCTACCACCCTGGAACCAGGACGGCAGTAGATACTAAGAGATGACACAAGTTCAAAAACAAATTGGTCCCCATGATAAAAGTTAAAGCCACCAAATCTGCCAGCTACAGTGGCTGGTGGACAACTGCTGGCCATGGGAGTCCTGACACAAATAATACTTGGCTTGAGAGTATAAATGCAAAAAAAAGCCCACCAGGGTGCTGTGAAAACTTTGCATTTTTTTATTAATCTTTAAAGGTTAATTTCAAATTTTCCACTCTATTAATATCTTTTGCTAGTAATTTGTTTTATAAGATGTATTACTGTTGAGCAATTCTTTGCTTATTCTGCCCCTGTCTTCACCGGTCATTTGCTGAGCTGTAGTTAAAGGCACTATTTGTCTATTAATTATCAAAAATAAAAGATATTTTGAAATAATTCTACTCTGCTCTGGAGGAAGCCTCACAGCACATGCTTTGTCATGTCTTTGATCATATTGGATTTTGCTTGTTGCTTTATGATATATTTTCCCTTGCTTTTCTTTGTTCCCCTGCTGCTATCTTGTAGTGTTTTGCAGTTAACTCTAGCTACACTTTAGTTTACTTCAGGCACTTTTTTGTTCCAGTTGCTCGTAATTTTAATAGTTTCCATAACTAGCCCACAGGCTTCTTTACCATGTCTGCTCAGTCAGTGTTTTTTTAGCATTAACCAGATGTCTGCCCACATAGAACAGTTTTCTAGCTCATTGATATATTAGGTGGACAAAATTAGTGCAACTGGTCACCCTTGTGACACAACTTCTGCCATTATGGTTCAGATAAAAGTCTTACTCATGCTCATAAATACTTACATATTTTGTATAAAAATTATTATTTTTGATTCTTTAATCACATTGTTTTGCACATAGTGCAGTTTTAGTAAATTTAGGATCTTTGCTTCAGTTCTAAATTAAACTGTCCTACAAAACTAGCTTGAATTTCTTCATTAAAAATAGCAAGAAATGCCTCTAAGGTAATGACCACCTTTTCTTTCATTTCTACATATTTTTCTAGTGATTTGAAGCCAGAGCATATCTAGCTTTCAAGGTTTTCTGTTTCCTTTTCAAAACTTGATGTACCAAGAGAAGGTTACTGTATCTCTATTTATATAACTCAGAAAGTCACCTATCCTTTTTTCATCCATCTGCCCTGAATTCTCTCTGCTGCTACAGTTGTTGCACTCAAAATCTTTCTTGGTTATATAAGTAAAGCTAAAAAATTATTAGCATAAGGGAAAGTGAAGCACTCTAACCATTACTAGTCCAGATCCGACTGTTTAAAAAAGAATGTTAATGCAGTAAAAATGTTTATACATACACCTCCTAGTGCCTACTTCCCAGTGTTAGGCTGATGTCTCCACTGCTCCTCTGTGTGCTGAGATTTGTGGGGTTTCGTACTGGTGGCAGTGGTGAGGTGTTACTGAACTCCCAGCCTCTGGAGCCTGAGGAATATGATTTTTGTCATAATCCTTGCACTAGGATCAAACTGGGGCAACTTTTATGTGTCTGCCAAAACCCTTTTACACCTTTTTCTCTGTCTGCATTGGTCTGTTGCTCCATATTACACCAAATTTACTACATGTGGTGTCTTTTTTCTTTGTTATTGCTAAAACCAGTGCTGTTCAGCTTCAGGTCTGCAATCATCATGTTAGGGTCTTAAACACTATTCTGCACAGAACAACTGCTTCTTACTGCTATCTTTATAAAACTATGATTCTATTGTACAAAGACAAATTAAATGTAGACATGTGGTACCCTTCCTGCTACTCTAACCTGTTTTCCTCTGTTGATGCTCTTAGCAACTAGTTTACCTGGGTTAGAAGACTTAAGACTTCCAAAACATGAGAGAATAAAAACACATGCATGTAGATACACGTGTCTGACAGTCAAATATGTACAATGTTGAGAAAAAGAAGAAAGGGAAAGATTCTGCTCCCTCCCACACCCAAGACAACTCCAAAACAAAAAAAACACCTGCAAAACAAGAAAACCCCAAAATTAAACCAACCAAAGAAGCCCCAGAGACAAACAAAAAATGCAAACCAACCAAGAAACACACCAACCAAAACACCCACTCCCCAAAAAAAACCCAATCAAAAAACCCCAAAGAAAAAATAAACAAACAAACAAAAAAGGCCCTGAGAATTTGAAGACATGCACAAGCAATTGTACAAATTCTCCACAGAGAAACTGAGACCACAATGAACTTCCTTGTCCTTAGGAACTGTATGGTAAATGGTAGATCTGGGAGGCTTTTTGAAAAGCAATTTGAATACAGTGATTTGGAGAATCCTTTAAAATAATATTTTTTCCCTCTTTAAAAGCAATTTACTGTACTTTTTAAAAATTGTCCTCCAAGTAAAAAAATTGTAGGACAATTTTATTTCCTACCAAAAAAACCCAATTAATTGTCCTACTGCAAAAACAAACAAACAAACAAACAAACAAGCAAAAGAAAAAAAGCCCAAACCAAATCAACAACAACAAGAAAAAACAACAAAAACCCCACAGCAAACCAACAATCCTCCTGATCCTGTTGCATATGTGATTTCTTGTTATACTCATAATTCAATACAGTTAAGCAGAGACTGCCCAGGATGTTTTGCATGGTAATTGACAGCTGCTTAAACAGAGCATAAAAAGCTTTAAACAATGTAAATCAAGTAATAATAAATGTTATTATCACTTTTATTATTTTTTATAATCTCTATAGTGTTATTATTGGTATATAAATCCTTAAATAATGGCGGACAGGTTCATAGCTCGTAAGAATTTGTTAAACATAAAGATAATTTTTAATATGTCATGACATGGCATTTTGATGAGATCCATGAAGTATTCTGGAGAAACATCCTGTACTGCCACTTCATTGATCTAAGGTGGCAGATGAAAGTCTTGTCACCTGCAGCACCACCTCATTTCAAAGTGAATGCAGTTAAGGAGATAGAGTATGGCAATTTTTAATGTAAATAATGTTTTGCCTTTCTGAAGGAGTCCATTTACAGTCTTGAGGCCATTAGACTTCTGCCCTGGCTTCTTTAGCACTGCAATTCTGCAATGGGATTGAAGAGTCAGTTTGAGATTGATGATTAACTTCTCTCTTGTGCTGCAAACCTTCCTTTTATATTTCTGTAAAACTGAACAAATGATTGCTACTAATGTTTTGCTCATCAACTTGTAAGTGAAGGCCATTTAAGACAGAAATGTAGCATTTAGCTCCAGCTGCTGTTCTAATGTTGCAGAAAGCTTTTGCTGCAGTTCATTAAACTTAACTTCAGGCAGTCACAAAACTGCCAGCTAATTATTTTTTTCTTTCCTCGGCTGAGTGAATCCTGGTGTCACCAATTTCCTCTCACAAAATGGAGTTACAGAACTCTTCATTCTGAAGACTGAAGAACAAAGCAGTGAGGAAGACAGTGACATAATTCTGTTAAAAACAGGTAAGACTGAACCAGTGGAACTTTATTTCCCACCAGTTTTTCAGATTATCTTGGGAGTCAGACTCTGTAGGGGAAATTGGTTCTTTGCTAGTAGGTCACAGGGCCTTTAATTAATAATGGTTAATTTATGTTTTGGGGACTATTAACAAAATTGGAGGTTACATGGGTTCAGCCCTCTGGCTGAAAAGGAGCAGACTTGGCTGAGAAGTAATTTTCCTCAGTCCTGACTACATGGGGTGTTTTAATCTCTATTATCTCAGTACAAATCAAATTAAATTGTGACAATTTCATTTTTTGAAACATCAAAACTGAAAATGAGACCCACAATTGAAAGATACGTGTATGGAGACGTCACTCCTGACCTTGCATATCTACCTGAACACAGCTCTGTTAACATATGGATGATGGCAGACAACTTTTAGAAACCATTTTAAATACACCTCAAGATCATCTGAACTACCCATGACTTTAAGTTGTTGCTATAGCTTATAGACAAAGTAACTAAAATCAGAACATCCAAGTGTGTTTAAAGTAACACTCCAAACCAGGAAATGTGAATAACCTCCTGCCATAGAACTGCTCATGGAATAGGGATTTTGATTGACTCCTGTGGTGATTCATTCTTTAGGGACGTTATAGCCTGAGAATATTTCCAAATTAGTGCACCAAGGTTTTACCCCAGAATTCTTGGAAAAATAAGAGATACTGAGAATTTGAGCTTATGGTAATGATTATTTATTGTCACATCACAATCAGGATTTCAAAGAGAGACTTCTTTCTATGATTGTACACACAGAGGAGAGAGACCTTACTATGATTTTACAATTAAAATTTACACAAAATGAGTATTAAAAGGGAACAGCAGAGAAAAAAGTAAAGTAACAACAGAATGGCATGATTAAAATATGTAGAATTAGGTATCTTCGAGGTTTCTAAATACATAGTTGCATCTTTAGTTGCAGGAAGAGAGGAAAAAATTACTTCAGTCTCAAAATTCACATTTTCCATATGCATATTTTTACTTTTGACAGCGTGTCTTCGTGTACTTGTAAGCTGTCAACTGGCAACTATTGTTGCCTCACTGCGATCTTAAGAGTGAGAAGACACATCAAAAGAGAATTAAGGCCATGATAGCACTCAGTGCAAATCAGAAGAGATACACATAAGGCTGAAATTTGGCATTTGTGTCAAGCACCAAGACACAATGGGGACACAGGAAGAAAGCTGCTGAGGGAATTCAGTTTGAGTATGAAAGCAAGACACAATATGTAACCCTTTGTCTTATACAAAAATTTCATCATTTTTACATGACACAAGTTGTGTAAATTAGTTTGGGTTCAGCTCGGGAGAGGTTTTTGTAGGACTTCATTAGGCAGTGCATAAAAAATAATCTCTCAGTACTGGACCACCAACAAACTGAATGTCCAGTCACAGAACTGTTAACTAAATTCTGGTCATGGGCTCAAATCCTATTGCTATTTCCATATAGATATCTTAAGGATCGGCACTGGGAAAAGTTAAGAAGCTGAGAATTAAGTCACATTTTGACATGTATAAATAAGAATGAGGGTTTTCTCTCTAGTTATAATTATTCAGAGAAGGAAAAAATATATTTGTTTTGAAATGCAGCACTGAAATTGTGATGAAACATTTTTTATTTGTAAACTAAACAAAACTGAGCAACAATTTTCTGCCATTTTAAAGAATTATATGACACTCTGAAGGGTATTTTTGAAAATAAAAGAAAACCTTATTCATTTTATAATTTCAATTTCAGAATATAATTCTAATAAATTTAAGGGCTAGGTTCTGAATAAAATCCACAAAATATCAAAACATATGTGGGAGCCTTTAACCCCTCATCTATAAATGAACACGCACCAAATCTTATTTTCTCTGAAAAGACAAAGATTTCTACATACATCAACCTATAATGATAATTAAATAGGTTCAGTAATTGAACTGTTAGAAATGAGATTTCTTTGAAAATGGAAAACAACAAGACCTATGGATCATGGATTTTTATCCCATGGCTAAGTTTTACCTTCATTATAGTGACAATTCGAAGGACTTTTCCCTTGCCTAAAGGGGCTCCAAGTCAGTCCTGGGGCTCCCAGCAGACCCTTAAGAAGGCTGGGGTGTTGGGGGCACTAATGACCTCCTTGGGTCTTTTGTCCTGTGTGCAGCTGCCTCCCTCAGGGCCACAGTCTGCAGTGAGCTGTGGTCAGCATGCTGTCCACACATTCCCTTTTCAGCAGAGCTGTTACCTAACCAAACCAGGACTGGAAGGATTAGGCAGTATCCAACAGCATAACTTGCCAAGACAGGTCAGAATATCAATACCAGAAATGGCTTATGCTTCAGGCTGGAAGGGTCAATGCCCAGCACGGCCACGTATGGATATAGCCACAGGTTGGTGCTGACAGCCTGTCACCCTGACACTGCTGTGCTCTCATGAGGCTCAGTCCTGTCCCAGAGCAGAGCTGCCTGACAGCAGAAAGAGGAATGGCACATGCCCAATGCCATTCAAGGTGAGCCTTGATGTAAGCTTTCCATCTTTTTTGTTTAAGCAGGACTTAGAAAAGATGCCTGTTACCAAAAGCATGTAGAGATGCTTCACCAGAATGTCACCACGGGAAAAACCTCCACAGCCAGGGGCACTGCCCAAATGAAGGTAAGCAAAATTACACACCTTCAGCCTCTGCCAAAAAGAAATGAATTTGCAAGCAGAGACTGAGACACACACATACACACCCAACCCATCCCCACCCCACCCCCCAAAAAATGCAAATGTTTGTTCACCAGCCTGATTATTACTTGCTTTTGGATAGACAGCCAACTTTCCTGTATCAAAAAAAACAATCAGAATATTTAGAGATAAAATTTTCAGTAGCTAAACTGATAGTGATGTCAAGCAGATCCTGAATGGCTGCTCAAGCTCACTACTGTTTCAGCAGGGTAGTTTTCTAGATTTTCTTGATTCTCCAATATTGTAGGTTTCCACATTACTAGAAGACTGAAACATTTACAAGGCTTATCTATGTCTCTTGATTTACCTCTCACTTCCTGTCCTTTCATCACACTTGTACTAGAAAATCATATTCTCCTGTAATCTTTTTGAGATTCTTTTTAAAATAAAGACTAGCATTCTCACTAATCTAAAAGTCTTGCAAACAGTTGCCAAAGTCCTACCACATTTTCTTTACTGAATACAAAGACTCTATCATCTTCATTAGTATACCACAGCTAATTTGCTAAATTTAAATGAGAATTATGTTTTCTTCTCTCTGATTTTCTTAAATCAGAGAGTTACAAAATTTTACCTGTATTGAAATAAGTACATTGAAATGATCTAAAAATTCCTCTATCCCTCTATTAGGTTGTAGGTGGAAATTCAAGACCAATCCTTCTGTGGTTTTACTGTGGATTCCAGCAGGAGAAAATGTAGGTAGGAGTTACTTGTGAAATTCCTGAAATGCCTTGAAAATCAGAGTTGTGTGCTCTCAAAATTGTGTTTAAATCTTTTAGGAGTTAGCTTGGAAAGGTTACTGGGCAGGTAATAACTACTGAAATAGGACAAACCCCCATGATACAGTGTGTAAATTACACAGCAGAACTGGACATGAAAAAAATTGAGTTTTGGAGAGCACAGAGATAAGCAATTATGAAAAACTGCAAAAATGACTTCTTTTCATTTTGTCTAGGGACAGTTACAGATTCAGCTTCACTTGAAGTGAATAGATGTCTTTCAGTGAGATCTTGATTGATTCTCCACAGGAGGGCTGTTTTTTTTCTGATATAAAAATGGCAAGGAAGAAAATGTCATCATTTTTTATTTAATTTATTGGATATTTATCAATTGACAAAATACGTTTTGTAAATTTCCAAGTCAATTAAGACTGCAGCAACAGAGTTGATTGTTACCATGGCATCAGAAAGTATTTTTCTTTTTAAATAGAAAGATTAATTTTTATCAAGAATATGTTTGCTAATGCCTTTCAGAACAAAAAGAAGAGACTGCTTAAAAGGTGGTCATATTTTTGGGATCTGGCTTTTATTTTAATCTATCCCAGCATAGTATACTACATTAATAAAAAAAGACATTAAATGATTTTGTGTTTATATTTATTATCAGCAATACATCAGTTATGTAAAAATAACCCAGATGAAAATGTAAGACTTGTTACATTTTCACATCATCTGTATTAACTGAATAAAGCTTAGTGACAATATACACAAATTTGCAGTAGTAGTTGTAAGTAAACATTTTGTGCATTAAAAAAGAAATATACATAATTTAAAAAATAAAAATGCAATACACAATTTACAAATTAACATTAACCAAAAAAAAAAAAAGGTAAACATTCCTCAGACAGCTGCCTCCTCATTCTACAAAATAAATATTCAAGTAAATTAAGTTAGGCAAAATAAACTCTTAATTCTTAACAATTTACATAAAGGTAAAAAGACAGATTTCCATTTAATTCAAGGTATATTTTACAGTGATTTACACATAGAGTTTTTAAATTGGTCTCTTCAAATTTTAAGATTGGAAAAAGAACTTTATTACATTTTGGCAGGAGGAAGGGGGTTTCAAAATTGATGCTTTATACCAAATATAAACAGGCTTGTGCAGTTGCATCAAAGCTTCAAAAAGGAACTGCTCCAGGACTCAAAGCAGACACAGTAAGCTAGAAACTACAGTTTTAAAAAGGAAAATATAAACCACCACATCAACAGGAAAATATCTACTCTGCTATTTTCTGAATGGTTTATTTGATCACTGGAAACATTACTTTCACAAACTAATAATCTACAGTAGTGGCTGCTTTAGGCACTGGATTTGTAGAAGCACTCTGATTTTTAAAGCAAATTGCTTTTCATTCTATATTGATAATTCGCATATTATTTTTTTCTGTTTCAATGCTAGAGGGCCTAATCACCTTTGCAACATTTAGATTTACATAGAATTTCAGCCCTCCTTACAGCCCAGTATTTTTTCCTTGATAATGAGGGAAGCCATTCTGGCTTCAAATTTCCATGCACTTTGTTCATAGAAAAAATAATAATAAAAACGCACTCTAGATTTTAAATGCAGCACTAGTATGATGCAGATGTGCACCAGATATTCACTGATCAGATATAAAATGCAACACATACTAAAATACTTGCATGGATTGCAAAGGCCAAACATACTTTAAAAACCCTCCTATCTCTTTGTTTATCCATTTAATACAGCAAGAAAAAGGAGATGTCATACCTTTAACTTCAAGTTATTAAATGCTTAGATATAGGACATAAAATTCTTCAAGGCAGGAACTAGGCAACAGCTCCTGCTAAGACCAGCCAGTGTCATAAATAAAGATGACTCACTGCCAATGAAAGAAACCCTGTTCCCTCAATGCCTGCTTGGTCCAACACTATTCGACAACACAGAATCAGACTTTTAAAAGAACAGAAATCATTATTAAAATCTGTCTCCACATGTAGTTATGGTTCTTTATTACTTTATAATTTTCCATGGTTTGTTTTGTATGTCTGACAAAAGAGGAACCTACCAGGTTTTTCTTGTTTTCTACTCAAGAATGCTGAGAATTAAAATTATCAAGATTTGTATTTTTGCAATGGATCTTTACAAGGTGATGTAAGACTGAATACTCCAATCCTGAAACACATATATGAATGAACCACTGCTGTGGCAGGGGGCCACAAATCTCCAGCTGCAGCTGGATCAAGTTATAAAATGAGAACTTAAATCTGCACCAAAGATTGTTACCATTGTTCCCCTGCTCACTGTTCCCATTTGGGGAATACTACACAGTAGGATGAAGGTAATTTTCTTGATGCAGTAACACCACACTGATAATATGGCAGCGAAGTTAAAGTAGGACCAAAATCTCTCGTGAATATCCACAAAATGCTCATTGGTTTCAAGAATTATTCTACATAGAAAAAAGGTGTTTATTTCTAAGAACTGGTATTTCCCATTGATTCCATGAGAGTTTTGTCATTGATATCAGTGGATCTGGGCCAAAGTTTGCAAAGCTAGTTTCATTCAGTGTGCAAAAACTGGTGCTTCTTGAATAAATAGAGTGATGAGTAGGCAGAAGTGGTTTAGGTTATAAAAAAGACCTGAGAACCTAATATTGAACTTTATGTAACAATTATTTTTGAGAGGTTGCCTGATAAAGTTTTGTATTGCTTAGTAGTGGCACAGTCACTTGTATGTTCAGGCTGCACACAGAAGCCATTTGAGGAGAATTACCCTTCTCAGGTCACGGATCACATCCATAACAGCCATGTCACATGAGTGGCAAGTCAATGAGCTTCATGTTGGAAGCCTAACACTGAAAAGCCATGAGCATGGAAGAGGTTAACAGTGAGTTTTCATACCGCCAGAGTTTTTAAAAAGTCATGAATATTAAAATGGCAGAACTATTGATCTTATTGTTTACTTGCCTGTACACTCAGGAGTTTAACTGAATAATTAAAAGAGTCTATTGAATTATCATAATTAGAAAAGACAAAACATCTCTGAGTATTGCACTGCCAGTAACAGTGAAAAAGCTCTCATTAACAGAAGGAAAGAAAAGTAAAACCATTTTATTTAGTTGAACAATCAGAATACCTTTTTAGACAAGAAGTATGTCACTCAGGATTATAGGGCAACCACTTTTCTTTTTCTTTTCTTTTTTTTTCTAACAAAGTTAACAAATATAAAAAATCTAGTCATAAACACCCTTCAAGGTACAATTAGAAACCAGCAGGACAATCTATACCAGTATAGGTAGATGGGGCAAGAAATTAGACACTTGTATTACTGCCATGGTGTAGAGTACAAATGGCTGCTGTGATGAGGAATGGTGTGTGTACAGCAAACGTTGCAGCTGATTCCATCCCGTCACAGTCCAAACTGAACACTACTCTCTTCAGGATTCAAGACCTGTCCACTTGACACTCCTTGCACAAGATACATCATTATTTTTTTCTGAAAAGAGGCAGTTTCTATGGCAATACTAGTTAAGTGCATATCATGCTGCACTAATATAGTGCAAAAATTTGCCTTTAGCAAAAAAGATGCAGGCAACAGTTTGAGTTAGAGAAAGTAGAAACGTATTGTAACATATACAGCAGGTATTTTTTTCCAGACACCAACCACTAGAAAACAGTGAATCTGAGAATGCCTCCTTTCTGGATGTACATGAGGCCTTTATAATTTGGAGTGGTAACAGGACAGAATTTTGCAAGAATTTTGCCCTCTTAGACGCAGGTTAACACAAGTTATCATCAACTGGCAAACTGTTGAACTTGCTCAGTGGGTTAATCCCAGTTAAAAGTTAATATTGTACTAAGCACTAAAATGCTCTTCATCACATATATAATCTGATAGAATAATACATATGGTTCAACTGAGTATATATGTTATGTTTGAATATAAAGAGTCATAGACAGCTTGGTACAAACTTGTCATGCGTACTGATTATACTTGGTTAATGATGCAGGGGCTTCCAAGTGTTAATACTATGTCAGCTACAGTATTCTGGAGGCAAAGTGCTGCTCAGTTCTAGGACTGAGGAAACACCACAGATCTCCAAATGCAGTGTCTATTGTGATTCTGCCTGATTTCTCAGTGCTGATGGTCTAAAGTAAAGCAATAATACCTTGAATATCGGTAGGCATTGTGAAATCCATCCTTCTTTACCTATGCATGTGCAGTTATAAAAAAGAAAAAGTCAAAACACTTAATCCACTCCATAGAAAATCCCTGTGGCTTTGGACACCTTCTGATTTCATTTCTATAGTTTAGACTCCATTTGTCACCATGAGAAGTTGTATTTTACATGTCTGCATCTCCATCATAAGCCAAGGTTAAAGGTTTCAGTCGGTTGTTCTGCCTTCTCTGGGGCTTCTTTGGCTTTTTGCTGAAACAATAAGATAACTTGTAAATAGAAAAAGCAACTAATAACATACGAAAATGTATTTCAGTCTTAAATGAAAGATGAGCATGTTGATAATGCATTCAGTTGTTTGTTTATAAAAGCTATAAGCCTAAAATCTTCACTGGGATCACTAATTATCTCTTTATCAACCCAAAGCAGTATCTAATTCAAAGCTCATTAGTTCAGAAACAAACAACTATGGTGCTGAAGTGACTTGATGAAACCCTTGGCAGGTACTCTTGCAACATCACTCAGTTTTCAGAAGAATTCAGTACCTGCCATGCAATATTTGGTCAGGTATCAAAGCTGTAATCAGGTTCTTTTAAATTATGTGACTCAAATATTAAACCACTCTTGACACATCAAGAGTTTTCGCAGGAAAGATCCATCTTTTGATTGGTTTTATCTCATTAAAATTGTTGGAATGACTACAATTAATTCTAGATGTTATAATCAAACCAGTCGTTAACAGCAGAGGTAAGATTGTTCGCCATGATGTTCCTTGTCTAGCCTTGAATTAGATTTTAATCCAGCAGTATTTCCAATCCATTTGATATAGTTTTAAAAAATAACCAGGCCAAAGGAAAATGAATGTTTATCCATGCTTTAGTACTTATCTTCTTTTAGAGTGTAATGTAAACATTTCTTTAAATAAGACCTGTGCACCAGGCCAAAATCTTATTTCAGCTGTGTCACTTAGGCTGTTCAAATCTGAATCTCTTATATGAAACCTTTTGTTACAATGATTTGTAGTAGCCACAGGTTCCAGTCCAAATAATCTGTTGTGTTGCTGAATGCTAATGTATTTCCTTTTCCTCAAACTTCATCTCCCCAAAAAACCAACCAACTTTCCAAAAAAAAAAAAAGACCACTAAAAACCCCAAACAAACAAAAAACAAAACCCAAACCAAACCAACCAACCAACCAAAAACAAACGAAAAAACCCAAACAAATTTTTATATTATCTAGACAGAAGTGAGGTTTTGGGCAAAGTTTACTGAATGGCAAACATACCCAGAAGCCCCCCAAATGCCTACTAATGTAGTACACACCAAAAGCCTGATGCATATGACCACACTTCCCTCACCTTTCACCTGTACTGTCATCTGCATCAGAAATTCCAAACAGGACCTAGAAAACTTCAAGGGAGCACATTCTCAAAGGTGTCTCATTCAAGAAAGTATTATTTCACATATTAAAAAGATGAGAAAGTTTTCAGATTTTTTCTGGTTCTGTATCTCTATATCTTGTCAAATATAAAATATGATTTGCTTGGTTACTAAATTTCCTTCTTGCTATTTCCTCTCAGTATTTTTTGATACAGACACAATAAAATTATTCTGGACACTGTATAAAACAACCGAGATAAACTGAGCAAAAATGAACTGTACACTAAGCTAACCCATATTTGTAAGTTCTTATATTCTCAGAAGAGCATGTGGTGATCCATCATCTGGAGTACCAGCAGAATCTACTAACTTGAGTCTGGACAAAAGGACACAGAAAATTAAACACTGTAGTTCACAGAAGCGCCTGCAGTTTCTACAGCAACAGATGCAAACATTTTCATTACAGTCTGTGAGGGGACTCTTTTCTTATAAATAATTAAAGAACTCACCAGGCTAGATAGATCATAGAAACAATAAAGATGAGTAAAACAAATGCACCAGCAGCTACACCATAAACCCAGGTCTTCAGCCTCCCATCTAAAAGGAATGAATGTTAGTCAGTAGTGTTTGAGTTAGTCTTGTTGAATTATTAGTTCTGATACAGCATAGAAATACTTTAATAACCCAAAATAAACGTCTTCACTAGAAATTACAGTATAATCAGAGTAAATATTGTTAAATAACTGAGCAATTACTTCTCTGTGCTCTGCTTTTCAGTTGAAGTCAGGATAATTCAAACAGAGCTGAGATCTGGGGCAGAGGCAGCAGGTGAGACCCAGAAACTCAGCTTTGGGGCCCTCTGGTAGCAAGCAGTGTGATCACAGGGCAGGGCATCAGCCTGGGACTCATTTAGTATCATTTTCTATTCTAGCTCTGGTAAAGCAATCTGCCTGTTATATTTATTCTTGTTCCTATTTACTTATATGTTTTTAAATGTTCTTAGCATGCTGCATGTCATCCAGCCCTTAACTGCACATACACAACTTCTACTACTGCATACAGTAGTAAAATTTTAAAATGTCTTTCCCTACCAAATGCAAGTTTCGTTGTTACAAATAACTTCTCCTCACAGAATAAAAATACACAAAAAAAGACAACCCATGCTCATAAATAAAACAAATGTCGTTAATAAGGACGGTATTTATGTGCAGCCTGTGCAGTTTGTATTTTGGACATGATGTCCCTGGATGTTTAGGCATACATACCACTCTCCTTCTTGCCTCAGATGCACCCATGTCTATGAGGAAAATGAGTGACTTTGTCTGTGGGGTTTTGCTCTGCCCCCAAATGATCTTGTCTAACATGTCACAACTAAAGGTGAGTGCATGCTTGTTTGACTCGCTACTTTTATCAAACTCATTTTTCAAATTTCTAAATGGCTTTTTGCAAGCATTATTTTACAGAGGGTTAGCTAGCCTTGTTGCCTCTCCTTGACACACAAGAATCATTTTTATAAAACTGAATTACTTCATTTTCAAGTGGTACAAGTTCTATTTCATGAAGTTGTATTTTCAACGTAAGCAAATACAGCTAAAATTTTTCTGACCAAACACTTAGTGCTTCTCATTAACTCTGCAGAACCAAAAGACATCATCAATGCAGTTTCTATTTCCACAATAATATTAACAGAAGTTAGACTAAGCTTGCTTGGTTACATAGTAGTGCTCTCCATTGCTATGCAGTTAAGCTGAGGCTTTCTGGTCTGTAGCAATGCAAAGTCTTGCTGTCATGTGGAAAAGTTATTCAAGACTAATCTATATCAGAACATTTTACCTTTGTTACCTTAATCAACCTAATGAAACATTACAACTGATAATAACTGACATGACTGAAATAACTGATCTGTTAAAGATTAATGGAACAGTAGAGTTGACCTGACATATCCTATGATATGATAATATCAATGAGAAGAATTCATACTTTAGTACTGCTAAATAGGTTAGTTTCCTCTCTCCGTGGCTTATTTCCATTGGTAAATGCAAGAAGTTTAAGTTTTTTCCAGGTTGGCTTCTTTTAAAATAGTAACATCTCCTTGAAAAAAGGCTGACAATATCTTGTATACAGATTTATTTGTTTTTGTCAAAGCAAGGAACTCTGTTAATGAGGTCATTCCTATTATGCAACTACTCTCATCTATCTCAGGCTTTCTGAATTCCCTCTGGACAGATTGTTTCTAAGTATGCAAGGGAATTGGCATCTCAGATTCATCTTTTTGTGGTAATTCCTCAGCCCAGACAACTGAAGAGAATAGTTTTTAATACCTTCCTTTCTGGAATGCAATGTAATTTGTGGAAGAAAATGAAAGAACTATTTTATATCTAGACTTAGAAACTGTGAGGAAAAGAATAATCATGCCAGAGTAAACCCAAACCTTTCCAATAGATATCCAACGCTAAAATAAAACAATCAAGCCTAAATCTCATCTGAATTGGAAAATGTTCACTTTCTCTCACACTTGCTCATAACTTCACTGCATAAAGTTTTAGTTCTATTGAGTATATTTGAGGTTATCTGAACAGAGATGTGTTTCCTTCTCAACTCGAATTACATAAAATTGGTGAGTTTTCATGAAGTTTCTCAAATGTACCTTGCTCCAAAACCCTCCCTGAGCTCACATGAGTGTCCATATTCCTAAACTGTTGAAGGCGACTGCCTGATATTTGCTTATTGTTATCACTCTGCATGCTACAACACACCCTCTGTAGTTTTCAGGAGGGTTTAACTAAAATGAGTAAATGATAACACATTTGGTAAGACACTGTTTTTTGAAAGAGGACCAGAAAAGTTTAGTTTTCTACTTTTTATTGTTGATTAAAGTACTTGGAGTTAAGACCATTTTATTGCAGGTATCAAATATAATATCAAAGTACAAATAACAGTAAATACTAGTAGGACTAATGGGATCTAACATAAATGTTTCTAATTTCTAACCCAAACATTATTTAATCTGCTTATTAGAAATATTTTTATAAGTCTCAACTTGAAACATTTTATAGATCATGCATGTAAAGATAGCGCTTTCAATTCTGCAATTAAAAACATTCAAAAGCCCTTTAGAAATAAATGACCACCCTAATATACAAGTGCATTAGTATATTTAGCCCTATGTGACTTAAGAGACACTTAAGATGATGACCAATTACTCTCTTCTATATTAATAATATTTTGGACAATCAACCTATCTCTTTAAGTGAAAGTATTTTGTTAATTAAAGTTTTCTTTAAATCTAAATATTTAGTAGTGCTAGAAAATATTTACTGACATCTGATTATATGATGGAATTTATGAAGTTTATTTTTTGCCACTCTTGCATATAAGACTTTGCTCAGCTCTAAAGAATATGGTCCATCATAAAAGCAAATACTGCTTGTAGACACTTAGAGCAGGCCTAGGCTAAATATCAGTAATATGGTTAGTCAAACAGCATTTGACTAACATGAATTAGTTTAAATATGGATATGTCAGAAAAGCATTAGCATGCCTATACTGATTATTTTCCTACAATTGATGCTATGGCTGCAAATTTTAAGAAGCCTTTACTCTTAGCAGTCTTCAGTGCTATCTTTTCATTCCTCTGTCAACACACTTATTGGTTAAGACCATAGTGTAATATACTGGCTTGCACCTTTGCAGCAAACTCCTTTCTACAGTCACATTTCAAATAGCTTCTGTGAATTTTAACAGGTAGAGTGGCTAAAAGGAAATCTGCACTATAAGATTTCACTAAATATATTGATGGAGTAGTGAGAGGGCTAGGTGTTTACTTATGTCTCTTCCTTTTTTTCACTGAGAGTACCTATCTGCCTTCTTAAATGAACAGTCAAGAGTTTTTCTGGTCTTCCTAGGTATACAAAAATATAAATGCCAGACCCTGCAGCAGTACTTAGCACTAAGAACTGCTCATTGCATGACTTCACCTGGACCAAAAGGCTGTAGAAACCAGGTCCTTCCTCGTCCTGACTGGTTACTGGAAGGCTGGGTAGGGTTCACAGCTCGACTGGTTTTCACATCTCCCTTTTTGTCCTCCATGGTGGGGATCACCACCACCGGGATGAGAGTGCACTGCTCGAGTGTGCCATCAGAGGACATAACTTCAGTGTATCCGTCTTCACAACTGCATGCTCTAGTCTGTAGGGAACAAGTGTTTTACAATGTGCAGCAGAAAAACAAGGTTTTCTGGGAGCTATAAGGCATAACAACATGGATAACTGGAAGAGAAGACTGTTTTGATGAGTGCTAGCCTGGAGAGTACCTCTTCATATATTTTTATGCGAGTTCATACCATATCAACAGAGATTACTGAAATTTAACTGAATTGTAATTTAATTGAAAGGTGGAAAATTGCGCGAGGTGGATTTTAACAAATTCGTGACTAGTAAAATCTCTGAGAATACTTTTTGTTGGCATAATCTTTGTAATCAAGAGATGTGTGGGAAGCCCTCCTGGGGGTGTTCTATGCTCCAATGCAGTAGCACATACCTCACTGCAGTAAGCGTGGGGTTGGCTGCACGGTGGGTTACATGACCTGTCAGCATCTGGTTGGCGCATCACTAAACAGCCCCCTGTAGGACAGAAAATCATATTTTCACATGGCAATACCTCACCACTGATGAAATCACTTGCTGCACTATATCATGGATGACAATCCTGTTGCTAATCTGAATGTAAGAGTCCTTCTTTTATTCTAAGGTGAAGGGTAATTGGATTCAGGTATTTTCTGATACGTAGAGTACAGATACAGCAAATGTATTTAATTTCATGTGCATTTTAGAGAACTAATATTTGGAAATGGAGCCTTTTGTTTTCCTCTTTTTTCCTTTGGTGGATTGCCTAAAAAACCAATTTAAATGCTTTGTTGTACTCAAGGGAACAGATTTGGTTCTCTAGGGCCCTCCTTATGACTTACATATTAAAACTGTGGCCACAATAGAAATAAAAGCATCTTTTTTCTTTATATTTTTTCCTGTTGAACTGAAAACAAGTTACTCATTCTGTTTATGAAAGGATACCTGTTTTCTGCTGCTACTGGGTAACTTTTACACGTGCCTTTATGAATCAAGGCTTCATGTTAGTCTGAGATTTTATGAAAGGAAAGCAGATTTATCTGTAAAGCATGTACTGAATGTTACAATACTAATGAATGATATTGTGGGTTTCAGTGTTTTCTTTTTTTTATACAGACCTGGTTTTCATTTCTACAGCTTAGTGCAGTTATTGTTATGGACCAATACACACAATCAGGCTTTCACTATCATTTCAGCCAGAATGACTTTAAAATGCATTTAGAATCAGTTTCAATTTACCCGTGTTTCCTTTTAGCTTATAGAAGAGGGATATGCACCACATTGTTTAAAATTTATACTGGTACAGGACAACTTATCATGCATCTCCCAAACTAATGCCATTTTAATACTGGTGTGATATGATGATGAAATCCTGATAGCTGAGGTTGGTCACAACCATAGCAGATGCAGTTAGTTGTGGTTATGTAGATCCAGGTGTTAACGGGATGGCTGGTGAAGAACAAAGAAAACCCTGCTGGTTGCCGTAAGTTCCCCCCTCCCCAGAAAATAAAATCATACATCCTAGCATAAAAATCACATGCCTGTGGGAATCTATGTAATAAAATATCAGTCATCCAAGGAAGCAGAAGGAAAGAGTTGCCTCATTGCCCATGGGAAATAACACCTTCAAGTAAAAAAGAACTATTCAGCACCATGATATTATGCAAGGAAATAAATAGAAAAAGACCCTAAAATACCAACAAAACTCACAATAATTATTCAAAAATGTCTGAATTAAAACACACTATGTTAGAGCCAAATGTGCAGGAATAAGACTGACAGTAATCAGAGATATGGGTTGCCTCTGAATCAAAATGGGTAATCACAATTTAAATTAATCATGTATGTGCGTCTATCACATCCAGGAGCTTGTAAATACTGTAGCTTATACAAAAGACTTTCAGAAAATGTACAAATGTAAATTAAATTCTGGTTCACTACTGTATATTTAATGTAGAGAAGTTCCCTCCACATTATATATTAATATAACAGAATATTATATTTAAGCACTGCATTTGAAAACTATCATAAAATTCATGAAAACTATATTTTTACATTTAATAGAAACACATGAAAAATATAGTTTTGTGTAGCATGGAGACCAGTGATTGCATGTTCTGGAATATTCCATTAGTCTTCCTTTCAAATCAGAAAGTTACCACAGCTTTAAGGCCACATACAAACAAACTTTGAAAAAAAAGTGATACAATATAGGTCTGAGGTTTGTCTGCCTTGGAAGTCCCATTATGAAAAATCTGCCAATAATACACAGTCATACATTTATTTTTCTTTCCTAGAATTTATCACAAGGTTGTATTTAGTCACATCAGAAGAAATTATTATTTTCATGTGACTGACTGTGATTTATGAATATATTCTGATTTTAACATCTCAGAGCCATAATCTCCAAGATGCTATTTACTTCAAATCCTATAGGACCTTTCACAGATAATATCCTATATTAATCTCAATAAGAATTCTTACTTAGAGTTTTACTTACCATAGAAACATCTTAGCTAAGCAGGAAGCAATCAAGGTGCATAAATAATGCCCTGTTGCATTTCTTGTGAACAAGATGTGTTTTAATAGTCCTACACCACAAGATAAGATTTGCAAGAGACTTTGAGCTATTATTTCAACACTTTGTAAAAATAACACAAATAACTGTTACAACAGACAGTAGTGGTGGACTCCATCCTGAAGAAGTATTGTGGTAGCAGCACATAAATAACAGCTCCCCTGCAATGACTGACCTGACAGCAGCTGGCATTGAGGGTATGTTTACACTCTCTGGGATTCTTTTACTATCACTGGGTCTAATACAAAAATTATTTAAATAAATGCATAACTCTTAGCTTAAATGAACCCCTGTTGCCAATATATAAATCCATATAAATATATTCATATGATGATTTTCTTCTGAGATCTCAGTTGTTCCTAATTCATGTTTTTTGTGTTTTGGCTTGCACAAGAAGTCACAACCTCCCATAGCAGTCCATTATGTATCCTGATACAGATTTATGGCATTGAAGTAAAGAAATAAACTCATATTAGCACATTTATTAAAATTTTATATTTTTTAACTTTAAGGAGACATATCATATATGGATGATATTATCAAGCTCTGCAACTTTCTCTGCCATTGTATAGGCACTGTAATGACCTGTAATACATAAAAATTTTATTTGTTGTAAGGCCTGAAATTTGAAACCCCACTTTTGGAAGTGTAAAGATGCCTATGGTAAAAAAATCCCAAATATATACAATGTAAAACACTTCAGATCCACTTACAGAAGATAATATTTATATTTACTTTTAGCATTACATGCTGCACGATTCTAGAAAAGAAACCACATCTTTAATGTGCAAAAAGATGATGATTTTGATTCATACCCTGGAAGTGCTTTTAGCAGATCCTTTTCAATTTTTTTTTTTACAGTTTGTTGGGAAAGCACATTATTCACCTGTTTTCCAGGCTTTTTTTTTTTGTGTATATAAAAGGAGTAGTTACCTGTGACGTTTAAACCATCTGACCTTTGGCACCACACAGTCCGAGAAGATCCCTTCCATGGGCTAGCCATCCACTTGTACTCATAGCACTGGCCATCTGCACAGAGAACATTCGCATTTCAAGAAATTTGATGGCAAGGTTTTAGACTACCATGGGCAGTAGCCAGACATATCAGCAGACCATACTCATTTTGTGGCCACACTCATGATTAATGTCTTGTAGACTTAAGCGAGCCCCTTTCTCCTTCATCCAGCACTGTGCCACACACATGGAGCTCCCAGGGTCTCCTGCACTTACTGGACACATAGACAATACACCAGATGTGTCCTAGACACTAACTAGGATTATGAGCAAGCCTAATGCACTTAATGGGTACAAGCAATGTTTCCAATAACCTCATAATGGTCGTGGCCCATCTGTTGTGCAAAACTCATTTAGGGGTCAGGTTCCTTTTCTGGTATCACTGAGCTTCAGCCAGTGCTCCAGTGCTTGGTGAAGTGGCCAGGGCTGCATCTGGCTTATTGTCTCAGCTCTTCCATGCACATCTCACATGGTCTGTGATGAATCATGAAGTCCTTCTGCACCTCAGCTCTCTACTGTAAACATAAAATCCCTTTTTGTCTGATCCAACCTCTGAATGGGAAAGTCAGTACAGGAAACTACTTTTCTTAGACAATTTGTCTACTACCAGTGGTAAGCATGGCTGAGACATTTTAATGACATTGTTATGCAATTAACAATTCAAATGGTAGAGAGAAATCTAAATCTGGTTATGAATCAAAACTCAGAGATTTCTTTTTGTTAATGTTACTAAGCATATAAGGAAACTCTTTATGTCCCACATAAAAAGAAATCTCATTATTAAAAAAGAATAATTCTAGAGGGTACTAACATGATAGTTGCTACTTGAAAGTTTTTCACTTTACAGTTGATATATGGAAAACAACAATTTGAGTACATTTCTTTTTATCAAATTTGATTTGCCTAAAATCGATATCATGAACAGAAAGAAAAAAAGCCTATGGTTGTTCTGTATTTTTTTCTTACAGGAACCAGTCTTACATATATTTTGGTGCTTACCATCGCATGGTCTTGTTTCCAAAGCCTGTTCTGGACAGAGGTGTTGATTCTCTAAGTCCTGAATGATCACTGCTCTAGATCGGACTTGTATTCCTCCAAAACCAAGATCCTCACCATTAACACAGGTTAGCTGGCAAAGGCTCCATTCTGACCATTCTCTCAAGTAACAGTCCCCTGTCAAAGAGCAGTTTTATAAGATGAACAATCATTGTATGTGAAGAGTTTTTTTACACTGAATATGTCTTAACAAAATGTCCAAGTACAGTTCCTTAATTTTCCTTCTTTTTAGTTCCTTTCATTCTTCTTTTTAAACTTGATTTGCAGTGTAGAAACAATAACATTTTGATACCAGCTGAATATCTGTGTCGTAGAAAATGTTATAAAAAGATTATACAAGGGCCTGTTTGTTCTAAAGCAGTTTTAGTTGCTTGTAGCATTCCCATGAGATCACCCCTATTATAAATCTCTTTGCAATGCTCTACCCAATGTCTAGATTTTTGTACCTTTTAAGATATTGTGCATTGTATGCCTTATGCTAAATTTACATATCTTTTTTCAATTCATCTTTGATCTTAGAAAACATTGTCTAGTATTAAAAAGATTAATCATTGCTTATCCCCATGCAGTTTTCTTTCCTTTGCAAGAAAGGGAAATGGAAACATGATTAAAATGTCTGCTCTCGCTATTTCAAGTTAGAATAATAGACCTGTAGAATTCTATAGTGTAAAACTGAAAAATAAAATTATACTAATGAATCTAATTACCACGATCAGCTAAAGAACATTTAAGGAAGATCTGAGGCACAACACAAAGAAACCACTTTGTTAAAACTGCAGTTGAAAATGGGACTAGACTGTGCACAAACTCATAAATAAACCTCTTAGTTCTCATTATTCCAGTGAGAAAGCCATTAAAAATTCATGCTACCTTGCATTATACTGATGACAGAGATAATCAGTACTGTGTTGACCAGATGCCTGATTAATGAAGGAATTTTATTTGCCAACCTTAGGAAAGCATGCAAAGAATTGAATAATTGACGAACTGATGTATACATAATAGGAAAACAAGTAGTGATTTTTGGAAACATTAGCTGGAGCGTATCATTAGCACATCCCCACAGGGCAGTTATTCTTGCTGGCTGAATGTGAGATTGTTGAAGAACAGGTCCCTGCTCAGCAAAATTTTTAAAGCAATCAGTAAGGAGCTATATTTTTTTAATAAAATTCACTAATATGAAAACATAACTACAGTCTTTGTATTCTTCCAGTTTCTATTTAAGAAGTAAAAATACATTAAATTTATGCAATTGGAATGCTATGTATAAAGCAGGGATGGAAATCTCTCCATCTTTTATTAATTTCTTTTTATTGAGACAACTTTACCTACAGTCCAATCTGAAATGAACTGGGAAAAAAAACCCAAAAACCACAACCTGGGAAAGAGGAGAGTTTCAAGAGAATGAAAACAGACTACCATTGTGAAATGATAGCTACATTACAGCTGAAGGAGTTTATCACCTCTTCCAAAGATTCATCGTTAATGGCTACTAAACAACGGCAATATGCTTCAAATTCTACAAGTAAGCGTTTGGAATGAACTGGAAGGTTTTTACTGGAAATTAAACAGCTCTTATATGCTCATAATCCTTCTCTGTATGAGTACCATGGACCCGATCACTCATAACAGCTCCTTTAGATTCAGTTCACAAAGGCAATGATAGTGCATGTCGCATCCAGAGAGTTAAACAACTAGAGGCACTCATGTTTTCTCAGAGATCAAAACTTTAGTTTCATTTGGAATAGAAGCTTTAAAGAAAAAAAGAAGATGCCTTAGCTTATCTTCCTTAAACACCCATAAAAGGCACCAAGTTTTTAACAACAGGTTGTTGTTAAAAGTTATTAAATAGTCTGCATACTTAACACTAATATTTAGCTGTAAACCAGCACCCTTTCTTATAGAGTTAAATACAGGGTTTATTTCAATAGATTTTGTGAAAAAATATATACATCTTAGATAGAGCCTGTGACAGAGAGATCATGATTTTATAAATTTAAAATCTAGTATTTTTTCTAATTGATTTATTGTAATGAAGCCACTCCTAGAAAGTAACTGTGGATCATTTGATGGATGAATCCAATCAGTAAAGCAGATGAAAAAGATTTAATTGCCTGTGGCTAATGCTAGGCCCTAATAGCTGTAATGCCACCCAACCAATCTTGAAACGCAACATTTATTTGAACAGCTTTGTTACCTGGACAAGGGAAAGTGCAGGTTTCCTCAAGTACTATCTTCTTATCACCATCTATAACAGGCTCTATTTCTCCACAGAATTCCTCATCTACTACTTTGCCAACATCTTCAGTGGATCCATCGTAAACCACACAGGAGATATTCCTCACTCGTGTTCCCTCTCCACACTGAGCATCCTACAGAAGGAGAACATTTTTGATTGATACTGGACAGAAGAAAGTGCCAAAAGACCAGATCTGAGTTACGTCACTCTGTCTCCTATGGTTTTTGCTTAACTACTTATTCATTCAATAAGGAGAAAAAGAAGACAAAAAAGAGAAGACATGGTCACTACTTCTGAAACAAAAAAGCCCCAACCCAAAATTTCTGGTGACTGTTACTTGTTCCTTGAATTATGGAGCTAAGTATGCCTTTGAATTGCAACCAGAGCAGTATGTGTCAAGTGAAGATATCTTCTAATGTGTGAATATATTTCTGCTGATATTCTTTTGCAATAGAAGTGTTTAAATTATTAGCAAAGATGCTGCTCAGGTTCCAAAGTTTACATTTATACTCTGAATATCTGTAGGACACTGCTGCATCCATTTATAAATACGAAATCAAAGGAAAAAAACAAACTTTATTTTTTGTATAAGAGAGGTGGAAGCACATTGTTTACAGAGTTGATAAGGAGGTATCCAGGCATATCACAAATATGCCTGGATCCACACATTCTATAACTTCCAAGTCCCATATGGCTTTTACCTCTACTTTGCATGCTGACCATTGACCATATTGCCATCGATAACAAGGTTTTACTGGACAGGGCTTGAATTGCTCCATCTGAGAAGGACAAGGCCTCCCATCACCCTGAAATGGCTGATTTATGGTCCTTCTTCTGATCATTTTTCCTGTAACAAAAATCAGCAATATAACTAACAACAAAGTGGTTAGACTGATTTATTCCTCAAGATGGTTCTATTTTGCTGAAAAGTATTGTACTTGAATAAAGCAATTTTTTCCAGATTTGACAAATTGGATTGTAAATTTGATCTGTTGGCTCTTGTCTGTTACGTGGATTCATAATTTCCAAGTCAGACACTTTATATTCTGTCATTTGTTTGTAGCGTAAAAAGTGCAGAAGGATGTCTGATTAGGATTGCTCCTGTAACAGCAAACAAAAGCAGTAATTTCCTAGTTCAGAAGCCTGAAGAAAAATATTCTTTATAAACATGACAATATGTTTGCCCATTTCAGTGGAGACTCCTCATGTGGAGCTTGCTGCTAGAAGAGGCCAGCATGTTGTGTTCTTCCCTAAATAAACATAGAAACATGTGTCCCATAATCATCTGATTCCAGCAAACAAGAACTTGCAACTTTCTGCCACTGTCTGTGTGGAAAACATTACACGCAGATTTTGCAGAAGATGGAGGATTCTTCACTCAGGCCCAATGAAAATTAAAATTCAATAGGTTTATCCAACAATTATCTCCTCTTCAACCATGAGTGATATGCTACCCAGCTTCATTGAGATAAAAGTTCTATTTCAAATACTTATATAAACTGAAAGAGGAAGACATTTATATGCTTTTAGCAATTCTTTCTTTTTTCATCTTGCCATCGACATTAGACCATTATGCTTCATTACAGAGAGTTCATGTGATATAACTGAATACTTCTGTGTCAGAAGGAATGGTCAAATAGGTGATCTAGAGTTGTCACCTTACAAAGGTTTCCACAAAATCAACACAGCTATTTTACACAGTAGTATTTTACTATATTTATAGATAAATATAAGACATAATATAAGAAGTATAAATCTGAAAAAATATGTATTTACTTAAATTTGTATAGAAAGTCTTAAATTAAACTAAAGGCACTACACAGATTTACCTATATAACACCTGATGCTAGCCAGCCAAAAGAACTAATCTTTAATTCCACATTTCAATCTCATGCATTTGCAACTGAGTACTCTAATGATAATGACATGAATCTTGTGCTGAGAGCAAGCCACACAAGCCACCATGCATAAGCAGAACAATATCAATCTCCCAGACAGCTGTGCTCACTGAAGACAGCTAGAAAGATGTTTGCCAAATGGAGCCTCATCATTCTTGAATTCACAGCTGTTACAACTGAGATGTTACAGGAGAAAAAAAGATTTTCTTGAAAAGTACTGGAGAAAAAACTCGAAAGAACAGCAAAGAGCAGAATTCTTACACACAAAATTCTTCCTCAGCTAGATGGATATTTGTGTGGATGCATAAAAGCAGTTAAGATTGGTGGTCACTGGATTTATTACATGGCTATAACTTACTGAAAAAGACCAGTTCCAATTTGGTTTTCGAACAATTTTAGTTGCCTAATCTCACCACTAATAATGAAAATTAAGACAAAATTCCTCCCTCCTCTTCCCCTCAGCAGCAGCTGAAAAATAAATATTCAAATCAACGTCTACCTTTGTCTCAATATATCATTCATCATATCTCACTCTTTTTTCCCAGAATCAGAAAATATTTGGACCAAATTCCCATTATTTTCAGTGAGCACTGTATCACTCAAGCATATTATTTCCATTAATAAGGCTGATTTACATCCCTGTAACTCTCTCTATCTAGCTACATTTTTTAGTTCTGCAAAGAGAGGTATTATTACTTCTATTAAAGAAAAAAAAAAGAGAACTCTGTATTTAAACTATGCCAAAGGTATGTACTGACCTGTAAGGCCACATGTTTGAGAGCACTCAGACCAAGCAGACCAGTCAGAGAGCTGACAGTTCACAGGACATTCCACTACACAGGACATATTCATTTGCCATGTCTTTTCCAAACCAAGCTGAAAGAAAATGTTAAATGGTCAGCACAAAACTCCAGGCCTGTATCATCAGTGCAAAGTTAAAAGTAAAGTAATTACGACATTTAAAATTCTCATTACAAGACAGCCTTAATGTATATACTGATCTTTATATACATGCATAAATCCCATTTTCATCAATCATTTTCTAAACTATAAATATATAGTTTATATATAGAATATATAGTCTATACATAGTTTCTAAATATATAGAACCTATAAATGGATGGCTTCATCTCTACAGTATTACTTTTTACAATAGGTGGAGGCTAAAACAATTTACCAAGTATTTTGAAAGAGAAATGAAAAATACTCCACAGCTATTAATAAGTGAATTGAAGCGATAATAGAAGCCGAGTTCAAAACTAGCAAAAGGAGGAGGATGAACACGTATTGGATATTCAGAAGATTCTGAAAGTTTACAGGAGCTCAAGAGAGACTGAACAAGTTAATGGAAGACAAATATAAGGTTTAAACACAGAGAAAACCCATCAGGCAAATGCAGTTCAAGAGTTGAAAACGAGTGGAGGCTCTGAAAGGAGGAGATGGAAACTCTTGTATGCCTGTGCTTCTTACTCTTCCTAGGGCATCTGCTTGTGCCTCTCCTGTTTCCTTCCTAATGTGCTGTAAAAGTGCATGTATATTGTATTGTATTGTATTGTATTGTATTGTATTGTATTGTATTGTATTGTATTGTATTGTATGCTATGCTATGCTATGCTATGCTATGCTATGCTATGCTATTCATCATGCTATCCATGCAAAGATATTGACAGGACACTCACAATGATTTGTCAAAAAAAAAAAAAAATCTTTGCATATTTTTTCTGAAAAACTTTGCAAAAAACCAGAATCCTCTAACATCCATAAAGTAAAAGCTCCAGTTGCTGTAGGAGTCTGAGAGAAGGGGACAGAGAAATTAATTTCGAGACCCAAGTTTTACCAAAAATATATTCTGTTCCCACTTTTTCCCCAGGTATGATTCAGCCTAATGCCTCACCCCAGGGAAGGAAGAGTTTTATAATCATGCTCGGGATATGACACAACAGCTACATGGTCCTTTGATCTGATCCTGGACAGTCATTTCTATTTTCTTACAAATTCACACATTCCAGATTTTCCCCACCCATGGAAGGAAAGAGATATTCTCACTAACACACATGAGAATATATGATGCAAGATGAAATACTGATGGCAAAAACATTATCATAATAATGCCTGCATCCTGCACAGTTGAGTTAAAAGTGTAGGTCAGTTATAGGGTGTATGATCAAAAGTGTGAAAGAAAATAAGTCCTGCCAGTACGAAGAGATCTACAGCTTTCCAGCACAAAGGACTGTCCTTTTCACTGGATCTCACAATCAGACCATGATCATAAATTAGGCCTTTCAGAATCCTAAGCAGTTGTGAATATTTTTAACTAGAAAGAATCCCAACCTAGTTAAAAAAAAAAAAAAAAGGAAAAGCAAAACTAGACATTTCAAAACCTATTAATTTTAATGACTAGAAAAGTTAATGAAATAAAACCAGCATTTAAGACTTTAAAAAGGTGAAAAACCCACTATTTCCTACCAAAACACAAGCATAGAGTAATAATTAGGCACAACATTAACAAGTCCTCCATAAATAAACAACCACAAGTACTGAAAATATGTCCTCTTGATAGACTCACCAAGTTTTAAATTTGCTATTTGTAGTACCATTTATTGAGACAAATGAGGCTTTAGACCTCTGTTCACTTTTAAACATCAAAGAATGAGTTCTTTTCTTGGTGGCAAAGCCTTGATTATACAGCTATCACACACAGACAACACCTGAAACCTTTGGATAATCTGGAATTTGGATGATTAGGAAGCTAGAGAACCCTCTTTGAAGTCCATATTTGGGTCAAACCCTCTAAGCAAAGGCTTTAAAACCTGCTGAATTGACTTCTGCCAATTATAGAAACATGACTGCTCTCTTTCAAGACTGGTCTTCTCAGCTGGACTTCAACAGCTCAAGAAGGAAAAGCCCAGGAAAGATATTAACAGCGAAGAGGAGAAAGCTGAAGGCCAGATTACCCACAGTGACCTCCTATTTGCACGTCTTAGATACTGAAGTGCTGCTTAAATAGATCTGGGGAACAACTGGCAGTTTGCAATTCAATACCATTCACATATTCCTTTCTCATTCCTCTCCTTCCTTGAACTGATGAACCACAATTCAACCTGAAGAGCTTAGAAAATATTTGAAAAAGTGTTCAGTAGCTCCCCTACCCTAAAGCCTTTGTTCTGGATGAGCTGTGGTTTCTGACTCAACAACGACAAGTACTGAAAGCTACCTCTGTGCACTCTCTGCTGCTGGTCACACATGCCAGGAGCAGCAGGCTGCCACACCAGCATGCTCTGTAAATCCTGTGATCCACAAGAAGTATCTGTATTTGTTTATAGGAATGTCTGGCACCAAAGATTAAACCCTGCTGCTGGAGGTTAATCATGTAATCTGACAAGCAGACTATTCACCAATAAAGCAAAGTCTGATTTTAATGCAGACACAACTGCTGGTTTCTGGGCTTTTCTCATCTTTAATTAATGGCAAATGAATGAATATAAGTCTATAAAAAGGAATATAAACAGGATCGGCTTGCTCTGGGTGATTTGATTTTCAAATATTTAAAGAAAGAGAAGTCAAGTTCTTGTGATAAGTAGAAACCAAGTAATCCAGTATTACTATGCTCTGAGAGTTTGAAGAGAACTACATTAACATAACCAGGCCTTGGAAATAAGCTCTAGGAATTGATTTATCTTGGCAGTAATCAGGATGACTGGCTACCTTCTTTAGCTGATCAACTCAAATAAACACAAGATCATATGGACACATAAGGAAACCAGAACACAGGGGCTCAGATGGAATGTTAGTATTTAACTCTGCTGATGCTCATACCTGGAGATGGTTATAGATAAAATTCAGCATGTAGGGCTTTTTAATATATGACTTTAGTATTTTCTTGAACCATATATTATATAGAAACTCATTGCAATAATGTGTTTTAATTTTTTAGGGAGCAGCGTAGGTTTATCTATTATGAGCTCTCTCCTTTGCATATAATAATAAGAAACATAATTCAGTAAATGTATCAACACATAAATTAAGCAAATCTTTATTCATACACCTAGTACAAAGTTTTATGATAGCCCAGAGAAAATTCATTAGCTAGGTCATTACAAAATTACTTCATATTTCTCCTACTCATCAACCTTTCCAATGAAGTGCACCTTATTTTGAACTTCATTTAATATTTCTGCACTGCCCTTATAATGCAAAAACACAGCAGAAACTCCCACCGTGAAGGATCATTAGCAAGAAGTGTATAGTATGTATTCACATTTTGATAATTTCTTGAATACTCTCCTCTCATGACCTGCAAGGTCACAGAGTTGGCTTTCACATCTTTAGAGTGAAGGGTCTGTTAAGATCTGAACAGCTTGGCTTTCCTGTTAATCAGGTTAACAGGTTTTACTCCTCAGTTATTGGATCAGCCTTTGACCTCATTGGACCACTGCTTACACATCCATAATTCAACAAATAGTCTTAACTGTGTGACTAGGGAGTGGATCAGAGCTCTCTACAAGAAGATGTATCTCTGTATGATCTAGCAAATGAAAAGGGCAAATAAGAATGCAGCACAGTGGCTGTTGATAAATCCAGGACACCACTGCAGTGATGTTTGTTAGCCAGTCATTTACAGCAAGTAGCTCTTGAGATATTATATTCCTGCCCTCATTATTTCTCTGAATAATAAACTTTCATTTCTTAAATGCAGGAAAACTCCAGAGGTTTTCTGAGGTGAGATTTCAGTGTAAAATGTGATCAGTTCTAAATGTTGTTTTAAATCTTTGCTTAACAAGAATAATTTCTTGGTTTTTTACTAGCAGAAATGTATTTTCCCATAGAATCAAAAAGATAATTTTTTTTTGTTGAAATATTTATCTGGATGGATATTTTACATCGTGTCTTGGCATTAATTAATCAATATTGCAATCTCTTAGAAATGACAGAAATGACAGACGTTTCTTTCTCTTTTTTAACACATTAAAACATTATAAAAAGCATGAATAGATTGCCTTATTAACTTCACAGCAACTTGGTGGTAGATAGTCATATCCTGAGGTTTTTTTAGACATAATTTTTGTGGCTGTCCCATTTCTGGAAATGTTCAGAAGGCCAGGTTGGAGGGGGCTTTCAGCAACCTGCTAAAGTGAAAGATTACCCTGCCCACAGAAGGGGCTCTGATCTTTAAGGTGATGATCTTTAAGAACCTTTCCAACCCGAACCATTTTATGATTTTGTGAAATTATTAGATTTGATTAGAAACCCAAGAACTGTGAGGGAAGGAGGAACATGGGACAGAAGTAAGTCTCAGCTGAAACTCTCTGCCTTTGATAAGAACTTTTTGATTCAGGAATCCAGGATGTCGGAGGAGATTGGAAAAGTTTAAGTAGGTCAGATACACCATTAGAAAATTATAGTCCAAACTAAGTGATGAGTTTCCTGACTCCCTCTACTTCTGATGAGATCTTTTTCTATGGGCACATCCTGAGAGCAGCTAGTAACCAGATCAAAACTGCTGTGGAGGCCTTTCCCCCTCTGTCCCCCACTGTCAGTAATTTTAGTTTTGATGCCATGGTGGGGGAGGGAATGGCAGCCGAAACAAGTGCAGTTACTTTCCATCAGAAATGCATGTAGGATTGCCCTTAAAGAAGTACTGGTGGTGTCTTCATGGTCTTTTTCATACTACAGTCTCCATGCAATTGAAAGCATTAGGACTGACACACAGAGGGTCAGGAAACCAGTGCTGACAAACTGGAGGTTAGTTTGAACATTTGCAAAATTGCTCTCTCAAAAGTTAAGGGCTCCTGTCTGCTAGCTCGTTCTCCATATATGCTCCTACTTAATACTACATTCATGCTACACATTTTTTTCACACTAGCTTAGGTAGTTTTTGCATCACACAGCTGGATACAAGAAGTTAGCATTCACCCCAGCTGCAGAATGACATGTGAGAAATATTTTCCAACACATTGAGTAAATGATTGATACTGGCAGGTGTCCAAGGCTCCATGCAGAAGTTGTATCAAATTAGAATTATGATTAGTATTCTGATTGAGATTTATTACCTTTATTCTACTTTATTAATTATTGTTTCTAAGTAATTTCCTTCAGGACATAATAATTAGCATATGTTCACAGAGGCACTTAAAAGTAACCAAAGGAAATAGTACAAAAATCAGTTGATGGCTCGGTTCATTTCAGAGGTACTTAACAATCCATGAACAGTGTTGCAAAACATCTGGAGAAGATGCCATACAGCTCAGTTGGCTCAGTATTAATTAGCACCATTAGAAGGGAGCTTTCTCACAGGTACCCACTCACCTCTTCACAGTATTTCAGGTCAACCGATTTGCCATCGCTGCGAACGCAATCGAGCATCCGCGTTTTGATGCCGCTGCCACAGACAGCCTTCTCGCTGAGCTGGCATGTGCTCCAGTCTGCAAAGGAGGAATTCATCAGCATTGCAGACTTTCTGAGAGAATTCATAATGAGCCAGTCTCCCACCTAATTCTGATGGCCTAATATAACCCTCATAAACAATTTTTACACATGCAAAGGCTCACGGAGCCCAGCTGCTACACATTTTTGGAAACAGTGACCATTACTGCAAATAGTCAATGTCATGGTACCTTTCTGAAAAGTTAATGTTTGGTTTTGTCTGTATGGATTTTGAGTAAATCACAAAATGATACGAGTTTTTCTCATATCATTTTCCTGGAGTTACAGCATGCACATTTCACATGCAAATTCACAATTTAGTATTTTATCTGAATCAAACAGCCTGAATCAGTTTTCAGTACAAGTTCCACAGCTGCCTCTAGGTAAGAACAGAAAGTAGAAAAATCCATCCTGTAAGGTGAATAGAAAGGAGCTGTAAGACGTGGTCCCAGGCTGTCACTAGAGCCCAGTAACACAAATACCTGTCACATTATAGTCATAGTGGTAGCAGTTCTTGTTCAAAGTGCAGGCTTCTGCTTCGGTGGCAGCAGGACAAGGCTTTCCATCATCTGGTTGTCTTAGGCATTCAGCTGACCTTTCACGGACACTACTTCCATTGCATGGCTTGAAAGTAAGATTGGAAACTGTTTAAGTATTTTGGCACCTTGATACCTCTTTATGCAGCATTAAAACAACCTTTTAAGTAATCCCTTCACAAAACACAAGTGTAAAATAACAGGTTCATGTTAATGCATAAGAGAAACCCTTTTCTTTTTCCTTTAACCTGGTAAGATCACTCTATGCTTTTAAATGGTGCATGCTTTAGTATTAGTACTTTGGAACTATTTCACTCATAAACAGGATATTGAGATGCTCACTTTCCAAATGTTATAACGTAGTAGTCCAAAGCCTCTCAGAGACCCTGAAACACTTTTGGGTTTTGCTTTGGGTTTTTTTATGTTTCTTTTTGAAATCGCTGTGAGGAAGGAAGGGGAGAGGAGACCCAAAATTACTTTTCTGTGCTCAGTCTTGATCTGCAGACTTCGTCGCTCGTACCAGGATAGTGACATTTTTAGTTCAGTGACTGCTATGCAGAGGCCCAGAGCTAGGCTCAAAGACAGACTCACAAACCACTGCCAAAGCTATTCCACCACTCAGAAGGCACCCCACACTGGGAAAAGTGACCACTGGGCACATTTTAGCCTGTGTTCTGGAGGAATTTAGCTTAATTGAAGACACTGTCACAATTTATTTGCAGCCAACAAAAAACAACCCCAAAGATGACACTATATATAGACATTTACAGGTGTAATCAGTTCAGTATCTTTGAAAAACACATCATACATGCAATTTTAAAGTATCCTCCCAAAGCTACAAATGTGACAATTCAGTATACTTCTTACCAAAGAACACTGAGACCACGATCCCCATTCAGACATAACACAGTCCTCAGGACATGGCAATGTGCATTTCCTAGCCCCAAGTGGCATTTCTTCAGGATCACACAGATAGTCTTCTACTGTGTCAGAAGGACCATCCACAGTGTTTAGCATGCACCTGGAAAAAAGATATGCACGTAAACTTCATTTGCCATGGATTTCATATGGTATGTGTTCTACAGTATTCTGAGGCATTTTAACATTTTGTCAGCACATAAATGAAATGAGTATTGATCGATGAATATCCAAGAAATGCTGAAGAGCCAAAAACAATCCTTGTTTTCACAGATGACAGCAACATAAAGGCATGCACATAATTTAGACAGTCCCTATCAGTGATTTGCTGAAAGCCCCATGGCAGGTGATTTGCTTGACATTAGCTTACCTCTAAACCAGAATAATGCAAATCATCTATGGTTTAGACATATTTTGTGCACACTTCACAAAATACTTCATAAAATCCAGAACTATTAAAACTTTAAAAATTTTATATTCTTAGTATTAATCCTTAATTTACACAGATGCCTTTTAATTATCAATAGATTAATCTAGGAATCACTGTCTGTATCAACAACAAGTAGACAGAGTCATATTGCACTCTCTGAATATATTCTGATTTATATCAGCCAGAGTCCAGGTCTGGACTCAACACTAGGCATTACACAAAATTATATCAAAATAAATACAGCCAAAACTGAAAGTGAAGGTTTTTTAAAGTGAAGGAGGAGCAATATTGTTTTACCTGACTTTCCTTGTTTGAACACCTTCTCCACAGTTCTCTTTTAAGTCCACGTTGGTCACCTTGCAGACACTCCAGGGCTCAGTAACCCAAATGTACTGGCTGCAGTCACTGTGGCAGGGGACTACCTCATACACCTGGAATCCATATTCAGTGTCAGTTTTAGTGCACACAAGTAAAATAAACATGCAAAAGTGATCATACAGAAAAAGCATTAATGCTCTTTTTGGGAAGAATAAAAAAAACTGAACTTGATGATTTAGACACTATATTAATAATACATATTAAATACTTGTTAGAAAACTACTAAATAACAAAAAGACAGAAGCTATTGAATGATGGATTCTCTGGTTTTCTCTGCCACTAAGCCCACACTGTGCCATTTCCAGCAAAAACATCAACATAACTAACATAAAGTCTGTAAGTAGGCTAGCTCATGAGTACAACTTTTTAAAAAATGCTGTTAAAACTCTACTAGCACTTTAGCTCTATCCTTCACATCTCTTCTCCACAATTCCATTGCACTATTATTATTATATTATTATCCCAGTTGTTAGCTATGGGGGTTTTGTATTACTAAGGAGAAGTGACCCCAAGAGAAATTATACCAATATATACCAATATAGATTCACTTTATTTATTCATTGTGTGTGCTTAAAATCACTGTAATATATTTGTGTACCAGTATTAGTATCATGTTTAGATTTGAATATAATTTTTTAAATGGCATCTCATATAGCAATTTCTACAGTGTTCCATGTACTGACTCAAACATACATTACAAAAAAAAGGGACAGACAGCACATGTTGAGCAAGAAACACATGTTGAGCTTAAATCTCTACTTTACAAACACTTACCTGTGCCTGAAGAAAGTATTTCCATGAAGCCAAAAGGAAAAAAAAAAAAAGCAAAGACAAAAAGTTAGAATTATTAGAGTGAAGTATAGGTATTTAAATGGCAACAATTTAGCTTTTATTATAGACAATATTCTGTTACTTCTGCAAAGCAAATGGCATTAATTTTTTTCTCTTGGATCTCCTTCTCTGTCATAAGGTAATTTGCAAAAAGTTTGCCCTTGACAGAAAGTAATTTTATAAATCACAACTGGTGGGAAGAAACTGTATATTACCTAGTCTCTTTCTTGGTTATATAGTTAAACTGTTTTCCTTTTTTGCCTATAATGAGCATCAAACCTTTACACAGTAGGGAATCCAGTCTCTCTTACATAAGAGAAAATCCTCAGTGTTTTTGGAGGACACTGGACTTCTCTATCAACTGAAATTCTTCTGACAGCATCAAGTGCAATGGATTCAAAGAAATAAATGGAACTGTCAGTTCTCATCTTTCCAAAATTCTTAAGTCCTTCATGGAATATCTTAATTATGCATAAATTATTTAAAGCCCATTGCCTTGAGATTACACCAGCTAATTTGACATATCATTCTAGGTATCAAGTCAGGACACCTAAAGTAGCTGGACAATCTAAGACTTGTCTTAAGTTCTTGATTTCTTTCCAGCACAATTCCTTTGTAGAAAAAGAGGGCTGATGGTTTGATAGTTAACCTGCAACAAAATACCACAGAAAACAGAATGCCTTGAACACTAAACGTGTAGAGTCTGATATCATATCACTATGCAGCTGATCAGCCCATGTACAAGACCACCAGCATAGTCAGCATACTTGGGCCTTCTCTGAACTACATAAACCATAAAAGGCATAAAAGTGTGTGGTGAAAATGCATGTTAAGGAAGGTAGTGTTGAAAATGTGTTTTTTAGAATTCTTCTCCATAATATCTAAAATGAGAATAGGAAAGTCTTAATTCAGGGAAATGTCTATATATCTTACCCTGGTTAGCATAAGAAGAAATACATAAACCCCACACACTCAACAGCTTTTGCAGTAACATAAAATTTGGATATCTTGACAGAAAGCCAGAGGAGGACTTTATATTGCATGGTACATGTGAGTGGTATTCTCCTGACCTTAACTGGCATTTTTGTAGCTATGACTGCAGGCCACAGCAGTTGGGTGGTATAAGAATTACATACTCATCCTGTTCCTGATAAGGGGGAAAATAATGCTTATAATCAATGAAAAGATGGATGTCCTTAATTTCTCTAACAATCTCAGATTAGTCCCTTCATTTGAAATCATCTGATGGCCTTTGACATGATTTTATATCAAACCTGACTCTGTTATTACTGTAATTATGATGTCTTTTAGCTTACTGAAGTGTCTTTTAGCCTACTGAGCAAGCTTTATTCAGTTAAGAGTGTGGCTTGGGAGCCACCCTGGCATGCACAGCCCAGGAGGAGAGACATTGAATGACACATCCAGCTTTCACTGTCTCAGTCCTTCCTCAAATCACAGGCACACGTCAGCCCTGAGAGACACTGAATGG
Source organism: Trochalopteron elliotii (assembly GCA_024734555.1). NCBI lineage: Eukaryota > Metazoa > Chordata > Aves > Passeriformes > Leiothrichidae > Trochalopteron > Trochalopteron elliotii. Next base: position 1,947,906 of record JANPWX010000215.1, read on the forward strand.
CTTCTTAACAATGTCTTAAGCATTTTATTCCAGTGCTTCCCTAGCCTTACTGTTAGAAAGTTTTCCCAGGGCTTAATCCAAATCTGCTTGCAGCAGTGTAAGCCCACTGCTTTTTATCCTATCCATGATGGCCATGAAAAATGGATTATTTCCTCCTCTTTTGCAACAGCCCTTTATGTACGTACTAGCAGACTGCCAGCATTCTCCCTCTCATCTCCCGTTCCCTGGGCTAGACAACATGTTGTAATCTTTCCCCAGGTTCATAATTCCTAGATGGCATTTTACAGCATAGTTCTTATGTAAATCATAATACACATACTTGTGGGCACCAAAGATCCAATCTTACCAGTATGGGCCGTATGTATGCAAATAATATACATATATAAGTAATATATATGTAACAAAAAAATTATATTGAATTATTATTGAGTGATGACTCTGAAAAGTCAGTTCTTTTCCAGCTGAATGGTGGATCATATTTAGTTTAAATAACTAATTCAAAATTGGAGTATCTGTGCATTTCTCTGCATGTTTCTGAAATGAAAGGCAATGTATTTAAAAATGAAAAATACAGCCTCTCTATTCTTCAACATCCTTGTATTATCTGTGAAACGTCCTTCTCATGAAACTACTGTATTTCAATTTTATTTTAACAATAATTACATTTTGAATCAACTATTATTTGTCAAATACTATGTAACCACAAATCAAATGAGTCAAAGGACCGGCAGAGGGCAATAGTGTTGCATAGACGTGACAAACAGACCTCCAGCAAAATCACCTTTCATGCAGAAAAATACAAGCCTATTATGTACTACATGAATACTAAAGAAGGAAAAAGACTTTTGTACAGACTATGATTTTCTCCTATTGAAACATGTTCCTCCTAATTTAAAGCATGTTTACATGCTGACCCAAATCCGGCAACCCTCATTCTAGTTCATATTTTGTTAAAGTAGATCACAAACTTAGTTTATTAGCTGTGGTTTAACACTTATGATTTTCTAAATTAGAACTAATTACATCCCCTAAAGTAGAAAATTAGATCAACAAGCCATTTCATTTTGTTCCAGCAAAATGTCAATAGGATAATGTTAAGTACATGCATTTTTATTCAAATGTAAATTGAGAGCACATTTTTTAAAAATCTTTGAATATTTACAAAAAAGACCATGTGGTTGTTTAATATGCGTCTGCAGACTAAATTAAATTCAACAGTAGTATGAATACAAATCAACTTTGAAGAGCATAAGTTAATTGACAAGGAATGTTTTTCCTTTCTAAACCTCTCCAAGGAAAGAAACTTCAGGGGTTTAACGTGGGCTAGTGCTAAACTTGGTCCCAAAGACTACATGCTTATTAGTGGTCCAAGCATTCCAGCACTCCCAGGTTGCTCTTGGATCACATTTTATAGCTTAGTTTCACTTAAAGAGGATCCAGACTGCATGGTCAGACTGCTCCATACTGGAATACCAAGTGCAGTTTGTGGGAGAACTGGGAGACTGACTTCAGAAGTGCATTTGTGACTGGAACTGCACTGCCAGGGCAAGCGTACCCAAGAGGGTCAAGCTCCAGCTTGAGGAGAACCCTCTAAGGGTCACTGGGATGATGCTGTGTGACTGTTTGAGAGTTCTGTTTTCTCATCTAAGTTGGTCAGGGAGTGACATTAAAATCTTGCCAGTTTGAGCAACTGTAATGAGACATTTCACTCCTTGTCACAGATTAGAAGATTAGAAAGGGCATTAAAGCTCGTCCAGTTCCAAGCCCCTTACCATGGGCAGAGGCTTGTCACAGAGCCCCTTCCTACCAGGCTTTCAACATTTCCAGGGATGAGGCATTCACATCTTCTCTGCATAAACCAATCCAATGCCTCACCACCCTCTGAGTGAAGAATTTCTTCCTAATATGTAATATAAATCTACTCTCAGTATGAAGCCATTCCTGCTTGTCCTTGTCACTACATGGCTTTGTACGAAGTTTCTCTCCATCTTTCTTGGAGAATCCCTTCAGGTAAAACATCTCTGGAAACACAGTCTTCAAAATCTGCATGTAAGTATGTTTTATTGTCTCCATTCTGCAGTTCACAAATATGCAAAATTCTTGCAGATGAGGAAGTAACTAAGACAGATCCTTTAGTGCCTGAAGAGCTCTAAACCAATACATATTCCTTCTACCTCTAACTGCTCCTTATGTTACACCGTTTTTCTACAACAAAAAATACAGATAAAAGGGTTATCTGAAGTATGGAAAAAGCTCTATCAGTAATATAAATATAAATCAAATTACCTGATTGACATGATCTAGCTTTGGACAGGGTCTTCCACCATTGTAGGGTTTTTCACGAAGCCATTTAGACCGAACCTTTACCCCACTCCCGCAGGATTTACTACAGCGAGACCAGTTGGACCACTCACTGAGCTTGCAGTCTGAGGGACATGGAATGATACAGGCTTCCTCAATATATCCTGCATGAATGGAAAAGAAAGTGAAATCTCTTCAGCATGTCAGTTTGTGACTTCTCCCTGAAGCCCTCATCTGGTTCATTTAGATTCCCCAAAGTTTGACTTGACAGGACTGTGTGAATAGAGAGATCTCTTCATCATTAGGGATAAATTAAATTCTGCAGAAAACTGACACATATAGCTGGAGACTGTGTTAGAGTAGCAGCTGAGCATCCTCACTGCTCATCATCCCATCTGATTAGGATTCACATTCTCCAGATTTCAGCATTCAAACTTTCTGACAGCTACAGTGTAATTGACACCAACCATCTCTTGGCGGCATCATTTTCACTCTGTATAAATGATACGTAATTTTTTTAAGGAAAAAATGTTTAAAGGATATTCCACAACTGTATGAAGTAACTCAATTGCAGTTGTACAACAAAAATCCAGCTGAGAAGAAATGCACCTCCCCAGCCTGGAGCAAGGGAACTTAACACCTTGTGACCTTTCTGAGGCTAGAAAGGGAGAGTAGCCTGCCACATTAATGATCTGCCGATTAACAACCATCTGCCTCCAGCAGCACACTGAACAATTGCACTGAATGGAAAAGCAGATGTTTGTTTTGGATCAGTCATTGGTCCAGAGAGGTTGGAAGGGGGTATGACATGGTCTGCAGGGAGTAACATGAGACCTCAATTCACTGAATAAGTGAAAATGTCTTTCTTTCAAAAGCAACATATGCCATAGCTCTACAACATGTGTAATTTATTCCAATATTTAAGGGAGAAGCTATAATACATCAAATAAAAAGCTGGCCTTTATTGCATGTTTACTACAACTATATCCTGAACTCTCTCTCCCCTTTCGTGTGTCAGATCTGCAAAGCATTTACCATTAGCAAATGTTCACTTTACAGATTAAAAACCTTGCTGAATTTAAAATTGTATTAAAATATTTAATGAAAACACTTGCAAAATTGGCACATACTTGGCTAGGATCATCCTCAAAAGATTGTCATGGTTTGCTAGGCTTCAAATGTTTCAATTATTTGTCAGATATATAGATTTTTTTAAATTCAAAAGGGATCAGTCTTTTAATCAGAGCTGAATTGTTTTTAACCTATGCTTCTAAGTCAAGTTGTTCTGTCACTTCTAAAAGCAACCAATAACAACCAATCTCGTGGTTTGTAAAGAATGAAAACACTTAGATTTCAATTCTATACACCTATTTCTAGTTAATTTGTTGTTTTAGATATAGTTAATGTGTTTTAGATATAAAGAAAAGCATTTTTTTAAAAAAACATACAGTAAGATGTAGAGTATTTTATGGCCAAATTCAGATGATGGATTTATTCTGTATGGTTTTATTTGCTTAGAAGTGTTAAATATTTAAATAAATATACAGAACACATCCTGGACTTGGGCACTGTGAAACTACTGCTCACCAAACATATCTTTGTTAAAATGACTATAATATTAATGCCTTGAATTACAAACATATTTATTAAATATCTGTTGCTATTTGAGTGACCAGTTCAGCGAAAGTATATGAAAGGGACACTGTGCTAGACAAAATAGATTTTAAGGATCACATCCCTGCATATCAGAGGTGCTGACATAGATTCCCCTGCAGTAGCAGATGCATTTCACCCTCCCTGACATCTCTGATCCTAGAAATCTGATGCACCCTATCTCAGAGCTCCATCCTACACTGAAGTTTGATTGCATAAATACCAAAGTCTGTACCTTCACCAGAAATGAGCTTTCAACAAGTTCTCTCAGGTGCTATACAAACCCATGTACTCACACAATTAGGAAGCTACTGAATGAAAATGGAAAAAATACCAAAACAAATTAAAAGAAACAATTCCCTACAAACAATAAATGTTTAGTGATATTTACTGTCTGACAGAACTAAGTGAATAATTCATTGCTCTATGAAATTTCTTGTAATTCTGAAGTGCTGCTTTTACTTTCAACATAACTTCTAAGTACTGTTTTTCTGGAGAAAACTTTCTACTACAACACAGTTACGCCATTTACCATTTGTCAAATTTCAATCTCTGGTAATTAAGGTCTGAAAAACCCAAATTCATGTTGTTTTAAGTATATTGTGCATCCCTAAGTAGGTAACTTGAATTAGTCCATGCTGCTTCAGGAAGACTTTATTTTAAGGACTTCCATAGACCTCTGAGCTTGTATTGATAACTCCCAAAGGGATCTTCCCAGTCTTTACCAAGATATTCTCTGGGATACGAAGGTGTTTTGGGATTTTGATAACACTTCACAGCCTATCAAGAGGGGCCTGTGTGGAACATACTAAACTAAAATAATTGACAAATTAGAAATTATTTTGTTTTATTTCCCTTCAATTCATTCAAACAAGGGCAAAAAGTTAAAAAACATACTTAGAATCTTGCAGACAGAAGTTATATCAAATACATTATACTATATGCAATTTCCAGGTAACATTTTAATTACCCTGAGCAATATTCCAAGTGATTCCATAAATTATCAAATGAAACCATATCACTAGAACAACTTTAATACTATCCATGAAATATCTACATTGAAGTCAGCCACCAGAACTGCCTTACCATAGAATGCAAAAAGGGCAAAACAGCATCCTTTTACAGATATAGAGTCTTAGTAAGAGTTACAGTATGGAATACTGCAACCTGCTGATATGTTAATGCATTTTGTAGAGGATGCAGTGATCCAGATGACACTACCCACACACTCTATAATGAAAAAATACTGAACTCCAATCTTATACTGGGTCCTTAATCCTGCAAGCTTCGTGGAATAGCTTCTGTTCACCATACAGCTCTTTCCTGTGCCATCTCCATGATATCTGGCCTATGATGCTCTCCTCTCCCTTTCCTATTCTCTCAGAAAAGGACCAAGATCCAAACTCCGCATATGAAAGTTAAACAGCTGAACAAGAAGAATGGAAAAGACTTGTTAAGGAGAATGGAGTCAATCAATGAAAGCACCAAAAAGGAGCTCTAACAAGGTAGGATGGCTTGGAGATTCTGGAAGTGTGGAACATTTTTGGAGAGCAGAGAGAAAAACACTTCTTCTTTTGTATGATGCAAGAAAATCATTAAAATCTCCTAACTACTGGTATACTAAGAACACTGTTAAGAGTCCACAAAGGAATTTCACAACTTCTCCAAAGAGAAGGAAAAGAAAATAAATAAGTGAAGAACACAAAGACTAGATTATATATTAGAAAAATGTTCTTCATCCAGTGGGTGGTTGGGCATTGGAACAGGCTCCCCAGGGAAGTGGTCACAGCACAAATCTTGACAGAGTTCAGGAAGTGCTTGGACAGTGGACTAAGGCTCATGGTGTGACTCTTGGGGTGTCCTGTGCAGGGCCAGGAGTTGGACCCCGTGATCCTTGTGGGTCCCTTCCAACTCAGGATATTCTATAATTCTATGAAGTTACTTTTCATGGCAAAGAGTCAGAATTCAAAACAACAGAGGAAATGCAAAACAAAAGAGGGACTAATAAGGAATAGAGGAAAGGGTAAGAAAAGGCAGTGAGAGGGAAGAGGAAATAAACGGCTCAGAAAATAAAGTCAAGAGAATTGTAAGGAAGCACTGCATGGGGATAGAAAACAAAGAAAGAGGAGAAAAATAAACATCCTGCCAAAACAAATATCTTGGTGAAGCACAAACAGAACTAAATGCTCTCAAGAGCTTATGCTGGTATCCTCTGGCCAGAGAGCGAAATGTAAGAATGCTCTCACAAATCAGAATAGAGGACAAAGGGAAGAAATACAAACACTGTGCTCTCAGATTTGCATTCCATATGTAATTAGTATGCTGAATGAAAATGACCTTGTTATATCTGACATCAAAAGTTTTTGACATACTCATCCTTTGGCATATATTTCCTCTCCGGGGCCTCAGTATTTTGCTCGACAGACTACTTAACATTTAACTATGCTACTGGACTCCATTAGAACTGAGGCAGAAGCACACTTCGAATTGCTCACAGACAGAACTTCTGTCAAGAAAGAAGAGTGAATTAAAAAAATAAAGTATTTGTTGCAAATTACTTGTTCCACTCCACTTACTACCTATCAAATGGTACTTTTCAGGAAAAGCTTCTCTGGGCTTGTCATCACCTCAGACACCTTCCTTCGTATATGAAGTCAGCATATCTTTTAGGGTGATTAAGGACGACCTCCATAAGTTCCTAGCAATCCTCCCTCCAAGAAATCAGACATTCAGGAACTGTGAAAAGTTTACATTTGGTAGTTGTTGCTGTTGTTTTTTTAAATTTCAGATGTTTGTGGTTGTAAACTGTTCACACTTGAAAAATTTTAGTAAGTGAGAAGACAGAATGCTGTTACACAGAAAACTATGGAAATGCAGAAACAAGAAATACTACATGCAAATGAAACTGGTGATGCAGATACACAGTTGCTGACATGAAAAGGATGTGAAGGAGACATTTTTATATTTTCAGTATTGTTTTCAGTTTGATCAAATCATCCTTGAAAAGGCACTGCTTGTGTTAGACAAACCTTGTGTGTGTGTTAGTATAGAACCTTATTACAGAAAAAACCTCTAGTGTTTGGGTAAGCATCTCCATGGTGGAACATCACCCAGTTATATCACACAAACTGGTTGGTTAATATAATTGCACCAAACGTCATACCAGAGCTTTGAGGTTCGAAGAACAAGAAGGAAATTACGAAGGTAAAATACAATAGATGCAGAGAGAAGGAAAGAATGAGAGAGTGAAATGTCTATGAAGAAGAGCTGAGAATGTGAGGAAGGGACAGTGAAATAGAAAACTAAAACTTTAAGGGCTCTGGACATCAGTAGTTCACTTTTTGTCTGCTGTTTCTCATCCTGACCGAAGTGTTTCACTGTATGCTTCCTGCATCGCTTCCTTCTCCTTACAACATCTGAGGGATGTTGGAGAGATAGGACTGTAGTATACTGTGGTACAGGGTACAGGCCCTGCGTGGGTCAGAGAGATGTTGGAAAGAGTTGCCTATATGTAAGGGCCTGTGTCTGTTCCCAGGGCAGTAGTTTCTAAATTGTTTCAGCTCCTGTAAGGCAGTAAAATGGGCAGTTGTCTGTTATGAGTGAGAACATGGCTATTCTTTCATTAAAGATTACTGAACCACAATTTAACAAATGGCTTTGAACCACTAGGAATATGAACTGAACTCATTAGTAAAAGGGAAAAGTCTACTGTCCCATTGCTAATTGGCTATAAAATCTGGACTCCTAGAGCAAAGCCATTAACAGATGTGATGGATAATTTATAAAGGAGGACTTTAATGGACTTCACGTTTTTTCTAATGACAAAACAGGATAAGTAGGTGGATATAAGACTTTTCCCCACAAACTGCATGTGCAATGTGTAGGAACAGACTGACTACTCCAGTTGAAGGGTGCAAACATAAACATCTCACGAAATGTTTACATGAACCCTTTTGTCCCTAGGACTGACAGAATTATGCTCCTACTCCCATGACTAAATGTCATGCTATGTTTCAAAGAAAAAACCTGCAATGTCAAAATGGTTTATGTTGGTCTCATAGATTTTCTTTTTCCAGGAAATATAAATTTCATGGATCTCATCTTCCAGGATAAAGAAATATACAAGTATTTGCATTTCATTTGTATCAGAAGATATGTATTTCCAGAGACTATTCATATTTCTGTTGAGCCAAGGAAAGACAGATTGAACACCACAAGATTTTTTTCTTTTTTTTTCCCAGGATTACCCTTCAAAGCCTCAAAATCTGAGAGCAATTGTTCATGCTTAACTATCTCCTGCATCAGTAATTCTTCCTCTGGTGAACTAACTACAGCTCTCTGGATTGATGGATGACTGCTTTAAGACTGATGTCCTGTTGACAAGGCAGATGTGGAGGCACTAGAATTCAGAGGCCTAAGGTAGGACTTCTAGTGCAGGGCAATATGTAACATACTGCCAGAGAATACATGACATAAATATATATAGATTAAAAAAAAAAAAAAGAAAACATATAGACTATGAAATAATAAGTGTCTTAATAACAATTTGAGAACCTAGGCTTACTACCATACTAGATTAGAATTTCCTATGGGAAATATATTTATTTTTGAATAAACATTCAACAGAAAGTCTCAATTAAATTTTAACACTGATTTATTTTTTTCTGGATAAATTTGCATTGCTTCAGGTTAGACTACTGAGAGTGAAAAAAAACCACATTTGAAAATCCTAATAAAAGTGGATAAAGCAAGCTGTTACAGACATCATGGACCATATAGACTCTGTTATACCATACTACATTTTATTTCATTGCACATATAAGCAATTAAATACAAAATTCCTCCATTCACATCGATACTCCTAGCAGCTGTTGCAAAAGCATTCACTGATACACAGATATTCCTCTCTAATCCTCCACATAAGCCTTGTAGCCACAGAGGGCTTTGTAGAGTCAGCACAAATCAATGCATCTCATTTAATTAATGCTGAAGGGGGAAATAATCTCACACTAATAAGGCAGCAGACAAACTATCCTGACTGCTTGACTGTGCCTAAGGTCTTAACAGTAAACGGACATGAATTAAGAAGAGTAATACGACCTATATAAAAATGCTGCATCTGTCTGCCATGCTACTCTGCCTTCAGCAGGAGCACACAAACACAACCACTGCTCAGCTTATGTGGGTCATGATTCATAATTGATATAGGATGAAGAAGAACTAAATAGTGACAAGCAAATAGTCTAGTTCAGAAGCATGGCAGTGGCTTGTTTTTGATTTTTGTCATTCCAAGGTACATTTAAAAGGAACAATGAAGATAATCTCTCTCAATTCTTTTCACAAATACACAGAAACAGATTGTTGGCAGACACATGTCATTATCCACAGTGCTCTAGTACGCTACTCATGGCAGGGATAAAGCTATGAAAAAAAAACTGTGGCTTTTCTAACAGAACAAAAAATCTCTCACACTTGACTAACAACATAAGTGTATGTTTTTATTATATTTCTTATTTATCATATTTTTCCAATAAACCATTTCTTGTATTTCTCCAATAAAATTATCTATGTAGTATTGAAAAGCAGGAAGCAGAGAAAGGGCAATTTATGTGTCTTCCACCAAGGGAAATAGGTAAACAACAGCCCAGTTACTACTTTCACCTGATGTTACCACATCTGCTGGCACCTGGAAGCTATTAGGTCCTGCCCACACTCTGCAGAAAACTGGAATGGATGAAAAATACCAGTGGCAGAATATTTCAGATGGCTGCTGAAAAGTATAAACTTTCTTACCAATAAATTTAAATGTGAATCAAAATATTTTGAAAATGAAAGTCAAAACATTTGGCATATATAACACAGATAAAAAAGAAAGAAAGGAAAAAGCAAACCACCTTGACTCTCTGAAAGTTAGGTCTACTTTCAACTGTTTGTTTGGGTTTTTTTCTGAAGCACGTGTTAAGCTACAGAAAGCTAAGGACCCTCTGCAGAAGGACTTGTGCCCTCTTCTTCCCAGTCCTAACCTAGCAGTAACAATAGAGTCATTTAACTATATTTTGCCTTTCATTTTCTCTTACAGTCCTGTCTTTTTGAGAAACTTGTTTGCATTTGGGACTTTATAACTGCAAAATTTCAAAAATCATCACAAAAATTCTCAGATGGGTATACTAATTTAGGGTGGTCCTTGTGTCACATCTGTCCTTTAGCTTCTTGGTTTCTTGGAAACAGTTAGTCAGCTCTTAAGTCTTTTGAACATGAGATGTGCAAAGCAGGAAAAAGAACCCTGAAGTATTTATTCTTCTGCTTCTGTTTACCTTTTCTCTTCTGAATAAATCAACTGAATTGTGATGATAAGCAAGCAACATTTTGCAAAACAAACAGCTTGTGAATTTTTTGGCACAGCAGAGCAGGTCTGTCTTCTCATTCCTTCCACTCAAAACAGCGTGACTTGCAACAACGATCTGCTCACGGCCTTGTAAATTTACATGGCAATATTTACATAAAACTTTTGAAAGTCTCACAGTTTGAGTTACTTGTGTCATTTGAATATATAACAAAATATATCTCATGATGTATTAATAACATCAGTGTGGGTGCAGTTTGTCCCTCTTGTCAGATTTAGAGGTTGGTGTCACATCTGAAGAAGTTCAATTATCTCCATTTCCCATTTCAAGATTTCACAAGTGTCAGAAGACAGCAAAAGTTCAAGTTGGATACCAGACAGGAAATGCCTTCCCTTAAATGTCGGTCTTGTTTTCTCTCCTACTGCAAGCTAATTCACCAAATCATATCCTATAAAAATTGCAATTCCATATTAACTTGGAAAAGAAATAAGAGACCCACAAGAACTAAGAGTGAAACAGGTAACACAGCAGAAAAGCCTGATGACACTTTGGATCAGTTATAAAACTGGTGAAAAATCCAGTGAAAAATCACTGCTGTAGAGAAATAAGCACCTCTGTTAAAATTTACAAAAATAACCCAAGTAGGCTTGAATTATACGTCAAGTTCTGCTTGAAAAGCCAAATGCAGATTGATGGGAAGGTACAAGCCACTCTTATTTTCTAGCAGGTGGGATACTATTGTGATACTACAGAAGTCCCTTGTTAATTTGGCATAACATAGCTTTTATGTTTGTTCTTAAAGAAAACAAAACAAAACAAAACGACAAAAACAAACAACACTAACAAAAACACAAACAAACAAAAAACCCAACCCCCCAAAACAAACAAGCAAACAAAAACAAAACAAAGAGCACATTGAAATCTAGAGAAGAGACCAAACTTAAGAACTGTCACACAACAAGGGCATGAGAATAAGAAAAGCATCACAAATAAATACTGGGAAGATATAAAATAAGATTTAACTGGCAAAGCAGCAGTTTGTACATGTTGAGAAAAATAGAAATCATCAGAAAGCAATCCATGAATACTGCCCATAAGGCAGTAAACATATACTGAAATTAGACTGAAAAATCGATATAATTTGCTCTAGCTCCCTTGTATTTGCAAAAGTATGTTAAACCTGGAAAAATGCTGAAGGAAGACAATAAATTAGGCAAGCTTTATGTAAGCCTATGCTATATGTATGTACAATACCTATCAATAACAGAGGATCTACTGGAAAAGAAACCATAAACTTAGTGATGTATTCATTAGCATCAGTTTAAACCTTTATCATCAAAATCATGCTAGATGCTTCATTCATTCCCTGTATACATGAAATTACTGTCAAACAATTTTAGGAAAGTAGAAGGAATACAGAATTAGTTCAACATGAATTCCAAGCTTTATCTGCTCAGACATTATACCATGGAATCTCCCTCTCAGATGGAACTGATGAGAAAACACAGACAGGAGGGGTGTGAGGTGGGGGGTGGTGTAGTGGAATATCAAGGAACCAGACACCTTAGTGAACTGATCAAGAAGGAAAGAATTGAAAAGAAAACAACACCTAAAAACTAAGGGTTTAGGCTTCCCAACCTACAATAAATACAGTAATGACAAGAAAACACTTCCATTTTACAAGTTAAAAGAGACTTCAAGTCTCCCATGAGAAAAAAGGAACGGAACTTGAGAAAGAGAGCACAACAAAGAAATGCTATATTGTGTTTTCGACATGATGCCAGTGATTGCTAATAGCATGTAAACAGTAGCCTTGGCTATAGCAGGAATAACACTAATACATTGTTAGCAGCTTTTCTACTGGATTATTATTCATTATGGTCACTGTGGATGTAGGCCACATTCACTGACAAAATCTACTGGATCAGAAATTACTATCATGAAGGGACAGTTATGTCAGGATAAACAGTGATGATTTGGAATATGCTTTTTTAATACTTTTTTATTCCTCTTCTATTTCTTTGATTCTTTCAATGGAATTGCACCTCAAAATGCACTACCAGGACTTGAAAGCAAACCATACTTACTTGCTCTACACAAAAAGTTGCTCCTAGCAGCAGCATGTTACCTACTACATACCACACCAACAACATGCTCTCGGACAAACAGTTCTTTTCTTTTTTTTTGACACAAAAGCTGGCAGTGCCCATTCTTCAAGTCATTGAAAACTGACTGGCAATGGGCCATCAATTCCCCTACTTTCCTACATACTGAAGTGTTTTTACAATTTTCCACTTTTCAAAGGTTACTTTGAACTTAATGCTCAAAAATCATGAATTTCTAACATAGTACATGCTAATGCCTTGACTTGATACACTGAATTTCTAGTTTATCATATCTCTAAACTGGAATTAATAGTGCAAATTAAAATTGCCTTATTTGATTCAATTTCTTTGATTAGCTGTTTTAAATATATCCAAGTAAAAAATGAAATTTTTGTTATCTTAATTTAACATTAGAGAGTAGAACACATATGTGAATTAAACTTAGATTGACCTTTTAATGGCACTAACATCCAGCTTTTTATACCAATTGCTCAGACACAAGTTTGCACTGCAAGCAAGAAAAAAATGAACACAAAAACTCCACTGATGGCAATTAGCACATTTCTGGCTCACTGAAAACCAGAAACTGCCAATTTTGATCCTAATGCCACAGATGCATCCCCTTTAGGAAGGAATACTTTTCATTCCTGGAGCAATGCAAATACAAAGAACATAAAGTTTTTAACCATCCTAGATGGTTTTACACATGACAGATTTACACAGAGAAAAAGTGCTGTGTGCTGTTGAACTCAGGTCAATGCATGCCTGTTAGTTAGGGTGCTGAAGAACAAATGGTAGAGATAAGGCTATTTAAGGACTTTAAAGCTATCTGTGGAAATAATTTCAGCCCTTCCAAAATAGTCCTGTGCTTGTTTATTTTTTGTGAAATTGCCTCTTCTAAATGGCTTTATTCTCAGATTACTAGGTACAGTTATCAGGAAGAATAACAAGTTTTTTATTTTTTCAGTTGAAATACTTAGTAGCTTACCACGATTTTACTTAATTTTACTATTTTAAAAGTCAGCAAAAATGTGCTGGGCCTGAAGGTATCTTGGGATAAAAGGCAGCCTAACCAATAAATATTAATCTGCTAATTCTACTTGTACATATATTACGTTAATTTAAATAAAGCACATAAATAAACAGACGAAAGAAGATAGGTTTGTAAATACCATGACTGTTGCATCGTGACGTTTCCACAAGCCGATTGTTTTGGTCATAGCATGCCATGGCCTGGTAACGATAGCCTTGTCCACATTCCTTAACGTCTCCTTGTACCTTCACTCCCAGCAATACTTCCATCTTACCCTCCGGTAAAATACAGTCTGACCAATTCCCCACAGGCTGAGCACTGTACTTGTCACACGGGCAAAACTGATTCTCAATTAGAGGATACAACTGAGAATTTCTACATTTGTCCTTTTTCTTACTTTTTCCTAGAAAGAAAAAATAGTTATTATCAAGTTTGTATCAGTTTACAGCTTATCTCCCAAAAATTTCACTTAGACTTCTGTAACAATGGCTTGCAACTACATATATACGCCTAATACATGTTACATTCATCTTCATTAAATTAGGTTATTAACTTGAATTTCTAAAGCAGTGGATACCTACAATTTACACAAAGACATTTCCTTTTTTTAAAAGAAGACGTAATTTATATTTAATTTGGATAAAAATGTTTCAGGAGTAAAGTTTGAAAAAGTTAGTAATTAAACAAGTACACTCTTTTCCTTCTATTTCATCAGCAGTGTGCAGTTCAACCACAAGATTTCTATCTGGATCAAGCTTTTTCAAGTTGAAAGAAGAATCAAGATGGAAGTAACATGCATCTTTGCTACACTAGTACCTTCTTTCAAAATGTCAAAATTCTTTAATCACCTGTTATCGTACATTTGTTCATAATTACCATTCTTCCCCTGTAATAGAATAAGCTCCTTCCCTGAATTTGTTTCCATTCAGTTCGGTTCTTGTTTTCTTTCCTGAACTGGAGCATAGGGGCATCCATTCAATTTTCCCTTTCCATTAAATATATTTCAATCTTCTCTTTGGTAAACTTTACTTAGTTTTCCTTTCCATACCAGACAGTTCATATAAATTAATGTAGTAGTACTTGCAAAAGTAGTGGCTGTTACTAAGTAGTATCTAAGTAATTGTTACTTAGATATTACTGTAAATTAATATTCTGTAGCATTTTCCTTGCTATTCAAAACAAGGCACTGGACATAACATTCCAGCATCCTTAGTTCTTGTATTTGCTATTACCTTCATTTAGAATAGAAAATGGGTACCTGGAGGAAAGTTTATCCTTTTGACAACACAACTTCTTACTAAATATATGCTTCTCCTCTGGAAGAATTTACGAGGGATAATTATGAATTCATTCTAAGTCAAACATTATGAATTAGTTTGGGTAACACATTGCCACAGAGAGTACACCATGGCACATATCACAGAGTTGGCAAGTTTGAAGGGGTAATTTAAATGAGGACAGGAAGTATCACAAAGTGTTAATAATGTGGTAGGAGAATATGTAGTTTCTTGTTCTGTTTTTAAAATAAGGAAAAATACTGTTAATCAGTTTTGCCCATTTTTCCCTTGTGGAAGCAAACCTGACATAAAGCTTACTGGAATTATTAGACAGTCACAGTGAGGCTTCTTGAAAATCATGAATTATTCATTGTCCACTGGTCTTCAGATTTACAGGGGGATGGAGACAGGGATAGGGTTTGGATCCTATCACATTCTTTCTGAGCCTGCTAATGGGCACCCCCCTTAGCTAGCTTCCCTCCACTACAGACAACACAGACTAATTGGCAAAGAGTACAGTGACAGAGGCCAAGCCTCACTCTTGAGGTTTCAATTCTAATTTAGAAGCAAGGCATGGGTTTTTTTTCACTTTATGCAGAAGAAAAAATAATTTAAAAAAACCCCAAAAAACAACGGATTAAAAAGAAGTTGAAAAAAAGAAGTTTTAAAGTGGAACAGTGTCCATTACATAGAACTAAGACAAGTCTGTGGCAAGGGCATCACTGGTAAATGTTTTTTTTCTGCTAAGTAAAACATGAAGAGGCTTCTTGGGACGCAAAATAAGAGCACTATTACTTGTCTCAAGAAATGAGGCAAAAAAATCAGCAGTGTATTGCCTTATGTGGTCTGTGGTGCTGGATGTAGACAATGAAAAATGGCGAAAGAAAGAACTGGGAGAGCAAACATTCAGCCAGAGAAAGGATTGGCTCAATCATAAATCTGATATTCAAGTCTGCAGCTAAGTTCAAAAGAGGCAAGACAAAGATTAGGGCTGAAAATGGTGAACTATAGCAAAATGCTGAAAACCACTCAGCTGCCATAGTGATTCTAAATGCACCAAAAAACACCATGAGAGAAGGAAGCCTGCTTTAGCCAAGATCAGGTGCAGGAAGAGAAGGCAAGTGGGTTAACATCTGATGCTGTTAAGGTGAGATGATTGCTGACTTATCTGTCAAAAAAAACCAAAAAACCCACATAGAAAAAAACCAAACAAACAAAATCCCCCATACTATGTGCACTGTATTTAGAAACAAAAAACTCTATTCTTCTATGTTCTCCCATCTTCTCTCTAGCTACTTACCCATATCAAGAGTCTCTGACAGACAGCACGAGTTTCTACTCCTGGGTATTGTTCCACCAGCAGTATATAGAGCATGACACTGGATCTGCTTTCTGCCACTATGACAAACACTTGTCATAAGGGAACCTCTGAAGGTCTCAGGTTTTAAACAAAACATTATCAATAATTAATAAAAGAAATATTATTTCGCTTGTTACTCTTACCAACAAGAGTGCGTTTTCTTGTCCTTACTCCTCCACAGTCTCCATTACAGGGAGAAAATTTTGACCAATTTGTAAACTGACAGTCATCTTGGCAGGGAATCTGGCACATCTGTGTTAAGGGTGGTAATGGGCCAGAGTATTTAAGGCACTCACTGATGTCAGCTTGTCCCCCATCTTGTCTGCGACAAGTAATTGCTGGAAGCAAAAAGAGATGGAGTCTAATTCACCATTTTTTTTATGAATGTCTCTATTCATATTAAATCTACAATATTCCATCAGAAAATCACACTGAAAGCCCAGAATACCTATACAAAGACTTAATATTTGCTGTCAGCTTTACCTTGAATGAATACATTTGACATTTCCCACTTAAGACTTTGTTTGCAATAATTTATCACAGAAAAAAAAAGGTTACAGACAACTGTAAATATTATAAAGGTTGCACCATGTTATCCACACCTGTTATACTACTTTACACATTATCATTTTGCCTGATGTCACTGACACAATCTACAATCTCAGACATTAAAAACTTCCAATATCATCTTAAGTAACTTAATTGTATAAGATATAAAGTTTTATCAGCAAATTGAATTTTAGAACGATGGATAGGCTTAAAATTTGGAAGCAGATTTGAGTTCTGGATACCACTTAACCCTTTACAACAGTATTGCTGTCTGACATTCTTCAGCAATTTTTGATCTTGAAAAAGGTTTGAAGAATATAGCATGTTTCCTAGGAAAGGATCTTCAGCCATTAGGGGTACAACTTTATAGAACGTGATATCCATGTCCTGAATAAAAGCTTCTTACTTAAGAAAAACAAGTTCTTTAAGGAAAAATCAGGTCACACAAAAGTGAGGAGTTGGAACAAAAGGATTAACAAATAGTAGGGAGGGCAGTTTCATTAATATAGTCTTTAACAATCACAGAATGGTTAATGTTAAGGGATCACTGCAGATCCCTGCTCAAGAAGGGTCCCCTAGTGCAGATGGTACAGAAATGTGCCCAGAAGCCTTTTGAATACCTCCAGGGAAGGAGGCTCCACAACTTCTCTGGGCAAACTGTTCCAGTGCTCAGTCATCCTCACAGTAAAAAAGCTTCTCCTCATGTTCAGGTGAAACTTTCTGTGCTTCAGTTTCTGCCTGTTGTCTCTTGTCCTAAAACTTGGTACCACCAAGAAGAGCCTGGCTCCATCACCTTGACATCCTCCCTTCAAATACTTATAGACATTGATAAGATCCCCTCTCAGTCTTCTCAAGGGTGAACAGGCCCAGCTTTCTCAGCCTTTCCTCACAAGAGAGATGCCCTTAATCATCACTGTCACCCTCAGCTAGATCTGCTCCAGGACTTCCATATCTCTCTTGTACTGAGGAGCCCAGAACTGGATGCCAGCTGCAGCCTCACCAGGGCTGAGAACAAGGGCAGGATCATTTCCCTCAACCTGCCAGCAATACTCTTCCTAATGCACACCAGGACACCATTGGCATTTTTGGCCACAAAGGGCATTGCTGGCTCATAGAAAGCTCATTGTCCACTAGGACCCCCAGTGGGGGAGGTCCTTTCTCCACAGAGATGCTCTCCAGGAGGTGAGTGTCCTGGTGCATGGGGTTATTCCTCCCCAAGTGCAGGACCCTGTTGACTTGCTGTTGTCGAATATCAGATGGTTCTTCTCTGCCCATCTCTTCTAATTGCCTGGATCCTTCTGAAGGGCTACACAGACCTGTGGGGTATCAACCACTCATCCCAGTTTTGTATCACCAGCAAACTTTCTGAGGAGGCACTCTACCCCTTCAAGAAAGTCCACGATGCTCTATAATTGTTTTGGGGTTTTTTTAAGCATGATTGCTTATCTATTCCAAGCTCAGTAAACCTAACTTTAGTTCCTTCCCCAAAACATCATAAGACTTATCATACAGTAACAAGATAGGAAACTTTTAGTTGTTTGTTCACACAACAGAATTATATTTACGCTTCTTGGCATCTGACAGCACACAGTAGATGTGGTAGCTCGACTGTAAAATAATTTGGGTCACCTGTTGTTGCAGTGGCATTGCATCTAAATATTCTGTATTCATATGAAGGAATACAGGTTTTTATATTACACTCCATAATTTTAGCATAGGTCTTCAATTGTGCTGACAATAATTGTGTTATTGGCACAAATTGAAAAAAAAATCAAGTTCAACTGTTGGAGAAAAGGGGAGTATGAATGCAACACTTCAAAATAAAAAACTGCCTATAAGTGAGCAGGAAGAGGGGCAGGTGCCCATCTCTTCTCTCTGGTGACCACTGGAAGGACGTGAGGGAATGGTCTGAGGCTGTGTCATGGGACATTAATTTAGATATTAGGAAAGGGTTCTTCACCCAGTTGGGAATTGAACAGGCTTCCCAAAACTGAACAGGGAAATGGTCACAGCACCAAGCCTGACAGAGTTCAAAAAGCATTGGGACAACACTCTCAGGCATGTGGTGTGACTCTTGGGGCTGTCCTGTGCAGGGGCAGGTGTTGACTTCAATGGTATTTGCGGGTCCCTTCCAACTCAGGATATTCTATAATTATTTCCTCATGGAGGAAAAAAGGAAATAAGGAAATATTATTTTTTTTAGATTGCTTTAAGGGAATTGTAATGGTCTAGTGACCTATGATTTCCTAAAAAAGCTTTTTAGTATGATAGTTCTAAACTAAATTTCTGCCTCATGATGACTTAGGAAGCTGAACTTGATGACCCATGTGTTCCGTTTCAAGTCCGTGTGCCTACTACAACATATCCAAAGATCCCAAGGGAATGGTTTGTGCCACATGTCTACAGTAAAACACTGAAAGTGAGGGGTGTGTGTTTTTCCTGAGATACTGAGCAAACAACTTCCCTGATCCTTGGCTGCCCTTTGGAGCAGGGCTGCGTGCACTGTTTGTAATAGGCTCAGTACTGCATTAAGTTGTGCTTGTTGGGGGACTGACCAGCTGCACACTGTCTAATACAATTATTCTGTCAAATCCTATTACTAGTAGTGTAGTTTACACGAAGAAATATTTTTTTCAGATATAATTACAGTGATTCAGGTAGAAAAATCAGGTATATAAAAATTGAAAATCCATACTATCAGATTTCTAAGATTACACAAATATTTTGGAAAAACACAAATCAAACTGCTATTTTCCAGCAGAAGCCTAGGCTACAGCTTTGGATTCTCGTCAGATGCTAGTGGCACACATCAATATCCCTAAGGTAAAAACATAGTTCAGACTAATTTTACCATGTGGAAATTCAGAGGTCAAATCTAAATCCTCTGTCTTGAGTTTGGCCTTGCTATATGCACACATCAGCAAAAATAATTGAATTATCCTCACAGCATTCTCAGGGAGATACAGGCCACCATTTTTAGCAGTAAAAACTATAGCTAGCCAAGGGCTAAAAGACAGACAACTAATTAGACAATATCCTCTAATAACTTCCTTCAAAAGTTTAATACTCATTTTACACAATGCATCTCCATCTAGCCCTTGGATAGGACAATAAATGTTGCTTACCAAAGAACATTCTTTCTTTCTAGCTGAATTGACTTTTTCTAAAACCAGTATTCATTCCCTCATCTTTCTTTGTAATAAAATACTATTCCACGAGTAGATATGCATTATGTCATAAATTTTTTCAGACTCATATTAATGCATTTAATTTACATCAGGCAGACTTGGGTGAAAAGCTCCCCTGAGGATTAACACTTTGCTTTTTTTCCAGATTAACTGTTAGTTGTACTGTAGCAATCCAAGCAGGAAAACTCTTCATTCTCAAGACCTAAATATTTCACCTTAATAACAACACAAATTAGAGGACAGCCTGGCATACACTAAATGAATGCCCGAATCTTAATTTTCACAGTGCCTGTCTGTAACTACTCATGCTACTTCAAGTTGACAAGACCTGGACAATTTGCTCTGTATTCCATTTTCCTATTGTTATTTTCCAGATATCAATGTGAAAAGTTTATACTCCTTATGACTGCTGAAATACGGGTATTTTTCCATTACAAAGCAGGGATTTTGACAACTGTATACATTCCATTAATATATTCTTTTGGCCAGCTAACTGTCTTGACATCTGAAATGCTCTCACTGTTAGAGGAGTTATTTTTTCCACTCACAAGCTAATCTGGGCAAGCTCTTCCCCTGACACTTTGATCAAACCTATGGTTGTTTAAGTAGAGGTTGCTGAGATCAATGATTTACTCACTATACAGAGAAGTGTCTTCAACCACCATAAAGCTATACCGTACCAGGCTAATTATTTTGCTTATACCACCACATTATATTTATTACAGACATTAGCAGTAAGTGGAAAGAGCATAGTACATTCAGCACTGAATTAAACAGTAATTATTAAGTGAAAACATAAAACAAGAGTACAGCTAACAGAAAAATCAAATTAAACATGGCAACCATTCACTTATAAAATTGTTCTGGTATTTAACAACTATTAGCTCCCAGAAGAAAGGTGTGAAATAAACAGCAGTCCAAATTTTATAGACAAGGGACTTTGATGTAATTAAAACTTTATCGAATAGCATTGTTTCCACCAAGTCCCCACAGGACACTACAGGTTAATATATTTCTTGTTGGCATAATGAAACACTGAGACTGTATTTTAGCAAGTCATGTCGTGTGAGTTTATACAAAAACCTTTCCAGTGCTACCATCATTAGCATACTTCACTGACATTTCACTGAGGTGTGAGATTCAGTGGCTCCTATACCTAAAAATTTCTTACAAAGGAAGGTTCTCTATTGTCCTTTCTTTTGCAACACAATTGTGATATAATTTTTTTCAACTGCTAAGTATTTTTAACAACAAAAAATATTCTTATTCAATTCTATTGAGAATTATTTCAGCACACTAAATTTTCTTACGCCTTCTATCCATGTTGTCTAAACTATGATTTCATCTATGTTTATTTCTTTCTTTTTGGGGACACAGCAGACCAGACACAGTGTGACAAAATATTCCTACCACAAAGTATCTCAAGAAGGAGCATACACCCCCAATATTGTGAAAATAGAAGACTGAGTGCTCTTTATCTTCCAAAGAAAATAACAATGTATTTCTGCCAAATCTGTCTGGAGATCATGTCCTTTTTTTTTTTTTTTTTGCAAATACAAAATTAGGTTCTCATGTAAACACTGCTTTTGAGCAGTTGTCCAAATTCTTACTTACAACTCCTGAAGTTGATCACTGTACTTTGCAGTGACTAAAATACAAACCAGGCAATAGAACATTCTCATCTGTTAAGTCTCAATGACATCAAAATAGTAGTTTATAGCTCCATGAAGAGCAGCACTCCATGATTTTGACTTTTTTCCTGTGCTTTCAATAAGGGCATAAAACAACCACAACAGTAAAGTTCCCTGCCTCCATAAGCGATGCCTGGAGATGGAGGCTGCTGTCTCTGTTTAGCTGTGGAGTGAAAAAAGACCTTTTGACCCCTGGTTGTGCCTTCAAGCCTCCCCATGGCTCTAACAAGCCTGCAAGGCCTCTCTGTGTGCCCATGGCCATCCTGGGAAGGTTCCTCCCATCCCTCTGTCCACTGTCTTTCAAATAACTACATACACCCTGTGAATGAAGAATAGTGAGAGCTCGAGATCAGGTCTTTGATAAAGGCCAACTCCCAGTGACATCAAGCACAGCTATTCAGGTATTTTCTCTGACAACCAGGTTACTTTAACTTCTGTTTAAATTTACAAATAACCTTCCTCTTTCTATTACAGAAATATGATGTATTTCACAATTTTCATCCCATTCCTCCTAAAGAACTCTGAGGAAGATTCATGGTGGCAAGGACAGCAGGCTGTGCATCCTTCTGCAAATCTCTTTTCAGTCACTGGGATGGCACTTACCATGTGCATCCATCCATATATATAATGATGTTATTTGGTTATTGCAGTTTGGGCACTTGAACTTTTCATCTGCTACATGCCCTCTTCAATACCATTGGGATGCAGCAGGAGCTACTGGCAAAACAAGTTTTATTAACTTTCTTAGGTTTTCCTGTACAATTCAAAAGGGATTTGAGCTGTATTTCTAGGTTCTTTCCCAAGTCACTGAAACTGAGTGACTGATTTAAGATATGAGCATAATGTAACATGTACCTGCCTAAGTTGTTCACAATTTCAAACTTAGTATCTTGGGTTTACTAAGCATTTTTTTCTTGTTTGGTTTTTGGCTGGTGGCTGTTGTCTTATTTTTATTTTCTTCGGAGGAGGGAGGGGGTATTTTGTATTTGCACTATTGTGTCTCTCTCTCCTGGATTTCAGGTGACTCATCAATACATCTGATCATATAATCTTGTTAATTGAGAAACAGCTTATGAAAATAAACATAATTGTTGCAGTCAAATATGGTTTTTCTCTGTATTTCCTTTTCTTGTTAGGTAGGGTCAAAAGGAAGTTTCAAACTACTTGCTGATCCACACATATCATCTCCTCTTGAGGGTTTTGAACAAACGACAGAAGTCTTAAGTTGCTTCAGTTCTGTAATACATTCCTGCCCTGCTTACCCACTGTTAAAAAGCATTTTATCAGTGGTAAAAAATTCAGATTTTCATTCATCATAGGAATTCAATACAATTGTCATGACCTTCTTCAAATAAAGTTCACAACTACAGCAATTAATTTGCTGCTCAGTATTAAATGCTATTTCACTGTGTTTAGGATTAGATATAAATACCTGCCCATTATTTGCATGAATAGCTAACAATTTTCTTTTTTAAAAGAATACTTCTAAAGAAAATCTTTTTTTAAAACAAACCCAGAAACCACCAAGCCCTTTTTATACTTTTTCCTCTGCACTGACCCAAGTGTTGCAACATTCATTTAACTTGACATGATTTGTAACAAAGCCTTCACTATACAAGACAGACAGAAACAAAGCTGTCTTTAACAATGAATCACAATTGTAAACTTTATGATTCACCCAAGTATCTCTTTTGCCAAGAAGGACGAAATGTGATAAAAAAGCTGAAGAATGGAAGTGTAAACAGTAAAGCTGTGATATAAAGCAAGGCATGCATACGCTCTAGTTACTCACAGACTCCTAAGATCAGACACCAAACCAGTAATTTTTAATGATTTCTGACTTCTAGTTTTCCCATCAGATTTAATTATCTTTCTAACTAAAATATTATTAGTAGCAGATCATTTTGTTCAAAATAAACTGCTAATGAATGCATGGTCAGATGTGCCTTTTCCCTGGTGTACATTCCTATACTTTCTCATTTAACACATTTGCTGATAATCTATGTGTTACAGTGTTTGTGCAAGGACAATCAGATCAGAAATAGGACAAGCTGATAGCAATGGCGACATCTCCTTGCATTGAAAAAGAGGAACTCAGAACTCTTTCCACATAGATGAACAGAATTACTTGCTCTACTGAGTATCAACACAAAACAAAAAGGCAATGCATGGGAAACCAAATGGCAGAGATTACTTCTATAAGACTATTGTTTTGCTTTGTCATCAAAAGCAAATTGGCACAAACAGATGGATGAATGTGTGATTTCTGCATTCATGAGCACCAGAAACTTGAAAGAGAACTCTTTCTCAACTGGAAAAGAAATGCTGGTATGTCAACAACTTTCACAGTATGGTCAATATTTGTACAGAATTCACCAACAAACAGTTAAATGTACTGATCAAAATATCTGTATTACAGTAGCAATCATAAATGCAGCACCAGAATGTCATACCAAATCGATTACACATTCCAGTGTTTAGCGTTTTGTGATTTTGGGGTGGTTAAAAGTAGTTGAACAGTAGTAGCTCAGTCTTTTCTGTATCTACATCACAAAATAACCATTAAAGAAATTATTTATAGTACAGAATTTTTTAGTGACATATTGTTATGCAAAGTTTTCCACAGCCTGTAGAAATTTTATTTAGGAGTAACCAAGCGTGCAGTATGGAGCCAAGAATTAACAGGGAGAGGAGATAAAACCTCTCCTGGAGTCTTCCTTCAGGAACTGGTGAAATCTTTCTACTACTGTCCAGGGCAGAGCTCAGTCAGGCAGATGTTTGCATTCAGGTCAGCCTCCTTTCAGTGAGAACCTTGCATGAAATCAACTCTTGTGCAGAGGGCCAAGCAAAGTAATGTGTATCACTAACAATTCACACAGGACTATTTTGATGGCAGAATTTGAAAGGTAAGAGGGGATAGGGAGTCTGCTGATGCCCTGTGCAGGGGACAAATTATATTACCCAATAAAACACACTATCCATGTTCAAAATGCAATTTTCTGAGGTGTGAAGTAAAAAAAAAAAACTTTAGCTGATAATCTCTAGAATTAGAGAAGTGTGTTTTCCAAAGTGAAATTTACCTTTGTACAAAAAACAACTTGTACTTCCAAGTCATATTCATTGTAAAGGGAAAACATTTTACTTGTGTCAGTCTAAGGAAAAGTTGTACTACTGTGTTTATCTCCCACAGATTATCAATTTACATGACTGAGTACAAAAGTAAAAGATATTCTCAACACATTGTGAGGTATTATAACATTGAGATGTGATACATAATAGACCTGAGTTGGAAATTTACATTTTATGTTAATTTACATCACTTACATAAATGCAAAAAAATATTGGGCAAAACCCCCTCTGTCTTTAATGTCTTTAATTTTCACCTCTGCAACAGCCTAAACAATATTTAGATTCATATTTTGATATCTGGACTGAAGTACATTTTGATATCTGGACTGAAGTACAAATAAACTTCCATTTTCCACCTTGAATAATTTCCTCTGTGAATTCTACAATGGGATATTTTTACATGGGATGGACCTGACAAAAAGCAGCAACAAACAAAAATCTTCCTTTCTAACAATGGATCTCAGAAACATTCACATAATTCTATCAAAAACACTGGTTTTCTTCAGGCTTAGCTGCCCTAGGGGTTCCTAATTAAGGACTACTCATCCTACCACTTGACCACATTACACTAGAGAGTGACTTCCATTTTATCTGCTTGTGGGAACAAGATTACTGCTCGAATACATCATCTTTCACATGATCGAACTCTGTGTAGTACCAAAGGGAAATTCTGCCAGTCTGTTTTAAGAGATTTGAAAACTACATGGCCATTAATTTCAAAATCATGTATTATTCTATATATGTGTGCCCCATACATGGTTGGAATTACACTTAAGAAAATAAAAAGAAACTCTCATGACACAAAAGAGTAATAAAATCCAATCTCCATACACTATTATTAACCATCTTTCTTTATTAACTGACTTTGAGACAAAGTCAAGAGATTTAGGTACTGCCATGCAAGCACAGAAGACAACACTTTTTACTATCTGAATTCCTACCACCAGATAGTAAAAAGACATCAAAGACAGAAATCTTATTTTCTCAGTGTGTAATCTGAATGTATCCTCCAGAACTGCCAGAAATAGATTCCATTGTGATAGACCTTTGAAATAATTACCACAGCCAGAAGTCTTTTGTATTAGCAGGCAATGCCTTAAGGTTTCATTTTGTGGTAAGCTCTAAATTGATCTCCTGTGACACTTTCTGAGTAAGTGGTAGGAGCTACTAGCTTAAGATTTACTCCATAACTTTTTAAGTATACCATGACCTCTTTTAACAGTGTAAGGAAGTTAATGACCTGAACATTTCACTTCTGCAGTTAGCAATGTCCTTCCTCAGCAATGGCACAATCTGCTGAGCTAATACTGCTTTAACAAATAGAAGTTTGCACTCAGAAACAACAAAGGAGAAAAACCTTCCTGGAATTCAAGGTTGACCAGTAGTTCAAAGCAATTCAATTACTGTAACGCAGTAAATAGGAACGGCATTTATTTTCCTATTGAATGTATTTAATGCACCTAAAAAGCCCTTATCCTGGCTATATTTAACAGAGTCACACATACACAATTCTGTTAAAACCACAAAATTCTCTATGAAGACAGGTGACAGCAAAGC
Source organism: Trochalopteron elliotii (assembly GCA_024734555.1). Lineage (NCBI taxonomy): Eukaryota > Metazoa > Chordata > Aves > Passeriformes > Leiothrichidae > Trochalopteron > Trochalopteron elliotii. The sequence continues at coordinate 1,974,093 of JANPWX010000215.1, forward strand.
TGGATTTGGATGTAAAATTTTTTTTGCTATTTAATGGAAATGGTGCAAAAATACCTGGATCATTGGGCTCAACGGGTCAGTGGTTTAGAAGTCTTAACCAGCAGCTGGTTAAGATTGTTTCACCTCAGTGGTTAACTCCAGGCACAGCTCTGTCTAGTCTCTTCAACAACCTGTACAGGAAGCACGCTCAGCAAGTTGGAGGACTATGGCTGTTTGAGCAGTCATTACCTACCTGGAAGGACTGCCATTCAAAGGACCTTGACAGCCTGGAGAAATTGGCTGCCACTGAACTTTAACAGTGTAAATGCAAAGCCTTGCATCTCTCATGCTCCCATTGTTCTCTGCAACTACCTTAATTTGAGAATACAGAGAAAAAAATAGCCAAAATATTCTCGGAGATATGCAGTGAAAGGATAAGGGGTCACACACACAAACTGCATCAGGGAGCAAGTTCCAGAGGAGGCTGTAGGATCTCCACACTGGCAGAGACTCCAAACACACTGAGACATGGCCCTGAGCACTTTCAGTATTTTCCTTTGCTGGTGCACATAAAGGTAGATTAATTTAATGTTAGGCTACAAGGATGTAAGGCATTTTGCAGACCAGTGCATCTACAGGTGTCTGAGGAATAAATGACAGAAACAAAGGGTCTAACCTCTTGCTTGTAGCCCAGGTCCACAGGTCTCCTGTGCTCCCGGACTGTCTTGGCGCACGTACCACGGTACCAGCTGGCACCGGCGCCACTTGTGTGTCTTCCACCTGAAATGAGAGGGGAAGCAATCCATCTAAACCTCGTAGCCATCAAACCTTAGGCAGCACAAGTGCTAGACAGTGATAGTGATAGGTAAATCACCGTAAGCTGTTGCTTGTTTTTACTAACTGATCACAGGCAATTCACAAAAGAACCAATAATAGTACCATAAACTTATCCCTATTCTGTTAACTTTTTTTCTTCTTTTAGGATGAGGCCACCAAGAACACATGGAAGAAATGAGGAAGCAAAGGTAGAAAGAAAAAAGGGGAAATAAGAAACAGAAAGGAAAGGTGGCTGCAGGAAGGTATTGGGACAGTGGGCTTGAATGATTGCAAGGGTGACTCAGGAAATTCCTGGGATCTTGGGTTGCTGAGTAGCAACACCTTACAAATGTGGAGCCAGCCAAGAAAACCAACAGAATGGGTCCACCATATCAAAAATAAAACAAACTGAAAGAACTTGCAAAAAACTGTCAATAACAAATGCAATATCACACTGCTTAAATTATTCCATCATGAATACAAACTACTATGAAACTTTGTAAAAGTTCCCTGCTAGTGCAGCAGAATATCCCAGCCCTCAAATATAACAAATCCAGGCAAGTCTGTTTGTTGCCACAACTCTAAAATAATCCACAGTTGTCCAGAGCTCTAGCCATCAGCAGCTTGCATGCTTTAAACTATTTCAATGGTTTTGCACCTCGAGTTTCATCGCAACCTGCCTCAATGGGACAGCAACTAACTAAGGCACGAGCCAGCTGAGTGTGTGAGTCCATCTGTCGCAGCATGTGTGCAGGTCAGAAAGATGCTAAAGGAAATATATGGAACATGTGTTTAGTATTAGTTTGTGTCATGAAATATAAATGACCCCATCTACCACTCTCTAGCAACTCTTCTTTCTCATGCTCAGCACATTATCATGCAGCTCAGATACTGAAGATACCAAAGAGACAAGGAGCAGCCAGCATTTCAATAGATAAAACTCTAACTCTCATTTTGACCATAAAAAGTTATTGAGCTCCATTTGTCTGGTGTTTAGAGTACTGATTTTGGTAGCTTCCCAATGCTCTTTTCAGTCTTTTCATATCTTTTAGTTGCATAGAGTGTGATCTCCTAATGAATTTGCAATGATAACTCTTATGAGATGATGAAAGCAACACATTTCTTTAATCTCAATTTCTTCTCATTAAACTAAGCTTAAATTCTATTTGTACCTCTGCAACAGACAGTAGTTTCATGGGAATTATTAATCATAAAACAAACAAAAATTTCTTTTTTATTATTTTGTCAAGTAACTTTAACTATGGAGTCAGAATTTTCTAAACTTTTTCTCCATCAACAACAAGAGCTTGTTGCGTGTCTGGACCTTCCCACACACACATTTAGATGTTACAGAACTACCCAAACATTTTCTAAGCAAAAATAGTTGCACCTTCTGGAATAGTCCTCAACATTCTGTGGTGAAGATCAGGGCAATGCAGAGGACCCAGGGCATATGGGGGATATCTTCAGCTCTGGACTGTCTTTGCTTACAGGGATGGAAAAATGAAGGATATGGTAGGTAGTACAATGTGGTAACAGAAATCAGCTCTCCAAAACACACAAGCTTGCAGTTCAGCACTTTGGATACTTTAGAAAGATTTGCTGTACACGTTTAAAATGTCAAAACAGTTTCTAGGAAAAATTTATTCTAGAAAGTAATTCTTAGTCGTTGCAATGTTCTTGCCAAGGAACTGGAACAAAATGAACCAGTGATTCTCTATGGGCCAAACTGAGTCTACATATCTGTTGTGAAACCTTGATTCAGATGTGTATGCTATTTTTCTAAATAGTACATGTTAGAAAAACAACTACTGCAAAAAAAAATGGAATTCAGCAAGCTCTGGAGGTAGTACAAGTTTAAATATCATGTCTGAGCTGTTTCTGGTTGATTGTCTCACATACCTGTAGCTATGACAGACAGGAGAAGCTTCACACTCCCTTTCCTCAGACAAAGAGTCTGGGCACTCCCGACCACCATTGGCAGGGAGCTGGATGATGACTCGGTGACGGGACTGCTTCCTTACTGTGACACCCCCTGCAAAGAGTAGAATAGCTGCTTTCTGCTGCTGCTACTTAGGGTTGAAACTAATTAGGGTGAAAACAAGGTTTTGGAATCAATTGCCATAATATTGACATGCCATTTTGCCCATAAGCAGAAAAATTACACCTAATAGAAAAAAATACTTCAATTTCAGCTCAAGGCCAGAAAGCAGAACTAAACAGAAAACAGTATCAGCAACACTGGAAAAAATGAAAAGACAGCTGAAATTAATAAATAGTTCAAGAGAACAAAAATTAAACCAGCTCAGTTTGCTGCTACACTTTACAGTTTGAAGGTGTAAGCTTGCCCTCATCATTTGCATGTAAAACCAGAGACAGAAATTCCACTCCAGAATTCCTTTACAGTTTGCAGTTCTTAATTATTATGGTCATCCATTATTAATGATAAACAGTAAACAGTTCCTGTAGGAATTTTGATTTCAGTCATCAGGTATCAGTTCTTCAGGCAGAAAATTAAGAGAAAAGCTACAGATCTGTATTACAGATCTGTATACAGCCATGCCTATGTTAGGTAAAAATCTTGGAGGGTTTTTTTTTTTTTCACAGAGAGCAGCAGAGCAGACATTTGGCTGACTGAGCTGATATCAGCTTTGGGTGGGTTATTACAGCAGCTGCAGCTTGTCTGATCACAGAAGCATGCTGGACCATGGCCAAACCATTGTAATTAGGAGTGAGCAGTAGGAGAATCCCGGCGGTGGCTCTCCACCACCTGGCCACTCTTCAGCACAGAGGAAACCCTTCACTCCCAAGTGAAACAGCTCCCGGACATGCCAGGAGCTGGCACAAGGGGCAAGACAGACGTGCAGCCCAGCAAAGCTATTGACCTCCTTGCTGGCACAAATGGGTAAACCCCATGAAATAAAAAATTGTTTTTGTAGTATAAAGAGAGTTTGACTCACTGAATAGACAAAACACCTGTAGTTCACAAATATATTGTTTTATAGAAGCTTGCACAATAGTTTGTGGTAAATATTTATGAAGATATGCTCATTGCATCAAGAACTTCCCTAAAACCCACAGAAATGGGAACAGAAAAGGATGGCATTTTTGCCCAATATGATCTCCTCCAACAAAAATGTTTCAGAAAGAACAATTAATACTGCCGTAAAATACCACATATATAATAATGAATATCTATTTCATAGATTCAGATTTAATGGATTCAATTCCCTGCTCATTTCAAAGTTTATGAATTTAGTCTTCTGAACCCCTTTTTTCATTTGTTAGAATGCATTAAACACTGATAGGAATTACTGCAAAATGCCTTTATGTTTGTGTCCTTTATCAAGCATAAAGAATTGGCTGTGACAGCCCAAGTCTGTATGTTTCCTGTAACAATATTTTTTACATTTTGACAATGTGGTAGCTGTGAGCAATCACCATGTCCCACACAGGGATTAGCACCCTGTGGAACAGGGAGTATTACAGAGTCTGTCTGTAATAGTACATATTAGAAAAATGCCTCATATTATATTCTAAGAAGAGAAAAAAACCCCATAAAATGTGGCTAATATTAAGCCTGTCATCACGCTAACTTCATGTTTGATTACAATGTAATAAAAATTCAGGGGAGACCTGCACTGTTTTAAAGAGATTTCCCAAGTGTATTAAAATGGTGTTGGATTTTATGTTTAATTCAGGCCATTCACATCACTGTAAAGTCTGTTGATTTTTATTAACTCTCCTTCAATTTTCCTTGGAGTAGAAGCAGCCAGACAAAATTATATACAGCTGCATATCTATTTAGTTACACACTTATCTCCTTGTACTTAGGTTTTTCTGAGGAGCAAACAGCATAAACTTAGGTATTTGCAAACCCCAAATATGTCCATTTTATAATCTGACAATTAAAATAATAACACTGCATGAGTATTGATGTTGAGATGATAAGCTGATGATAAGACCTGTGTGTCTACCCTGTAAGTAGCTATCTCTTTATCAGTGTAAGATGTAAATGGGAGTTTGTAACATTAGGAAAAATGTGGGAAAAAAAATCCAAACAGATGCATATAGAAAAGGGATAGAAATAACTATTCTTTTCAGCAAAACTCTATGTTCAAAATTACCTTCTTGACATGAAGAAGGACATTCTGTCCAGTCACTGAATGGAGTCACAATACAGTCCTTCCTACAGGGAAGCAGACAAGGTCTCACAGTTTCAGGTCGAAGGCTTTCAGGGCATCTAACAAAAAAATTACAAAGAAGCATTATCAAATAAACTATCACTCTGCAATGAAGCAGTGAATTATGTGAGGTACTGAATGCCTGTAGGCACACGAGGACAGTGCTTGTTGCCCAGAATTCACCAGGATGGAGCACAAATATAAAAACTAGCAGCCGTTAAATACACGTGGTGGAAGCAAGCCAAATCTGGTGTATACTGCACCTCAGGATTTAAATAATCATCATCCCTCACTCACCATGCTAGACTCTGTATTTTCAGGGTTATTTTCAAGCTTTCACATAATTATGAAGAAAAGCCATCTCATTTAGCTTAGTAAAATACATTTTCACGTCTCATCACTTTATCATAAATACAAACTCGGGAAGGAGGCATATTTAAAATAAATAATACTGCTAACCCAGGAACAAATAGGTATAAGCTGGTTGTGATTATGAGAGAAACCAGAAAAGGATTTAAAACTGCCAGATCAATGAGACTGGAAAAGGCAGAAAACCTTACTTGTTTTAGGAAGAGGCTTGATCAGCATATAAAAAGGATTATTGGACTGCCACATATGGGACTCATTACCCAGGTCATTTTCCCCATTCTGTGGGGATTCTGTCTTTTTTCATCAAGGAAAAACAACACTCTATGCCACAATACGTGTTTCAGAATGATACAATAACTCCGGCAGAAGTACTGAAAATATTTAAATAATTTCAAAATTACTACTGCTTTAAAAACACACAGACTGTGGACTGTCTGAAGAATATGCAAAGATGTAAGAAAAACATCACATCCATATTTGGGAGCTTTTGGATCATTACAGAAAAACATTACTATGACTAGCTTTTCCTATATTCAATGCTGGACAGCTAAGACTAGGGAGGTGGGAGAGGCAAGTCTAATGGTAAACTATCAAGAAAATCTAGTCTCCATGATCAGCAGAGAACTATGCCTGTGCAATGTGAGGAGGACAAAAGCTGATTTGCAGCTTTACAGAAACATACTCTTCAACAATAATACTTGCTTGTGCATGCTTTCCATCAGTTGTCTCTTCATTTTCCTGTCAATTCACATATTCTTCTCAGTATATGATCAATTACCATGAACCAGCACCAATTCCTTGGTGCTCTCTTAAAATGGGATCTCCACCCTTGCTCTCTTCTCCCCTTCCACCGATGTGAAAAAGCATGAAATGATACAGCTATAGCAACACAAATCTCTATCACTTCTCTGTAAGTTCTCTCTACAATTTTAAGTCAACTTGTGCCTTGGTTCTATGTGATTCATAAAACCAGATTCTATATGCAAGGGTGTATTTAGATTTGATCAGATATGCTTTAAAAAATCCTCTGCTACCAATCACATATATTAACAATGTTGTCAGAAATTTTCTTTAAGGTTAAAATAAAAAATGTTTCTGAAAAGCACTGAACACTGGCTTGCTAATGGCTTTTCTTGCATTGGCTTTTCCCTTTAAAAACAGGAGAAATTATAAAGCTTACAAAACACTCTCAAATATACTCATTCACCATTTCACTGAGGGCTTCATCTTTCAGGAGCACTAAACACTACAATTCCTCTTCAGATACTTAGGCAAGGCAATTAGTTCAATTAGAACACCATTTCTATGCTTTATATTGTTTGTATTTACTATATACGGCTTAAAACAAAGTATTGATTTTTTTTGCAGTCCTTACTCAAGGTCAAATTAAACAGAAAAGATACATGCTGGAGTCCGTAACTTGTGAGGCAGATAAGGCCAATAATATTGATTGTATCATACCACAGTAATCCTTTTTATTAAGGGGAGTTTAAAACAAGGTTCCTATTTACATTTTCATGTTAAATGTCTGGGTCTTTAAAAACGATTCAGTGATTTTGATGTGACAATTTGAAGGACCAAGCAAGACCTTTTTTCATTTCACATGATTCATTTATGAAAGAATAAAACAGTCCTCCTCCCAGAATTTAACATCAAATCAAAGGTAGAGGCATTTACAGTAGATTTAAAAAGCATGATAAATCATTAGAGGTTTGAGGGGTTTTTTATGTAAATGTACCAAACAAAAGATAACGGTATCATGACTAAATAGAACAGCAACTTAATACAGATACACAACAATTTAGATTACTGAATGTGCAGACATTACTCCCCACATTTCCATTTAAAGTAAATTAGGCTTAAATCTACTGCAGAATAAAACAACAAATGGCAGGCATCAAGCAAATATTCAGCTTGAAAATAGCTACTTCATGAACTTTCTACATGACCTTTGCTATCAGTTCTTAGAGTTTTGAATCTGTTCTGAGTGGGATACATCTGCAGACTGCCAATCCCTACAAAGATACTATCAAATGCATTTTATTGGCAGCTAATCTGTATTTAACCCTGGTCACACATTAGACTGTAAACCCAACCCAATGGACCATTTTTTTAAGTTATTCCTTTGAATAACTTAATCATTTAGTTATTCAAAGGAATAACTTAAAACAAACCACATAAATGGGAAAAAAATCACAAAGTTTGTCAAGCTAATGTTCAAACTAGTGTTTCAAACTAATTTCATGTCAGTTTCAACTGTGCTACATTTCCTTGGTCTGGTTCTGAGAAGGGCTTTACTTTGTTTAGATTCATATCACTATTTTTGAGTGGAACTACACTAATCCATACAGTGCACTGCTTTTTTGGAGGTAACACAAAGATCTTGGAAATGGTGCTGCTCTGCATGTCACATACATACTCCAAGAATTTAATTCTGACTCAACCGCATGGTGGCAAGGATCCAACTGAATTTACTCAGCTGTCAGCAGAATCACCACTGTAAATACCACCCATTAAAATCCATTGTGAGAAAGGTATTATCTGGTCTTCCTGTTGTGCCAGTTTTGTGTTTTTAGAAGATGACATTTTCCCTCATGAGGACACAAAGAAGAGGGTCTTTTCGCCTTTGCAAGCAGTCATTGGTGATAAAAATACAAACCAATAAAAATCCAAACATAATTACAGCAGTAAGATATTTTTAAATCTTAAAAAGTAAAGATCTTTACTTTTTTGGGCCCACTTGTCCCACGTTGACTCTCACACAGATGACCTTTCTTGTCTGCATCCCTACAGAACAGGTGGCCTCCCCATTCCAGTTGGCAGAGGAGTTGAAAGCAGAGACAGATGTGTCCTCTATGCACTGTCCCCACGGGCCGGTCTGCCAGTGATAGACAGTGCAGGAGTGCTCGTTGCAGCTGCGTGTTTCCTGCAGGGCACTACTGTTCGGGCACTGTACTCCTCCTGGAACAATAAAAGAGGGCAAAAGATCATTTGCTGGAAGGAGATAATTTTTTTTTTTAATTTGGAGAGGACATACCACAAACTCACTTTGAAATTTTCCTAGTTATATATTATCAGTTTGAATACATGAAAGAAATGCTGTTGCTTTTTCCTCCTCTTCATATGCCCAATATTGACTTTGACAAATTTCAGTCAAAAAGCCACACAGAACAGACTGATCACAGACAGTATTTAAGTCTGTACCAAAAGGATAACAACATAATCATAACTTCTGTAACATACTAATGTGCTTGGAGTAATCTACAGCTTTATTGTTTAGGTGTTCTCTAGAAAGAGATTGCAAGAGATCACATAAGGACGTATGAAGGCTCTAGGCAGAAAAAATGGTTAATTATTCTAGTTATGCATGTGTAAAGACCACTTTTTATGTCTAATTCACAGATCAATTAAAAAGATTTTTGGAGCTCTTGTCCAGCTCCCAGTGGATGTTTATCCATGTTGTGCAAACCAAAGAGGATGGCACAGCTGGCAATTTCAGGTCCAGATGAAGATAACAAAGCCTATTGCATCTTAAGGTTTAAATGCAATCAAGTGTCAATGATTGTGAAGAACAGCTCAGATGCTATCTTTGTTGTGTTTGATTTCTGATAGTATGTTCAGTTTATTATATCAAAGCACTTCAAAACTACTTTGGCCTCCCAGTCCTTCAGGAGAAATGAAGAGGTTCTTTCCTACTAGAGCTGATCCCAGGCTATTTGATGTCCAGCCCTGTGAGCAGACACCACATGCACTAAATATCTGGTGTTCCTGGGCACACAGAATCTAGGTTTAAGGTTCTGTCCTACAAGGAAAATGGGACTCTTATCTCCAACTGATGGAAAGGCAGCAAAAAATCTAAGCAACATTCTCCTAAAAGACAAGAAAAATAAGAAAGACAATTGAAAGAAGAGCTTTTTATTAGTTAATGCTGATGATCCATATGACTTTTCTCTAAAAACAAAAATGCATGCTCACACCAAATGCATGTTGTAGAGTATATTATTCTTTGTATCTCAGCACTGAACTTCAGGTTGACTGTCTGCTCTACAGATATGCAAGAGGGAAGGGGTTTTAAGCACTTGTTGAAATTAAACAAAAAAAAGTAATTGTAATCAAAGAAACAGTGGATGCTTCAAATAATCCAACACAAGAAAGTCAAGTAACCAGTATAAAAATACTTTATACCCTAAGTTGTTCTACATGATCTAGATCTGCAGCAAACATGAGAAAAGGTTTATTTTAATGAAAACACAAGATAAAATCGTAATTCTCAATTTATTTCTCTATTAATATTTTTAATTTCTGGCTTTTTTCTAAAAATATTGATTTAACCAAGCAAGAGCAAACATCATAACAGTTGAGATGTCATGCCACAGACTAGCTAATCTTAAATTTTGAGAAGGGGGATTAGAAAAACCTACAAATATGTGAATCTAATTAAAGAATAGCTTGATTTTTTTTCTGGTACAAAATAGATGCAACTCAAGTCTATTAGAATTGCTTAAAATATATGTCAATGTGCAGAGCATAAAAACAAAGTGCCAGATGCATTTTCTTAAAAAAGGAAATTAAAAAAAAAAAAAGTAAAATAAAATCATGGCTATGTAATAAGTTTGATAAAGTTTTCTAATCATCATCCTTCAAGAAAAAAAATCAGCTAACATCAGCAGATAGGAATATAAGCAAATAATTTAGAAAAGTGAGTGTATTTTGAAGAGGAAAGAAATGTAAAGTCACAAGTTATTTGTCATGGAAGAGAAAACTGATTCATGTGAGGAGTCTAGACATGTTCCCCCATTAAAAGGGTTAAATAAGGAAAAGTTAAGAGATATAGGGAAGGTTAATAAATTAAGTATTTTCATCTGATGTTAGCTCAAGATAAAACACAAGGGAAATATTTAATGAAATTCAAAAATGAAAGGGTGTGTGTGGGGGAAAAAATATTTTCCCAGAACTGAACACCACAGGCACCAGTTCCTAAGACATTTGAGAAAAAAGTGACAACTTAAGTTCAGTTTCGACAGCTATGCAAGAACACATATTCAGGGGAAAAATGAGATTGAGATTGACTTGTAAATGAAAAAGATTGGAGCATTAATGTCTACAGCTCAGTGGGAATCCAGTTCTGCTCAGATTAAACCAAGAGTTAAAAAAAACATGCAAAGACTGAACAAAATGTGGAAATAATACTACCAAAATAAAAATCAATGTACCGCTCTCTCCAGGAAAATAGCATTCTCTTGTACTTCCTCAGATTTAACTAGGTACAGAAAATGCAGAAGGGGTTGGAAAACTGGCGTTTAGAAACAACCTTTACAACATCTGTGTAGGGGTAACAACTTTATGAGGCTATCCCCAATAGAGGACAGGTTTGAAATAAAAGTTAATGAGTATCAGAGAAAAAAAAATAGCCATTTGAATTCATCAGAATGTAGGAAAACAGGCACACACAATAATAACATCCTTTAATAACAAATGATCAGATGACAATAAATTACTACTTGGCAGTAGTAAAAATTATAATTTCAAGGATAAAAAAACCAAGATGGAGCTGAAGCCATTTAGCATTGTCTTTGGATTTTTAAGCAAAGTAGACTTGGAAGTGAAAGACTGGCTTTTCAGAGGGACTTGCATATTGCTTATAAAATACCTGACAGAATTGTCATAAAATCAGACTGCTTTTCTGCCTGATTTGGAGCTGCTAATGGGTAAGACACCTTGTTCTAGGATACCCAATGATTGGATTTTATAAATCTTTTTTTGTGACATTGACTTGATAACTGTCAAATTTCAAAACGCTAAACATTTTTTAAAGCATTTAGGATCATTTTAATTGATCATTTTGATATCACTTGCTTTTGCAAATGCATATAGTTTTATAAATGCATTTCAAAACAGCTGGAATAATCTTGAAGTTTGAGAAAACAGATGTGACTGAAATGCCTCTTGTATTCTAGTGAGTGAAATAAATGTGTGTTACTCCTTTTTTTGCTGTAAGGATGGGGTAGGCACTTCTCAAGACAGCTGCACTTCCTGAAGACAGACACAGTGAGAACCAAGATTGTTCCTGTTCTGCAAACATTTATGTTCCCTCCCCTGGTTTATATCAGTTACACGAACCTGTCCAAAATACACAACAGGTCAAGATGCAGGACCCATGGTAAATGTGAGGTCTGTCCTCAAGTCTTTTCCAGGATAGAATATGAACCCCTGACCCCTCAGTACAGTCAGCAATCTGAGTTGATGGGCTCCTGAGCAAAAGCAGCACAGTAATATACCCTGCCCTGGCTCGCCTTTCTCACACAGGTGTCAGGTCACTTAGTAATTCTTGCCTGGAAAGTTCAGGTTGCACAGTTCCAAAACGAAGTGGGTTTTTTAAATTCCTTTTTCATGAAAAACCTCATGTTCTCCAAAACTTACTCTTTTGTGAATGAACAATTTGCTGCTGAAACAATTGCTCAATTCTGTGCTTTCAGATTTAATTACCAAGCACTGTTATGTCAAGCCAGGAAAATACAAAAATTAGAAACAAACTCAGTAATGTAGGAAGAGTAAATACATTAAAAATCTCTAAGCATAACTTCTTGTTTGCAAGTATGAAGTCAAACTGTACTGGAATTTACCAGGAATAAAATTTTTAAGCATATCAACAATAATTTCTAAGTATTGAGAAGAAACTCCTTTGATCCAGTTATTTCCTAGGTATTCAATAAATCAGTCTTGCAGGCAGAAGAGAAAAGCTGCTGGTCTGTCAAACAGAATATCTGATGAGATGGACAACTGATATTCTATACTATCTAACTGTGATGTTTAATATTCTGTGTTATATGGTCATGCCAAATAGTCCTTCTGGCATTACACTTTGACAATCTATGAGCATGTAATATCCACAGTAAAGCACTGCCAAGCATATGCATCCCTGCCCTAAAAGAATAATAAAAAAACCCTTTCCCTTCCCTCTCATTTTAATAAATTAAGCTTTTAAGTCATCTTGTTTTCCTCTTTGCTTTTGACTTCGGGTTTTTTGTTTTTTTGTTTTGGTTTGTGTTTTTTTGGGGAGGTGGGGTGTTAAATCTTTACTATTCCAAAATTGGTTTTACTGATAAAACTTAGAATGTATCTACAACATTAGTGTTATGCAGCATTGCACCAATTTGCCAGTGTCACTCTATGGAAGTCTATAATCAATACAGAATCAATCTATATTTATTGCTTACTGAAAACCTAAGATTCATTTAGTACTTTTTAGTCTCAGGTCCAGCAGTAATGGACTGTGAAACAGTCTTAGTGTACACTACTAATTATATAAGATTTATTGTAAGCAGGGAATAAAAAAAAGAACAGAAATATTAAAAAGAATATAAACCAAAAGTAGACACACCCTGCATTTAAGAGATAGGCTGAGCTGTACAGAACACCTTACTAGATTTATGCAGAACAATTATATGATGTACCAGGTAACATCACTATGTCCTTTGCTGTCATTTTATATTTTGAGACAGTGACTTTTCTGAGCTTCTTACTGTACCATGAAGATATATTTGACAGTGACACAAATGAGCTAACACTATAGGCAGTCTCACAGACAGGCAAACTTATAAATTGCTTTGCCTTTCAAACCTTCAAGCTGAGGACAATGATCTCAGAAAAAAAATCAAAAATCGTTATTGTGACACTCATTTCCACACAGAGTCATCTCACAAAGCACAGTAAGTCTTTATCTTGTGAAGAGACTCTTTTCTCTCCACTGAATGCAAGTAAATAAGCCCACCCCAGATGTGCATGACCACACCATGCCTGAGGCTCTGCAGCGTGTGGTTTGACCACACCAAAAGGGTCTTGTTTGGAGTGAGGAAATGATAAGGAGAGGGTGTACAACTGAGGCCAGCTCCTGGCTCAAGCAGAAATCAGTGTGGTGCAGATGGGGCAGTGAGTATCCCAGAGCTCATTAGAAAGCTGTCACTGTTGTAATTTACATACGGCTTATATTTGTTGTAATTTACATATAACTTATATTTTTCCTGTGAACCCATTCTTTACACTGAGGAATTATTACAATACTACTGAAATATTCCTATTCTAAGTCATAAAAAAAAAAATTGATTAGATTGTGGTTGTTTCCTGGTGGCCAGTCATGTTAACTTGATGGTTTCTTCAAACCAATTTAGCAGCAAAGATAGCTGGGTAATAAGAGGGGAAAAAAACATTCTTAGGTGAGAAATGACATAGCTCCATTACAGACAGTTATATGCCAACGTTAGCAAGAAAAATGGCAGAATATAGTGGTTTTTAGTCCAAAGAGGAGAGAAACTGAACCATCACAGACAACACTTGATAAAAAGCCATCTGAGAGCCAGATAAAAAACCCAAACCATTTTACATGTATCTGTAGATCCTCAAAAATTTCAGGGGGGTGTTCATGTTTAAATCCCCGAATGAACAAGAATTAAATGTACCAAATACTTTGATGGTTTGCAGTATTCATTGTGTGTGTAATACCTGCAATGCTTTGATCTTTCTAGGCTTGTGGACTGAATGACAAGCAGGAGGATGTGTGTGATCAAGGACTCACACCTGGACTCCTTATGTCATCTTAGAATACAAATTTAGCCTTATTTATGGATTTGCAACAGTCTTACATATTTTTTCTTTAATTAATATCCAATCCTGATATATAATAGAAATAGTATATATTTATGTACAATATATTTGTCTTAATGTGTTTTGAGTAAAAATTCATGGCAACATGATACAGAAATTACTATGGAATAGCTTACCTAGCCTGGTCTGTCTCCTATACCAACAGCTCAAGAAAAGCTTCAGAAATCCAAAAGAAAACTTGCGTGACTGTTAACCTGAACAGAACTGACAGCTGTTTTCAGAACTCAGCTTTAATGTGAAAACTGAATTATTGGTCTTACATTTATGAGACTTGGAATTTTTTAGTTATATGTGATGCTTACAGAGCTTCCATCTACAGTTATGTGCATTTTTTTCTAAGCTCTAAATAGAACTGAGAACTGTATGTTTTCCAAAAAATGTTCATGCAAAGATTCCTTTTACATCAGTGGAATACAGATGTTCAAATACATGAATATATTCTGTGCTTCTAGAATAAGAAAAGACCTTCCAGCACCCAGTATTTTATATTTTGGGAACACAGCTGATCTCAGTCATGGAATTCTGGAGGTGAAAAGTCATTCAGTCATTTGTCACATAACAAATGCATAAGAGGCATAACAGGAGTGCAACAGGAGGAGAAAGATGACAATAACTCTAATCAACTGAAGCATAAAAAACAGAAGTTACACTGATACATTTTTTAATCTAATACAAGAAAATGTGAAAAGTACCTTCCAGCTAGAGTTGTAAAAATACCCTAAGCCTTGGAAGGTTCTTTAATTTATATACTTTCATTTATATACTTTCATTCTCTGGAGTTTGTACAGAGCACAAAGGAGCACAGTATTGAGGAGATCTGATCAAGGTGTGAGTGCAGTCCTGGGTAGACCTACTAGCTTGTATCCTTTAAAAAAGCACAAAATAACCTCAACTGAAAGAGTGGGAAAGAAGCCAAGGTTTCAGCAAAGCTGCAGCACTACAAGACCCAGGTAATGAGCTAGCTTTCTCAGCCTTACTTCAGGGATTTCTTCACTACAGCCTCTGTAGTTTGAGATCTGTCCATCTTTGTGATCACTCAAAGTTGTGCTGATTCTGATAACTGCACAACAAACATTAATAAAATTCACATACCCAAAATCCAGGTGATGCTGAACAGCTTTGCTGCATCTGCAGCCTTGTAGATTTATCTAGGTTGTGTCAATGATATAGGCAGAATAAGGAGTACTTTTTAAGATTAAGCATAAGAAAGTGGAATAATTTTTTCAGTAATTTAGGTTTTGACTTCTGTGGCATGCTTGTTAGGATTTAAATTTCTGTCTCCAGTAAAATTACAAAATTATATAGAAAATCTATTGCCTTTACCTACATGGACAAGCAAGAAGCACATGAATATATGTTTATTTGAATTATATGGCTTGGTGTTTCCCCCAAAATGAGTCTGTTCAACACAATATAAAAATGAGACACCAAAGACCCATTTTTTTTAGAATTTTAAAATGTTTCTACTTTGTTACTTAGATCCAGCTAAGTAATTTATGATTTGAATCATCTGCTAAAATAGAGTACAGTTCTGATTGTAACTTACATTTCTAGCAAATGCTACTTTCAGAGAAAGGTTGAAAGTGCTCTGCTATATTTATTTTTTTACAATCGCCCAAATTCTTTTAAATACACAGTACACTTTTAGCTGTGTCTGCAAACAGAAAAGTGTACAGCTATTCTGTTTCACTGTTTCCTTACAGCTTTCACTTTTCAGTTAAATTTGATATTAAGATAAAGTAATAAAATGCTTAACAGTTTAAAAGAATAACTAAAACATGCATGTAATCCTTTTCTGTTGAGGCATTTAAACTTCTGTCAGTAATACAAGTGAGTAAACATCTTCCAAGAACTCTTTGCTGACTACGTCTCCTGGCTCCTGGTGTTGGACGAAGCATTTTATCAGCTGGACCCTGGAAAACCTGATATGGCCATTTTTGAACCACGTTATATACAGAATACATTTCTCCTATAACCCTCCCATCCCTCCAAATACTTAAAATCAAAACAAAAGGAGCTGTAGGAGCCATGGAAAATCATCAAATAGCCATGAACCTGTATCTAAAACCTATTTTGTCTTCTCTTTTATATTCCAGCTATGTCGTCTTCTCTTTGCATATGCTGCAGACACTGCACAAGGATCACTTGAATAAATGGAAACCATTCACAAGTGAAGACTGGCAGGGCAAAACCCAAACTTTTGCTATGAATAAAAACATTAGTGGGGTAACATAAGTTAACAATTACAGACAAAAAAGGGTTACAAAACCCTTTTGCTAACATTTGAACCATTAAAATCCTCATCTTTTCAGCATTAGGGATACTTATATCTTTCCAAACTAGACATAAATTAGGGTTGCTAATCTGTATCAGATGAACCGTCTTGTTTAATTTTAATGAAAACAAGAAAATCACATACCTGAAATGAAAACAGTACATTAACCACACTAATAAAAACGAATACACACTAATGACTGAAATGAGCAAAGTAAACCCTCTTTAAAGCAGCTTCAGGTATCAGGAATAAACGGAAGCTAACCATTTAAACAATTTTGCTATATTTAAAAACCGACCAATGCAATCTAATAATTCATTTCTGTCAATCAAGAAATTATTTTGACATGACAAAGGCAGCTGAGGATTCCCAATCCAACAATCCACAATCCAAAGAGTGTGAGCCCTTACCTTCACCTGCGTAGGCCAGGATGGAGCGGGCACGCATCTGCCTCCCTTCTGTGGTTTTTCCGGAGCAGGTGTGAGAGCAGGAGGACCAGGCAGACCACACGCTGAGCACACAGTCCTTGGGGCACGGCGCTTCACACACCACTGGGATGGGGTAGATGGCATCTCTGCACAGCTGCCTGTCAACCTCTTCTCCTGGGGGACAAAAAAAAAAGGCCAGCAGCAGTCTATCATTCGCTAAATTAACTTAAAATGAGCAATCTGGTCCAGATGGGCACACAAATAAATTGGATTCTGTTCTTCAGTATAAACAAGGTAAATAGATTTTTTATTACTTGTCTCCTCTGCCTCGATTCTAGAAGAGCATACTTAAACCTAAGTTGATTCGATATTCTCATGAAGTGAATACCAGCCTGGGTGGTTCTCACACTTTTGCTTTGTAATACATACTTGATCCCACACAAAATCTGAGTAATGGGGGTATATAACACACCTATGGAAAACTGTGCACATGGAGATGCATGTATAGAAATGATCCAGTTTTCATCCAGATTTGTGGGAGAAGGGGAAAAACATCCTAACTTAGCCAGTTTTATAAACCACAATTCATCCTTCGAATTGCAGCTATCCATCAAAATATGAAATCTGCAGTAAATTACAGTCACAGTGTTGTTTGGTTAGAAAGATCTTCATTTGTTAGCAAATCAGCAACACATCACCCTTTGTGTCGTGGAAGTATAACAAGATCTGTGTATTTGTATTCTGTAGGTACTCATTTCATTATAATAAACAGATCCAGGCTGGTATGAATTGCTTAATGAAATATTAGCTAGTATTTAAGTAGCAGGGTTGCTTTTGTTTTCAATCAAATAATCGTGGGAGCACTGTGTCTGAGATCTGTCTAAACAGCACCTCAATCACAACATGGATAGCTTTGTGAGGTGACATGATTTCTTGATCAAATAAGTTAATATTTCTTAAGGGGGAATGAATGAATGACCACATATTCTGGTATCAGTAAGTCTCATGATAAATCTCCATGTTGGAGCAAATGATGGAAAAAATGAAGGAGAGAGAGATTCAGGTCCAGTTTTTAGAATTATATAGCCTTGCTATCACAACAACCTGCTACAAGGAACTGAGAATGTTGCGTCTATGAGTATAAAGGACTTCTGAGGCCTTGATAAACATCTACAATTAAGGCATGAAAGAGCCAGTTCAGTTGTAAACATAAAAAACTCTTAAAAAAAATTCTAAAAAGGATAACACTTCAAAGCATCTTAATGCCTTTTGTGCTATATGATCTTCACTGTACTACGGCATAAAACCTTTTGTTATGATTCATCCATTGAAACACTCTTGAATTTTACATGATCCTGACAGGACAAAATAGGAGTTGTCTACATTATGCACTTCCTAAGATCCATCATGTCAACCCCTTTGTTTTAATAGCCAACGTCAACAAAATAATGTCTTATCAATATTTGCAAATGAATGCAAGTGTTCAACACAACAAAATATTTGTTAGATATATTGATTAAATACCCTGTAATTGAATCACAAAGGCATCAGTTACTGTTAGTAACTACCACAATTCTGAAAGCTAATTCAGTGAGAACTGATCACACTATAAATTAAGCTAAAGCTCTAAAAGCTCTGCTTTACCGAGTCTCAAATTAGGCTTTATTGCTCAATAGATGTATAGTAATAATTGATTAAAATACTAATCAAAACAGAAACTACATAAACTACATTTTTTGTCATTCAAGGTTTACAGTCTTAAAACCTTTTAAATAAGAATCTCTTAAGCTGAATTCCTGAAACCAGGAGGTGTTCCAGTACTAAATCAGACCATGACTCCCAGAAGTGTTAACCAAATTCTTTGCAAAAGTGCTAAAGATGAGGGCCATCCATTCAATATTAGATCCTTTTAAACAGTGCCAAATATTTTATTCATATGGAATATTTAGGGACAACAGAACTACAAACATCAGTCTTCCTTGGTTCTGAAAACCAGGGAAAATCCTGCAGCTCATGTTTTTAAAATAGCTTAAAGTAGTCATACTCATCTGAATTATAAAGTCCTTTGAGATCAAATCAGTCTCAACAGCTATATTTTCCCATATTAAAATACAAATCTGAGCCCTGCCAAAGGCTTCATGGTTCTCCCACGCCAAGTTCTGCTTCCCTCACTGGACTCAGTCTTTGCATCAATTGCTCCCTCTGTTATATTACAGGTCATCACACCCCGACACCAGCGCACGAGGGATTCCTTTCTGCTTCATCAGAAGGGCATTTGTTTGGGTTCAAGGACAAGAGACAGAAGAGAGGACTGTAAACTTCTTTTTCAGATAGAAAAAAAGGCTAGAAAAGGGGTGAAACCTACTCTCGAATTGTTCCATTGCTAGATACGACTCAATAAGGTAAACTGCTAGGACACATGCACACCTTGCAAGAAATGGTACTATTACAATAAAGGGTGTCACAGCATAAACAAATGGCACTATGCTGAACTTATCACTCATTGGCTTTTAAATTTAAACTCAAGGTTAATTTGGTGCCACAACAGACAATACTTTTAACTTAGTTTCAGTCTAAGATTATATCTCAAGTGAAACCAAGATTTGACTCTTTCCCAAAATCAAAGGCCCTATTTTTTCTTTACTTTCACAGAGAAAATATCCTAGATATATTTATCTTACATATTGGCATTTTGTTTTTGTCAAGTGTCCAATTCTTATCTGATTAATTCAATAGCATAGAAATGTAGTTGGAAGGAATGTCTTATAATGGGTACTTCTTATCTTCAGGGAAATATTTTACTTATACTAAATTGTTTCTGACATTTCACTAATGATTTTATGAACAACTTGACCTTTTTTGCCTCCCTCTTCAAAGTGTGTAGTGTAGTCAACCACCAGGAATCACTCAACCATAAGCTGGGAACAATGCCAGTGTAAAGACTACTTAGAAAAAGTCCCGTTTGAAAATGTTTGTCATTGAATGTTGAAGCAAGTCCAGAGGAGGGCCCTGAAGGAGTCCAGATTTTGAAGACGGTTGGAGTATGTCTCCCATGAGGAATGGCTGAGAAAATTGGAGAAGAGAATACAATACATTACAGAAGCCTTCTAGTACCTACAAAAGGCTGACAAGAAAGATGAAAAGAGGCTTTTTAAAAAAGCATGTAATGATAGGACAAAGGGGAAGGCTTTAAACTAAAAGAGAGAATATTAAAGAAGACATTCTTTACTGTGAAAGAGGAGAAAACTGGAACAAGTTGTCTCTAGATGTGGTGGATGCCCCATCCCTGGAAGTGTTCAAGACCAGGTTAGAGGGAGCTGTGAACAACCTGTTTTAGTGGAAGGTGTCCCTGCCCACAGCAGAGAGATTGGAACTACATGACTTTAAGGTCCCTTCCAGCCCTAACCATTTGATGATTCTATGATTTTATTTGAACATTATGGGTAGAAATTTGTTTTGCACAAGTACTGAAGACAGAACTCCAAAAAACATTACTGAAAGGCCCTAGGTTACTCATACTCTAAATAACAGAATGACAAAAAGTAAAAAGCAGAGAGATGAAAACAGAATATGACATTTCTGTCATGAGAACTCTTCACCACTTATCAGTTGACTGGTTCATTAAAATCTGGAATCTAGCAATATTCCATAATTACAAACAATGCCTATATGTTGTTGAATTATATTTCTCAGGCACACATTTTGGACCAAAATCTCCAAATTGCTCTAAAGGAAATTACAGCATGTAAAAATGGCAGGAGGCAAAAGAAGTTTTGTTTTTCAAAAATTTAAAATGTCAAAAATTGTTTAAACCTTTCCTGGGATTTTTTTTTTTTACAGATTTACATCAGTGAGGAGTGTTGAGGGGATAGCTTTTTGAATCCACATCACTTCCTCAAGTAATTATGTTGGATCCTGCTAGACAATCAGAAAAGCAAGTCAGTACATTCAATCCTCCTTTTGGCCAGCTTCTTGGCTCGAAGACTTCCTGGTATGCATGCACACACGAGAGCCACTATTGAACTACACAACTATTTAGTTGTTTTAAAACAAAAAATCAAAAACAACCAAAAAACACCAAGCCAACCCTAAACTGAGGTAGAAAATTTGCCAGAATAGGCAAATTTTTACAGATCAGAGAGGTAGCTTACAAACGGCATTCAGGAGGAACTGATTAATAACTATCAGTATTCATATCACCATTCTTGTTTCATTACATTCACAAACCAGGTATTGTACCTCTGAAAATTTAGTCCAGATGCTAAAGGTTGGGCTAGACCACATTCTGTGGTTAATGTAGTTGAATCACGTCAGTCCTTTGCGTTTTTGTCTACTCATCTGTAAGATGTGTCTGATATTTAAGTTTCTTGTAAAATGCTTTAAGAAAGTTCCAATGGGAAGCATTCCTAGGGCCGGAATCACTAGAGAGACAGGTTAAAGAAACTCTCTTGCTTATTGTGCATCTTTTAACATGGTGCACGCTTCAGTGCACGGTAAAAAATTGCTGTCAAATTCTGACCTGTAGTAAATGGGAAGGCAAGTGCTTAACAGAGAGCAAGATGTTTTTTAAGCCTTAAAATGAACAGTAAAATCACTGCAAGATTCAATGAGGCATAGAGAACAACTTGAAAAAAATCAGCATAAAATAAAATTGTTGCTGGAGCCCTATGTAGTAAGTCAATAAGCCTGGTCTCAGTTCTAAACGAGGAAACCAGCTATTGTTTCTGAAAGACTGACCTATAACCTGATATAAACTAAGTAAATTTTGACAATAAAATCAAAATAAATGGAATTAAATCAAAAGAGTGCTTTGAACATTAGTATCTAACATTATTTTTAACATGCCTGTATAATCAGTAAAGGACAGGAATATCACACAGTGGTAAAACAAATTTTACAGCTGTATTTTGAAGTTGATAAAAGAAGTAATGACACAACTGAGCCGAAATACCAAAACTGAAGACTTCACATTATTTATTGCTTGTTCAAATTTATTGTATGTTCAAATTTACTACTATACTACTATTTACTACTATATCTTCAGCTTGAAAGAAAAAAGTCTCTTGTATCAGTATCTTGTACATGATGTGTCAACCATTGGAAAACTGCTGGGCAGTTGAAATATTTGAAAAAGCACTCCAGAGCTAAATTTTTAACACGTTTGTGGGTGCAGAAGGCTTTCTCATTATTTAACTGTCTTCAGTAATGCCTGTAAGCATGGAGGCTGCAGGAGAAAAATGCAGTATTACTTCACATGATAGCAAAATCTATGACCTGTGCTGGTAGACACTGACTGTTTCCCTCCTTTCCTGTGCAGAAAAATAATCAGGAAAGTATTGAACTGCCCCTAGTATGAGTTGTAAAGGCTGAAATGGCTGAGAATGTTCTTTATCTTGAACACCTATGCAGTTCCCCATATACATTCCTTTCATATGAGGACCTATGCCTGTCTTTACACTGACTCTCTTGTCAATCTCAAAATGTGTCAGACTGGCTGAGGAGCCAAAAATCCTGCGTGGACTCTACCCATCAAGAACAAAATATGCCTATCTTTATTCAAAATTTACTAAAACCATATCTGTGCTATGTGCTCAGTCCTGTTTTCACTTGGAACTAACTTTAACCACAGTCACAGTTAGTAAACCACATCATTCTTCACTAAAAAGTCATCAGTCAATAATCTGCCTGCCTCAAAGTTACAGGAATGTCATGACTACACTGTAAGAGTATAGAAGCAGTGTTAATGAGTTTAACTGTCATTATTCTAAAGACAATTTTTAAAAATTTCAAGTAAATCTCTAAGTAAGAAAATACAGAAATTTATACAAATGTGAAATTTCATACTGTATTTTCTTTAGTAATAACCTGGTCAATACATTGGATGATTAGTCTAGTGCAAAATGGAAATTCTTCACATTATAGAAAAGCTATCAAACTTATCAAAACCTCATACATCTTCACATGCTAGGACACCCTATATCTGCAAATGAGCAGACAGTAATCAATCACTAGGATAAACTGAAATTATTGTTTTAATTTCTAATACTTCTGCACTTTTTGCAAATCACTACTTGTTTACCAAACTTCACCACAACAGGAAAAATCATGCCTGCCTATCATGGACAGTGACAGCAAATTATGCTTTCCTTCCAAACCTAGAAGCTCCAGAAGTAGTATGATGTTTTCTTTTTACAATGATCAGAAAAGGACCCAGGACTGATTTTTTTTTTTTTTGTCAATTGTTTTGTTCTTTGTTTTTCCTTATACAACTCAGGAGGTATTCTCTGAGGAACACTGTCTTTCTTAGAGCACATGTTTCCAATTAAAATGAATACACAACTTCAAAAAGCTGACCCAGATTTTTCAGTGGGGAGAATTTAGAAGTTAATCTCTGAAAACCTAATCAAATAAGCCACAGAAAAGAGAAACTATAATATTTACATGAAATTCATAATTTACCATCTTGTTTAGCTCAACATCTTAAGAGTGTTTGGAAGAAAAAAAAAAAGCATGTGCAGCAGCATCTGACTGATGGAACAATTTTTGCCCTTGAATTAGTTCAATACTAGCAAATAACACATATCTTGATATACAATAGGAAACTTTAAACATTTTATTGATCCCACTATCCTTCAAATCATGTTGATGATATTTATTCATATCTGCTCCAAAAATAGCTTTAATGTTAGTAAAATGGCAGTGTCTTTCAAAACAGTAGAAACAGTGCATTACATTAGTAATTATTTTCCATTACAGTTCCTGAACCAGGATATTTTTTGAATATCAAAAAATATTGATGAATTTTCAAAATTTGGAACAATTTTTAACCTAATTATCGAACACAAAGTAACATTAACCACAATTCATGTCCTACCTCACTGACTCCTAAGTTTTTCAACAAACAAAATGTGAAAAGACGGTGTATCTCCCCTTTGTATTATTCTTATCAAGTGAAGCCTCTACTTTCATTTCTAATGCTTAGGTGCCTAGCTGGTAGCTCCAAGTGTTAAATCAGTTGCTAATTCCCTAATCACATGCCTTTCTCTCAATCGCTTTTGCTAAGTAGCATTTGCATTTAATTAAGTACATCTTAATTAGTTGATGGTTAATATTCTTGGAAGTAATTTTCTTCTAAGAAGCCTAAGTAGAAATGGCATGGATTTCAATGAAGACAAATACACTGGTTACTCACATCTGTTCTTTATGTAAAAATGACAGAAAGTTGGTCTAATAGTTTAATGATATGTAAACATTGAAGGATTGTAAACTGATTTGGTGGTTTGCATGTGCAAATTTACTGTGGTTTTGGGTTCAGTGTAGTATCATACAGTCTATTCCTTACTGAAAGAAAAATAGTAAACATGATACATCTGCTACTTACTCAAAAAACCCACTGTGAATCTCATAAACATGTATATTTCTATTTCTTTTTTTTTTTTTTTTACAAGAAACTTGAGAGCACAAGCACAGGGACCATCATCTTATTTACATCTTTACCCTTTCTGCACAGAAAAACCAGTGACATATAGAAAAGGCCACAGACTGCTGTCCTTTCCCTATGCAAATACTGGAAGATACATACACCTTTTAAAATAAAACACTAAATTTTAAAATGTGATTTTGACTTTCTTAAAGCAAACATTTGCAATGACAAATGACTAGTAATGACAGGAAGTAATATTATACAAAAGGAAAATAGCTGGAGCTTAGAAACCCACCATATCCAGTGTTTTTTCAATCAAAGATAACAGCATGTTAACACAATTAAGAAAAAAAATCATGATCTTTTTATTGTTTTCTCTTCCTTAATGAGATGAAACACAACATTTTACAAGCAATAACTTCTTGTTAATGGCTATATGCAAATTTCTTCTATATTCACCTTATGGGAAAAATAATTCTGATGAGTGGGATGACACTGGCTTCAAGAACTCCCACATTCATGCAGATAATTTCAAAAACAGTACCTGAGCACTTCAGCTGATTTGCTGTAACCAAACCAGTAGATGAGCTCGGTTACAGCTTACAGGGTAGCATGTGTTTGCTGACCTTTCCCACAACACAGCATATTACCAACTGTGTAGAAAAAAGGCAGAAGCAGGTAACACTCTGCAAGTGGTTTATAGGAAAGCTGAAAGATGTGAAAGCCATTCTGCTCCAGAGGTAAGACAGTGCTGGTGACAAGTTTTCTTCTCTGTCCTTAAATTCATCCAAATTTTCAATCACGCAGATTTCAAGAAAAGCGAGTCACTGATAAAAAATCCAGGTCAGTATTTCTTAATACCTCAGGTAAATAATACATGACTACATGAATACATCATGCACCATATACAAAACAGTTACAGGAATAACCAAAACCAAAATAACACTCCATACCTTGAAATGAAGGTAATAATAAAAGGAAAACTCTGACACAAAATTAAGAATATATTTTTAAGATGGGTATTTCCTGCTATAATTGCTTCAGATGGAAAATATCTTTGGATATTCTTTGGTAGTAACTCAAAAATAATGGTTATAATGAACTAACACCTTCAGATACAATATTAATGCTTCCAGTAATCCCTTTGTTAGGTCTGGTAATAACAGAACATGTGTACCTCCATTTATATTAGAATCATCTATCAGGATTACAGTCATGTAGACAGAGTCTAAATTTGCCAGACACAAATGAAACCAGGGAAAGAAATAGTATCTCTTTACCCAAATAATATATTTTTATTAAAATGCAGTGATATTTACCAGATTAAACAACATAAAAAAATAATATCCCATAACTATGCTAAAAAAGAAATATACAGAAAAAAACCCAAACAACAACAAAAAACCAAAACCCATGAAACACCATGCTTTTTTCTCCCCCCGTGAAATGGAAAACTTCTTATTTGGGCTTGACTTCTTTGTTCAATGAGACTGAGAACAGTGAAAAATAAATGTTCTCTTTTAACCATCTTAAAATTTGTGGTAACCACTTTGAAACTTTACCTTTTCAACCTGAATAAATCTAGCAAAATATAGTGAAAATTTAGAAAGGGCATAAAGGAATAAAACTTGAGTTCACTCAGAAAGTATTGCAAAAGATTTTTCCAAATCTCCCTGTATTTCTAAGTGGTGGGGGTGATGGCAGCCACAGTATCAGTTCCTCCAACCATACAGCAATCACTTAGCTACCAGTGAGGGTCTCAGATAAAAAAAAAATTGGAAAAAAACCCCCACATAGATGGGGCAAGTTCCTTTACTGCACACACAAAGCACACTGAGGGTGTTTTGTAGCACTAAATGTGGCTTAAAAAGTAACACAGCCTTTTTATCTCTGACACAACCCTGTAAGTTACTGAGTGCATGTTTTGTATTATGCATCAAAGACTAATGGAAAACTCCTCTTACAGGTGATATTTCTTTAATTCCTCACTACTTCTGATAGCACTGAATATTCGACAGCATGAAATACGCTGCATAAGAGCTACTAAAGTCAGTATCTCTGAAAAAGCCTGACCTAAACAGGGATACTGATGAATTAATCCAGATTAATTAAACTGGGACTTTGAAGGAGATTAGTTAAACTGTATTAACGTTTTGTATGGCTATCCTTATTCATAATGCAAGAGAAAATTCTTGACAAATAGAATTAAGACCACTTTAACTTCGAATATCAGGATTTACAGACACATTTAATATAGTTTAAGTAATTATTTTTGCAGGTATTTTGGATCACTTTGGAAAGTGTCTTCATGCATTTAAGCAAAATAAACAAAAACTGAAACATGATATGCCTTTAGCTGAAAATCTCCTATTCTTTTAACTTGATGCTGTAGTAGACTTGTACCACAGGGATAGAAGTTCAATAATTCTAATAAAGACTCCAGCAGAGTACCCAAACACTGCCTAACAACAGGAGTAAAATTTTCCTACTGCTTGACAGGTAGTTGAAGCATTTTCATGGTTCATTTGCTAATGTAGTCTTACTGAGAATGATAAGGAACAGAGAATACAAGTGTATTGATCATAACCAAGCAGAGTTGCCTTCCAGTGTCAAATAAGCCAATCAAATGTCATCTTGATATGAAAGAAAAAATAAGTTTGATGACAGGCTATGGTCCCATTGAGAATAAAATCAATATTAGTCATGGGACCAAGTGGGATCAATATGTCAAACCAATAGGCCATTTTAGCAGGATGGGGAAAGGAGGGGAAAAGTGCTGACAGAGCTATACGGAAAAAAGAGGACAGTGTGAACCTCAAGGATGAGATCACTTGAAAATTCACACTGTATTTCTGAAAACACTTGTCAAAAGCACCAAATTACCTTAAAAAGATATAGCTAGTTCCAAGACCAACAGAGCATTCTCATAAACTTTTCCCAATCAAGCCACAGTTCATATAGTGACAAATTTATATACAAGTATGACTTCCAGAAAAAAGGATTACTTTTTTATCTTTTCAAATACTTCTTCTATTTGTTTTAAAAACGTTACAGAAGCTCTACTGTGTTTAAAAGCAAAGAAAAATCTTTTCACAGACCTTAGAAATAGTGATGGTGTTATTTGAGTATTGGTAACAGTAGGATTTAAAATACATGGATTTGAAAATGCAACATATTTATTGCAATGTGTCTTTTTGATTATTTAAAAAACAACTTTTTATTAATTACTGGAAATTATTGTACTTCTTTTTCACTGCTGAGTATTCTCAGTAAATTTTTGACTTCATCATCTATGGTCACATAGACTGTTGTAGGCCTTCAAAAGGTTCCACAGGTATTTTATTTTAAGTGCTATTTTACGCATTTTCCCCTCCCATCCAATAAGGTCAAAATAATCTGGAGAACGAGTTCGGGAAGGGCAATGGAATGTCAATGACTTCAAATCAGTGATTAGAGAAGATATTTCTGATGTGCTGATCTGAACTAGATTAACATTCAGGGATATGAGTTAGGAATAGAGGCATAAAAAGGAAATAATAGGCAAGAAAAACAGTAGCATGAAAACAATGTGACAGTTCCTCTAATGTCAGAAGAATGACAGTACTCGCCACAATCTTTGCAACAATTCCCTACACTGAGGTACTAATATGCATATTTTCAACAGCTACCTTAAATGGCCTGGTTTTTCAAGAAACAAGACTTTCACGAATTTCAGGCTTCTTATTTTCACTATAAACATTATCTTTCATCAATAAAGTTATACATTTAAGCTAAAAAAAGTCCAAAAACTTGCATCATAAATGGGATCATATATACTTCAGCAGTGCAATATTGTCCTAGAATTTGGCCACCAACATAGTAATGTTATTCTTCTCTGTAATGCAAAAGCTTACCTCACAGATGAAGAAAATGATTAATGGTCTGCTCCTGACAGAATATTAAATGCATTTTTCAGTTGGTCAATTATCTAGTACTTCACTACTATACTGTGAATTTGCAGCAAGTTTCCAACTGTGCGTTCACATACATTGACATACCTCTTGCCACACAAAGACACATGTAACTCAAAAAGGGTTTAAGGCAGTATGAAAAATTATTTTATATGGCAAAAGGTGATTGCAAACATTTTCTTTGCATTATTCATCCAGCGCAAGCTAGTAAAGAGTTGTCACTCTCCATGTAATCTGACAGCTCAATTAAATCACAGTTAAAACATAGGACCCAAGAGGTGTAAGAGAGATCACTGCCACTGTCATGTTTACACATTTCTGAGAAATGGTTTTTAAATTAATTTCATGGATCCTTTTGTCTGTGTCCTACTACTGGCAGATAAAATGCAGTCTTTGGAGAACATCTTTTTATCCATCTTGCAATGAATATCTTATCATCATTATGAGTAGAAGGCACAGTATGCCTTTAGGGAGCTCAGACTGTGAATTAATCTTCTCTTTTGGAAACATTTTTGTAGCTGATGCCTCCCCAAAAGACTAAACTAACCCATCCTTTTGACTTTTTCTTTCTCCTAGCCTCTAAGTGTATGGATTCAAAGAAGGAGCTGTCAGGAAAGCAACTAGAGGTAAATATTACTATATCCTATAAACTTATGCTGTGGAAGGAAATAAAATAGTATTGTCACAACTAAACCAAAAAACCCAGGAACACCTCTGCAAGTGTAGGTTTACATTACAACTTTTCTACTCTGTTAATAAGTTATGCAAGCTAATGTCCTAAAGTCACAAAAATCTGAGAGATTTCACTGTAGATTGATACCTACTCACAGAAATCCATTGTACCTCGAAAATAGGGCTTCCTTTCAATACTGGTTTTCTAGAAGACTCCCAGAATATATCAGATGCTTCTAGCTAATGTAATCCTTCTTTTTCCCCTCTTTAAATGAAAAAAAACCCCTTAATTCTGAGAAATCCAAAACAAGAGATTCCATGCAGTTTCTGCTTAATATCTTTTCTCTGGAAGACACTCAAGCATGTTATTATACAGTTAAAATACTGCATTATACAAAGGCAGCTTTCATTTTGGCATTTACATTGTTTGGTTTCTTGATATAGTTTTGGGGATAACTTGTGGATTAGGTATGTAAATCTTGCCATAGGAATTATCAGATGTTTGTGTCTAATTTTATTTAGACATCCTTTATTGGTGCTGATACTATTTTATGAATAGCAAATTGCTGCATGAGTGTAATTATTTTTCCACTGGGTCCCTTCCTCCTTCAGTTCACAGACTGGAAACTCCTTAATGGGGAGCTATTTGGTATTTTTAGTTTTATTCTCTTTGTTCAAGTCATGATCCTATGTTTTATTTACCACACACTAATTAAAAGTCTTATTAAAACAGAATTGGCATTTTTCCTAAGATCTTTCTGTATGACTATCAGACGCTCACTAGCACAGAGTTATTTTCAGAACACTGAAGATGTAGTTGGTCAGCATTATTTGTATTTTGCTGATGCTGAACAAAAGCAGAGCAAAATTAAACCCTGAAGAATAGGACAACTAAGGTTAGTTGTTTCACAGACATTGCGTTCATTACTACAAAATACCCTCTTAATCACCACAGGAGATATATCTGTCTCACAAATTAGTGGCAGATTCTGTGGAGAAAAGGTCATGTTGGTACAATTAAACAATTAAAATCTTTCTTCTGATGTATTCACATAAGGACCGGACAAAGTTAATTTCCTAATGTTTGAGGACTTGCCTTTGAAAACTAAAATACGAAATTTCGATGTAATATTTCTTTCCAGTTTTCTAGTTTAAAACAGAAGTCAAATGATAAATAGTATTTCTGCCATGAGTGTTACACTGATGCTGGAAACTGCTGCTCTGTTTGGTGATCTCATGAGACAAGAGCAGAAGCAGACTAAAATTCACGGCATTCCAGCCCTAGAAGTTATGAATTTTCTTTTCTTACGCATTCTCTGGCTTCAAATCCAGCCTAATTTTCTGCAGACACAAATCCTAGTCTGTTACCTCACTGTCCTTTCCACCCAGCACTGCCAAAATCTTTCCAGTGGCTTGTCAAAACCTCCCATGGGCTGACCCTTAGCAGATTAAATCCTTCACAGAATTCATTCCTAATGCCTGTCATGCAGAGACATTTTATAACTTTGAGTTCTTTACTTGGTCGCACGAAATTGCCCTGGAGGAAACCAGGGTCACATCCTACCTTTCCCCAGCTTTCAACCTAATTGTTTGGCAACAAGTTCTTGCCTTTTTCATCAAGTCCCAGGTACAAATCTCTATTTCCCTCTGCAGGGGTTGTGGCTACGTGGAGTCACGAACTACCTGCACTCCAAAATCTGAAAGAGATCACTTGGAACACTGGAGAGACTGGTATCAATTGTTTACCTTGATTTTGAACAATCATTGTGTCTGAGCATGTTTTAGTTTGACGTTTCTTAAGTATTCAGTGAAGATGCTGCTTGTGTTGTGCACAGGAGTTGCAAGAATTGCAAAATGACGCATGTCATCTTAAGGCTTTCACTGGCCACTGGAACAGTTGTCTTGTGAAATCAAGTATTTTTTGGCAGATAAGAGGGATTTTTCATTAATCAGTACTCAACACAAATTATGATCTCTGAGAAAGGTCAGACAATGAGCTGCTCTAGGCTGGAAGTACTGACGGTGAAATTCCTATTTGCTCTGTCTCAACATGACTAGTTCATGATGATGGTTTTATCCTCACCATTTGTCAACACAGTGGTTTCACAGCTTTAAAATTTGATAACATTTATTTAGAAAATGGACCATAAGTATGCAGGTTGTTGTAAAATACAAATAGGCCTGTGCAACATTTTCTCAGATGGAAAACTGGCTCCCATCAAACCTAGTGAGAATACAGGTCCTGGAACATTTTATCATAAAGATTAATGGCTAGTGCTGTGCCATATAATCTTCTGAGAAAGTGGTACTTAATGTATAGCTATGTAGCATTATTTTTATATATAACAGAATTTGATGCAAAATTATCTCTTCTAAATATATAAATAAAAATATTTCAGTATTTTGTAAAAATATTTCAAATATTTTCTGGGTGTGCTCTAGGGAGTTAACAAGTTGACACACAAATCCAAAACCAAAGGAGTTCAATACAGCTCTAGAAATCCTGTTTCATAATCCATTCAAAACTTCCTAACTCCCTTTTTCTTTCTTGTTTCATAATAGCATAATTTGAATTGATAAATGGAAAAAACTGGTACAGCATTCAACTGACCTTCCTAAAAAAATCCCAACTGATATGTAGTGTATCTACAATTATCCTTCTCTGTATTCTTACCATGATGAAGCTTGGAGTCTACTCAGAACTGGGTTCCTGCACTGCCAAATATCACATAAATCAAAATGTGTGCATCAAAATTCCTCCCTTCTAACTTAGTCACATACAGTTCTTGCAATATCCTACTGGTTGTGCCGTCAAAACCAAAAGAAAGTTACTAAGAATATGGAGCATATGAAACATTGCACTTTCTCGCATACATTTTCAAAATGTTTGCATTTTCCACTCCAGCAACCTCTACTCCTAGAAGTCCAATAAAGTTTACATGAGTGCATTACATTTTAGAAGTAAACAGGTCAAAATACACCAAACTTGCCTGATCAGACAGTCACATTATAATCTATGACACCAGAGAAAGATTTTGGTAAGTAGGTTGGCCCACCTGTTTTTACCTTAAATATATTGTTTATGGACATTAATGTCTCATTAGGCATTGCCCATACCAAGTTCAACTCTGTCTTCAAGAAAATATGATAAATTGAAAACAAGGGTCTCCTGCACTGTCATAAGTACTAATTGTTTACTGGACTATGCAGATGAAACACTGGTTTTCTTTTATTTATCCCTTTAACTGAAATCATCACATCAAATTGCAGGCAAACTATTAAAGATACAGACAAAGAAAGTTTTGTATTTCATTCTTTCCATATAATTAAATTACTACATGTTACAGAAATAGTAAAAGCGTCCATTCTTTCATGAAACTCAGTAGTGACATGTCGCTTTCCTAATGTCAAGATGAGAGACAAAAAGGAATTGGTGTCATCAATTAAATGTGACTTTTTATTGGCAGAAGAGTTATCAATAATCAAACTATTCTGAGATTCAATGAGATAGTTTAAGCTGTATATACCACTGTTGTTTTTCCTTATATTCTTTTATATTAAATAAAACAAATCTTGTTAAAAATAAATGCCTTAAAAATCCAATGGTCTGAAACATAATGGGCTGAGAGTCTCAGTTTTAAGGTTCTTTAAATTCACGGTATTTTTCCCTCACTAAGAAATTCTTAAATATACCAAGCATCCTAGAAACATATTCAATAACTCCTTATGTTAGCAGAAAAATTAAAGAAAATGAAGGAAGGATTTGGGTACAAGTTTCATAGCCTATGTGTTTACAGTGAGGAACAAAGTATGCACCTGATAATTGATTTAAATGCCTCAGAGATGGTCATCCAAGGAACTGTCAGCAGCAAAGAACAATTTAAAATAATGCTGTTATGATATTAGCTCGAAACAAATATTGGGAAATGATGACTAATGCCAACAGAACCAAGTTCCTGTAAGAATAAGGCACTATGAGCTCAAAGGAACTGTCATTAGCTATTGTTTTTTTCTGCTAATTGACTGCTGAGCATTAACCAGATTTTGATCTGGGTTTTCTTACAGGCATAACTGAATAATTCAATGTAATTTCAATTTGAATCTGGCTCTTCCTTCTTTATAAAGAACATAGTCATAAAGTGACACAAAGTGGTATTTTCTTTTCTAAATAATCAATACAAAATCCAACCAATCTGATGGTTTCTTCTTTCAATGCATAAAGCTGCACAATAGAAATGTCAGAAAAGTAGATTCTTTGCATGTGGGCACACCTAAAAAATACCTGTGCTCGGGTCCATTGAAACTCTTATTGTTTCCCATCATGAAAATAAATGACAACCTGAAGATTACTCAGACAGCATTTGATTCAAACCATAAATATACAAAAGGACCCAATTCTGAAACCAGCCAGAATATTTTAAATAAAACTTGTTGCACCAGACAAACTTCAGGTTTTTTTCCTAAAATTTATTCTACCTATTTCATTAGCTGCTTATTGTAAGATGTAAAATTAAGAAAAGAAATTGAGATATTGATCAGGAAATTATAGAAGAAAATTTAAACTAGATGAAGAAAATCTGTAAGTTTTACTTTAAAGTAAAATTCAACAAAAGTAAGAAAAGGGGTATTTCTAACTCTTGAGAAAAACAGTAAGGCAAATAAAACATAGGATGCTTTATTGCTGAAGTGTGGTGTCTTCTGTTAGTCTCACTAGCTGAGAATAAACACAGATAAAGGACAGGTATACTGCAAATGTCCTCTGTTCCACTTTGGTCAGTATAGCGTTTCAGCTCCAGACAAAGTAGTTAAAGTAATTGGTTTGTAATGTGTCTAAATGAAACAGAGTAGTCTACCTTCTATATCTTTTAATTAATACCAACATCACTGCTTTTCCCCCAGTACTGCAAAACTGGTAAAATCCTCCCATTTACATCAGAAAATACTGATGCCAGTAGTGCTTTAAATTTGCACTTCAGCTTCAGAAAAACCAGACCTGTGTCACCCACCTCCATACAGGTGCCAGAAAGGAACTTGTGGCACTCAGCTACATCACCATGCACCTCTGCCTATACAACTTAGCAGCATTTTTGCTACTTCAAAGAGTTGTGGGAATTTGCATATACAAGAAGAGCCTTGATGTTGCCATGGCTCCCTCTTCCAAGGCAAGTGACTCTCAGCAGTGAGGCAGAAGATGGCAACGAGTCCACTCCTATCCGTTCCCTGTAGAGCTACCCTAACCCAACAATCAGTGAGCATCAACAAGATCCAGAAGAAATCTGTGCATCAAAAATGAGATCTGTTTTGTCCAGAGTAACACACGCAGCAGTATCAAGCCCAGTATACTATAAAGGATGTAAACCAACTTATTATTTACAAATTCTTAGAAAATGAGCAGTTCATTTCAGACAACTGTGTGAGGATCAGAAGTACAATACAGCCAATGTCAGTACCTGAGCCTTCAGCCCCAAGACAAAAATAAAAAAATGAGTGAACAAGCATTTTAAGGAATTTCATCAGTAGCTAGTATTGCGGATTTTTAAGTCAGAAATTATTTTTCCTTATTAACATATGAGTAGCACTAATATGTCTGTTAACAAAGTAGAGAAGTCAGCTTTCCCACTATGGACTTTAAATAATGCAGAGATATTTTTGAAACTGTATTCTTCATAGACTGTCACAGCTACAGAGAAATAGAGCAAATTCATCTGTTCTAAAATTACTCTTCTGAGTGTAATAATACACTCAGAAGATTAAGTGAGATAATACATTTAATGGTATGTACACACATGTGTGCGTGCATGTGTGTATGTATGCCTTGCATACATTACCTATACAACAAAAAGATGAATATCAATTTATTTTTAAAAAGTCATTCTATCATTACCAAAAGTTAATCTGTAGAATAAAACATGAGCAACAGATGTCTAATTATTAAAATTAAGTCTACAATGAAGGAATTCTGATCACTTTCTGTCCAGTATGGGAGCTTCCACAACCAAAAGGTGTTGTTTTCACCTAAAAAACTCCCTTGTAAAATTTCCTGGAAGATTTACTAAGAATATGTATTTTGAAAATATTCTTTCCACAGTAAAAGACTGAAGTTCCATTTATATAATAAAATACATCAGAGTTCATTATAGCCTCTGCAATGACAACCTGGGGTACTGAATGTCATGTTTTTTCAGCCTGAATGAAAATTCTGATTATTGCCATACGCCATGGAAAGAGTGACAATCACAGGCCTCAAGCAATGAGACAGGAGGATAACCTATTGTTTGCTGTTGTCTCAAAGGCTGTAATGACTCTTACCTGAACACCAAAATGAAGAGAAAAGCTAATTCCAATTATATGAAACAATTTCACAAACACTGCTGCTGTATTCTAATTGTGAAGACAAACATTCAGGTCAAGACATATTTTCCTAATTAATCATGCTTAAGATATATAGAATGATGCAACCGTGCACAGGAAGAGAAGCTACTAATCAGTGTTGGGTTTATTTTACATTAAAGCTACAGAACTTTATC
The DNA here is from genome assembly GCA_024734555.1 of Trochalopteron elliotii. Classification (NCBI taxonomy): domain Eukaryota; kingdom Metazoa; phylum Chordata; class Aves; order Passeriformes; family Leiothrichidae; genus Trochalopteron; species Trochalopteron elliotii. The sequence continues at coordinate 2,009,377 of JANPWX010000215.1, forward strand.
CATCTAGAGTACAGTGCTTAGTCTGAAATATACACTACCAGCCTTTTTCATTTTATAAAGCAGAAGCCAAAGGCACAATATGCTCCTTTTTTGGATACATTTAAGTCCCTTTATTTCAACCTTCCCTATCCAGGCACTTTAAGATTTAAGACTGGCTTGATACCTAATAATAATAATAACTCTTGAAGAGACTGAAGATAATATTGTCAAGCAAAGCTTAGTTTAGTTTGAGTAACATAGCAATCTCATGCAATAGTTAATGCATTCCATATTGTTTCCTTTCAGGGTCATTTTTACCTGTAAAACTGAAAATAAATTCCCTGTGTGCTACTAAGATCAAAAATATAGCAGCATATGATTATTATACAAATTACGTACCCTATTAATAGAGGTACAGTATTTAAATGACAGTCAATGCAGTCTTCTCCAAGAAGCTCCCAAAGAACACTGAATATCACAAATTTCTTTTGATGAATAATTTGAACCATGATGTTTAGACAATGGAAGAGTAGCATTCTCCAAACTTTATTTTACTGAAACTAGCCTGAAGCTGTGGGCCTTGAAGCAAAATTTGCCTGACTGCAAAGTGTTGCTCTCTTGTATTTTGCAGAGCAGAATCTTGATGCCTGCAACAAGTCTTTGGTGAAGGACACCATGGATATTCTGTTGACTGCCAGGGTAGGAGGCCAAAGTACTAGATGGGAACTACCTGGGAAGAGCTGGTGGTGTTTAGAAAGTATTTAAGAGCTGTCTACAGGATTTCTAGTGGTTGGTGCTGTGGGAGGCAAAGTAATAGGATGCTTGAGCAGAGTCAGCTTGGAGGGGTAGATTGCTGAGGTTGGTGGCTCTTTACTTTGTTTTATTCTACTGCATCATTCTAATCCTTCTCAGGAGAGAGTGAAGCAGAAGACACTTGGTATTACTGGTGAAGTACACAGAATATTGTTTACTAAAGGTAGGAATTTCAAAGAAGAGCTGGCGCAATTAATTACATTACCCTCCATTGCTTTTGCACTCCCTCAAACATAACTGGACACACATCTTTATGATTGCATGACTGGGTGATCATATCTTTACAAAACAAGACATAACTGCAATTTGTTTTCTTCATTCTTTGAAGCTATGCCTATAACTCTTTAATCTTAAAGACTGACAAGCCAAACCCTGACTTCTCACTTTTTCTGAGGCAGATTACTGATACAGGCAACATATAAGGCCCTGTATTTGCAGCAATACATAATGCTATATAGTTAAGAATGACAGAGAGACACAAATATTAGGAATAAAAAAGTTAAACACAAGTCTTCAAAGTTAAATTTGGCCAAAACCAAAGCCCATGAAGTGCCAAGAGCAAATCCTGTGAGTTTCAACAGAAAATATCATATACATAAAAGACATCTCCAAGTTTAATGGCTCAATTGTATGCTCCAAATATACAATATTATAGTCAATATAAATTTTTATATAGTCAATATAAATATTACAGCTTAGAAAGAAATCAGTTTAGATGTGTGAGAAAACACAATTCCTCAAAATAAAGGTAAGCCGAACTAACCATAATCTAGTAAAGAAAAAAAACCAAGTCTTTTTGTTTTATAGATTTTTTTAAGTGTCTTCACAATTATTTAGGAAACACCTTGATTTATGAGGAAAAGGCCATTTTTCATCTGAAAATGTATACAAAAAACCCCCGCAAACAGTTTCAGTGTCGTTGCGAATAAATTATTAAATTGCAAAGGGAATTTTTTTGAGTTAAGGACACAAAATATGGTAGATTGAATATTGCAATTCTAGGCTAATCTCTTTCTGAGCTGTAAAAAATGGTTACTAGTTCTCCTAGGTGCAGAAAAATAAATCTTACATTCTAACTCTAAGCATTTCAATTTAAGCCCCAAAAGTCAATTACAACTGAAAGTCTTCAGCATGAAAGCTCAAGATTTAAATATCTCTATAATCAGTTCTTATTACTTCTGACTGATTTAATTTCAAAATATTTTGTGCAGCTGTTAACACTCATCAGAGGTGTCCTCTTACTTAATCCTCTGTTGGAAGTTCGAAGCTGCTTACCATATCACGCTGCAGACAATACAATTATTTTAATTTATATGCTGCTCTAGACTATAATATTACTAATGAATAAGGACTATTCTCACAACAGTAATTCATTAATCTTCAGTAGATTAAAGTATTCTGTAAGCAGCTTTCAAAATTGGCTTTTATGACTATGTCATGAAAGATCTGTTTTGTCTCACAGAAGATAATTGAATAATGGTGGTATTTTTTTTGACCTTTTGAAGAAGCAAGACAGCTTGGACTGTCAACCCAACTCCATAACACACATCAAACCATCCTCTTTAATAAACACATTATTATTTTTCTTCCAGCTATACTTACTGCAACGCATCTTACTTTGCTCACATTTTATTTGTTTCTGGGCTCAGAGGATCAGCTTTGTTAGTGGGATTACATCAGGGAATTCAGTCAAGCCACTGCAGGCATGAACCTGATCTACTGGCAAACAATAGATGTTTTCTATTTAATTTTCTCTAAGTCACTTTGTGAAGCTTTGAAAACCTACACAGTGTACGTGAAGAAGCTTGGTCCTAGAGCAACCAGAGGTCTTACACTTCCTCTCCAGTAATTAATGGACATTTATATCTATTCAGACAGCTTGGTTTTTGGGATCAAGAAAGCTGAGAACAAAAACTGATGTACTTTTGGACTATGTTTCAGTATCTTCACTGTAGCTGGTGTGGACTGTAGGAAAAAGCATCCATCTTACCATCACTGTTGACGCAGACGACAACAGGAACCTGTGTCCCAGGGCCACATGGCTTTTCATTGTCAGGGATGCATTCCTCCAGCCCTGTGATTCTCCAGTCATAGCAAGAGGGCTCTTCACACGGGATGGCTTCCAGCAGGTGAGGGCAGTTTCCTGTTCCTCCTGTAGGCTCATTGGTGATGCGACGTTTCCTTAGTTTAAAGCCTGAAATGTCCATGAAAATAACAATTTAACACTAACTTCTGTATCTGTCTACACCTGAGTGAACAGTTCTGTTTCTCTCCTCTGTAAAACATACTACAGACACTGAGCAGAAAAATGCATTTTAGATAATTGGGTGGAAGAACTCATTAAAGAAGGTCTAGAGTCCTTCTTTAGTTTCAATGTTTTGAGCCTCCTCAGGAGGCTTTGCCTTAAACCCCTGTTTATCATAGTCATGCATACTGCAGGAAGGAGACAGGATCATTTCCTGAGCATCACTCTTGCAAGATCCACCTCATTTTATATATCTTGATTACATTGCTGGGTTACCATTTCTCAAATATGTTTGTTTTCTTCTCAGGTATGTTCCAACAGGAATGGATTATCAAGTGAAATCAGCTCATAAACACTTCCTTTCCCCTCCAACCCTCCAAAATAAAATAGAAGAATAAAAGACAACCTTGTGAGAAAAAGAAAAGCATGGAAATAAACTCAAGTCCTATGAATACATTTTCAGTAATAAACATACAATATTCCCTTGCAAGCATTTAAAATTTTCCTTAAGGTTACCTAAACTCATTTTGGAATGGAAAAACTGATGGGCCTTTATGCACCGTGTCATCTCCCAGGTCAATGCCAGCGACCAAAAGCAACCACCTCTCTCCTTTCAGGATGGCCCATTGAAAAAAAAAAAAACTAAATACAGTCAGAAAAACCTTACCAAACTGAACGGATTAAAGAAATAGTTTCTCTTCTCACATCTTTTCAGTCTCTTTTGTTTTATATCAGTATTCAAGCAAGTTAGTAATATATAGAAATTTTTAATAAAATACTTCATGTACCTCTGTCATTTCTACCAGGACACAGACTAAACGGGAGAGTTTTCAAACACACATGTGCAAGAACTGATTCTTTGAAGACATGCCTCAATTCAATTATAGTAACTATTTACTTTAAAAATATATTTCCATTTATCTTCAGATGCTGTTTATTTTCTCTGTTTCTGAATTGAAGAATTCAGCCAAATTATGTGCAAAACGTTTAGTAAGCCTGACGCAAAAGGCTGATATAATTTCAAAAATAAAGAACTTCAATATCCACAGCAACAAAGGATGCAAATGATCTGGAAATGTGTAGAGAGACATGCTGCTAAAAGTGGGAGTGCCTGTGCAATTTTCACATCATTCTCTCAGAAGAACTGTCAATGTAATTATAAAATAAAATGTAAGAATTTCCAGATAAGAAGAAAACATTGGCAGTTGAGAAAAGACCCCTGCTCATGCATGCAGGAATAAAGGCTTGCACAAAGTACATACTAATGTATTTCTATTAGACAAATGTCCAAATCAGTCTCACAAACCTAAATTTTACCCCTGAAAGTGCAGCAAATCTTTCAGTGATGGAACAAAAACAGAAATAACAGACTACTTGACAGCTGTACTCAGACAAAACTTAATCTGACAGATTTGCACATTGAACTGCTTTTTCCTTCTTGAACTGATCAAGGTTGGGTCAGAGTTCCACAAAACAGCTTTGTAAAACCTGTATTATTGCTGCCCAGACAGAAGTGAAGCTAGCAGTATGCCAGAAAGATCCAGCTAAGCAAACACCGTAATCACAGTTGCTCCTTCCAGTGGACATATGTGGCTGCCCTTCCTTATGACTGTTTTTAATCAAGAAACCAAGTCTGTATTCCCAACTTTTATCAGATAATCACTTTGCAGCAATGACTAGGCCAGTTTTTCTCAGTTACAGCCAGAAGCCCACAGACTTCTAACATGAGGTCCCTGTCACACTATTCTTGCTTTCCTGTTTTGATGTCAGGTTGCGACAATCTGTTCTGCACGGCAGTAAGTTGTAAAACGTGCTGAAATTGAAATCAGCACATATGTCATGAGTAAAACAGAGTTACATATCAACAATGAATGGTGCCATCTCTTTGCCAGATCATGCTTTACAGTCTAATGGTGAATTCTTAAGCTATTACTGAACTGTAAATCTTTGAGTGCCTTGTATGCTACACACCTCAAAGGATGTTTCTGTCCTCCTTTTGAGACAGTGCCAAAACTGTGATTTGAACACACAAATTTTATCCCTTTCAATCTGAGAGGAAGTTTTGAAACTGTAATTGACCTGTAAAAACCCAAACTGATCTTGAGAGTCTAGTAAACAGGCTACATTTTTGCTGCCTTTGGTGTAACAGCGATATCAAATGTAGTCCTAATTCCATTACTTTATTTTGATGCCCAGAGGCACTAGATATACACTTCTTGGTACAAAATTTTGTCTTCTTGCATAACCTAGTGACTTAGGAATAGTAAATATCACCATTAAAATCTCTGCTGAATTTTTACATACCCTTCTTGGCCTGAGGGTCACCACAACTTTCATAGGTGCATGGTCCCCAGGCTGACCATGCCGAGGTCTCGCACTCTGTAGGACAGGGAACATGGCACAGCTGGGAGGTGCTGGGAAGAGGTCCTGTACACAGTTTACGGTCTACTGGCCTTGAGGCTGTCAAAACAAAGTTAAAATATTTCCCACATGTCACTGGTCATGATTCTCAGTTCTAAGTGGACAGAACTGTCCTTCAGTCAGAAAGGCTGCTATCTCACTGCTTTAATCTGACGATGTGATGGAAAAATGCCTGCCTTGAAAAATATTGAATGGAAGACAGTTTACTCTCAGCATGAACAAAGTCAAATCCCATTATGTGGAGATGGGAAGACTTTAGATATTGCAGCACCCCCTCAGTCCTTTCCTTTGAAGGGTAAATTACACCACTACAACTATTGTTCACTTTGCATTCTGCATAAATTTCCTGTTATCTCATTACTTCTTCTCTTAAGAAATTGAACAAAAAGCTGCATAAACCCCTTTGCACTTGTATATGTAAGCTATATGAGATACTATAACTTCAAAGGTCTGGTTAATTAATATTTAAAAGATTATTTTTAAGCTTTAACCTGAAACACAATTAAAATTGTGGCAAAAACATTTTTTCTTTTACTCTAAAGACCATCAAATGCACATTCAGCAGTAAGATTTGTGCAGCAGCAACACTAGTTCAAGAAAGGCTTTGTTTCAGATATATATATATGGCTTGCATTTCCTACATACATGTCTATAAATATGCATACATAATGTATACATACAGTTGTAAAAACTGCTCAAGACAATTTTTTTTTAAGCATATTAATCTATAGAGACACATGTGAAGGTAGAGTCTTCTGTTTTTTAAGGATCAATAACCTAAGCTAAAATCACCCTTCTTCCCTACTTCATTCTTTTGACTTTCCAGGAAATAAAAATAACAGGACAATTCTAAAAAGTGCCAGAGTAAGGCTCAGAACTCTAACTGAAAATGTACCATTTCATTGAAAGCAAGATTTCAATTGTCTTTCACAACATAGGACTTGACAAAATACTACAGTAAGCAGAGAATATCTGCTAGAAATCTGTGACATTATTTCACTTTGGTTGATTGAGGAAACATGAAATTCCGTAACTTAAAACACTCTCATTCTATTGGGGATTTTTTTCCCATGGGGAAGTTATGTTATTAATTTTTGCCACCACTTTTGATGGAAAGACTCTGAGACTAAATAAATACAGTATATGACAAAATATCTTTCTGAAAGATGAGACCAATAACCACTTATAGAATGTGAAAGTAAACACCAGGCTGTTGAAGTACAGTCAACACTTCTTGTGTGCTTGCATAACATGTACACGTGTGTATGTCTTTCCATTCAGATTTTCTAAGTAGGTGATCTTTACAGTTTCCAAAAAAGAATCCAATTCTCACTTTTTAAAGGGGAAAATGGAATTAAAAATCCTCACCCTATTCTGGTTTTAAATGCTGCCTCCTTTGGCACAGTTTTACAGTGTTGCTCCATATAATGAAGGCATGAAGGTAGCAAATAGTCATTTAATATTACTGCCTCTAGCTCACCAATCTCTTGAAACAAAATAATATAAAGCCTAATATTCCAACATTAGCATAATACTATGCTGAAATTAAATTTTATGACATATCATTGAATTTTACAGTAAGTTTGACATGCACACCTAACATGCATGATGATCAACATAATATGCATATTTAGTGTAAAAAATGGATGTAAGTAAACATAATTTGCCCTTTGTTGTCAATAAATTGTTGAATTTGGATTGAATAGTTTCTAATAAAAAAAGAAAAACAGTAAGTAACTGCCATCCATACATTTCTAACCTTGATTTAATTAGGGAAATTGCCCAAGTGAGAGAGTTGAAATTAAGGGCCAACCACACCCCTGAGACACAGTCTTGCTTCAGGGAATAAAGAAAGTGTTCTGAGGAATTTCATGCTTCATCTCTAGCCTTCATCATGATAAAGAACTTATCATCACACTAGTTTAGGGAATTTTACTCAGAAAAATAACAAAGATCTTTAATCAGGAAGCTTTAAATAGCAGGGTTTTTTCATAATACAGGTATCAGTAAATCCTTAAATATGCCAAAATGCTTTTCAAATGTTGGTTTTAGACCCTATGTGATGTACAAATGCTATCTCCTATATTTTGCTTTTACAACAAAATTCAACCACAGGACAGAAAAGTTCTATTTCAGGTTATTAACAAATGTTTTCATCATTGAGCACTTACGATGAATTTCATGCAGGATTACTCAGAATTCTTTTTTTGAGATGACAGTAAAATAAGAAAACAGCTTTGCCTGGGTATCTTATGACCATCTCGTTCCCATGAATTTAAATTAATTTCTTTCAGCATCACAAAAGTATGATTGAGCATAGGCTTTAATGTTTATTGTTTAGCAAAGACACTCTGAGATAAGATGATACTGGATGCATATATTTACAGTTTAAAACCTTGTCTTATCTCTGTCCTTTCAGACTCTCGTGTCAGCAATGAAGATTGTTCTTTATTCCTTGGAAGTAATGTTGAATGCTGATTAGACTGTGTGTAATACTACAAGATCTATGTGAAGTTTGACCAAATTCTGGGCCAAAAATAGAAAGAAAAGTTATTGCATTTTGATAATCTCTCTTTCTCCTTCCATTTAACTAATAAATTAGATTAAATTTTCAATGAATTTCAGGTTTGAGGGTAGTAACCTAGAAACTAAAGTACAATTTAATTAGCCATTCCTCAATTCATCTTCTATATTAGGAAATTTTAGCTGAATATATTTTATATCCTCGGAAAACACCTCCTTGAATTACTGCATTTTAAAAACAACTGAAAAGAAAAAGAACACTTCTGCTGTTATGCATTTGCTACATTTATCAAGACATCAAACTCTCCATCTTTCCCTAAAGACCCTCAAGAGACTTGTGCCCAGTAATGACCAGGCTGGCAGAGACTGAATTTCTATGTGACTGCATCAGTACAAGCAAACACAACTTCACATTTCTCTTTCTGGTTATTTGTCACACTGGTTTCATAGTAAACAACACAAAGAAATTTCTCCAAGTACTCTCACTCAAAAATCCCAAGAAAAACCCAAGCTCAAAACACATTAAAACCAACAATTAAACAGCACGTTTTCTTCTCATTTTCTATAATGCTGAATTCTCTTATCAAAAAACATTAGATAATTCAGAACTTTATGCTCTGAGAAACCGCACAATTCCATGCATGTAAGCAGTTCCCCCGTGTTTAATAGGGCAATGAAGGTGTATTTGCAGATGTAGAATAAATTTATGTCAATTAAGGAACTTTATTCCTCTTTATTCTACATCAAGGGTTTTAAAGGTACTCGGAATATGATGAAACAGTCCACGTCATATAGTAAGAGAAACCTCATGACTAAATCAGTTAAGTAGGTAAATAGAGACAAAGCAATTTAAGTCAGTGGCAAGTAAGTAAATGGTGGAATGACTGTGGCCTCCAGGAAACGTTATTGCCACTGCTTAACTACTACAACCAATGCTCCTTCTTCTTTGTACTGACTTGAATGGCATGAGGGATTCTGGTTCAGCTAAGTATTAGAAGTTAAAATTCTTAGCAGGAGCCTAACTTGGTGTTTTAAATCTAGAGAAGGGATTGGAAACAACAGCTATGATGAAAGATGCAAAACCATTCCCAAAGCTCAGAAGTGAGAGGAAAAGCAGTCACTAGCTAAAACAGTTCAGGAGTGGAGAAGGCAACTGTTCCAGCATCCCAGCTGGCTCATGAACTTCATTACTTTGAATTTTGGCCTGTCACTTTCAAACTGATCTAAAATTTCCTGAGAAAGCTCAAATCCTTTTAAATATTTCAGAGCTACGTAAACATGTTAATTATACACATATAGCAAACAAAGTCCCCCAAAAGGGACGTTGCCTCCTTTGCATGCTCTTAATCAAAAGGTCAGGTTGGAGGCCTTAATTCACCTACCTGTTATTTCAAAAGTGATTGATAGCAGAGGTGCAGCACTAGCCTTCGACTTGCTCTGTGACTGACTTTCTGAAATAACAGGGAAACGCCACCATGAGTATATGAGAATGGAGGTCTTTAAAGCAGCCTTACCAAGACAGCACTTGCTACAACCAACAGTAAACTACCCTGGGATGAAGGCGTTTCCCCATAGCATAATCTGGTGGGTGTGTACCCTGTTTTTTTCCCATCCTCAAATTACTCACTGTTTTCTATTCTATGAGGGGAGAGAGAGGGAGGATGAGCAGAGCAGCACCTCTTCTGAAAATCTGTCCCTAATGTGGAAAGAGCCCAGAGCTCCTTTTTAAACTAAGAACCACTTCACCCCCGGTTTGAGCTCTTGAAAAAATGTTCTCATGTTTATGCATCCAAAGACTAGTTACATTTTAATCAGCTTTCAGGAGCCTGCAGAGATTACCTCCTGATGGGCTCCATGTATTCCTGTCACAGTCTGATAAGGGTAAATTTCACACACGCCTAATCTGGCGAGACTTCACAGCCCACCAAAATCCTAATCATCATTCTGAACACTAAGCTGCCACTGGTTTTATTGTTACCTCTCCTTAGCTGGGAGGTTTTTGTAGCTCACACTACAGCAGAGGCATCTAAACTTTGTTCAGCAGAGGCAATTTACTAAAAGCCCTTGGGCAGAGCTGATTTGCATAAGACAAAGAGGCTTGAAAGCTTCTTCTTTAATAAATACAGATGTGGGGCTGCAGAACTCAGAAGTCACACCCTACTGATCTGAGCAGTCATGCTGAAATGGATGTTGGCATTATCATTCCCCACAAACTCTACCTCTACGGCAAGTTTGAGAGTACCTTTAAACCACAGCAGGAACCTCACTAGTCTGCTGTTTGGCCAGCCCTGGACAAAATGTGGCATTATATAGGATTTGCATATTAATGTTGTTTTTCCTGAAGTATATGCCTGTATTTATTTTTTTAATTAATAATAATAATACATGTTTGTATGAAATAGGTAGAGGATAAAATTTAATTAAAAAGTTAAATGCATTTAGCTTAATTCACTGATTTCTGACTTTATAGTGTTGCATTACTATACAGAAGTAGATGTAATGTAAACAACTCAAGTGTTATTCTAAAGCATGTAGATTACAAAATGAATTAAAGATTTTGTGTTCTAAACTATTCTCTCTTTTCTTAAGAAGCTGTACAGGCTTTAACAGTGACAAGGAATAATCTCTTCTCTCTTTCAGTTAGGTAAATAAAACCATGAAATTGTATTGACTTGAAGTCTGGAGAGCTACTTAAAAACTTGACCAAATCAAGGAAAAAAAAATCAATTCCCTGAGAATGAAATTTAATAATATTTTTACATTTTTCTATATTGAGCTTACATGCCAGAATTGACATATTCCATCTGGACATCAAACAGCACAAGTTGATCACCCAGATAAAGGACATACAAAAAAATTACAGTAGATGAAAAAACCAAATCTAGGACTTCTGACTAACCTTTTAATGTTCTTTCTTATGGAAAGGTATCCCACACAGTATTTTTCAGGAGACACTAAGAAATAGTAATTTGTAAGAATTTATATTTGGAATCTATATTTGCAGCATAGAGAATGAAATCTCTGCTACAGCAATTAAGCACTTTCATCAGAATTAAAAAAGAGCAGTAAAACTCACAAGGTAAGGAGGCACTCCTGACAGAAGACAATGGCTGTGAAAGAGCTCTGGAATGCTGACATGCTCTGATTTCACACTAATTTAATTGCAATTGAATCAAACTTACCTTCTTTATCCTTGAGGGTATTTAAGTAGGAGAGGAGGTTTTCATTAGCTTGCACACAGTACACCTCCCTGGTCTGGATGCCACCTCCACACAGCGCAGTCTGATTTCCCCGCCTCTTGTCCTGCTGGCTGAGGAGAGGATCGACACGGCATTCCGTCCACTCCGTGGTCCGCCAGCCGTACCTGGATACAATTTGGTTCGTTGGGTCTTCAGAAATCATGGAGCCATTTTACACAGTATTAAATTATACAAGCTGAAATGCCCCAGTACCTCATTAATTTCATAAAAGGCCTGAGCACCACAATTTCTTGCACGCAAAGGTGCCTTAAATCTCGCATTTTATGTGTATGGTAACTATTTTTGTATTGTTTAATTTTTTAAATCCTTACTCTTTAGGAGGATCTTTTCTGTTCAATTCCTGAAACACGCTACACATATAAATATTTTATTTGAGGGAAGAAAAACTTGATACACAGAGATATATAGTCCATGTTGAGATAAGTTAACTTTCAAGATTGTGACTCACAGCATTTGTTTAGCGCTTGAAAATTTATATAATCAAAATCCAAAATACAAAAGAGATGTGTATGCTGAGAAACAAAAGAGCTAGAAAATGAGGGAAAAACTTCACCACCACCACCACCCTCTTCCTGCACCCCCCAAATAACCCAAAAGCCTACTGTTATCTTTGGTAGGAAGCACAGAAGTTTCTTCTGGATATCAAGGTGAAACTATAATTGTATTTTTTATAATGACTACAGAAAAACTTTTCAGTGAGTTATTTTTTCTCAGTTAAAAGGAAGATCATACTGCAGTACTGAAGCATCCCTGCTGGGTACTGATGAATGATGAGAAGCTGGAAGCTTCCTAATCAGTAAATACACAGCAAAGGAGATCTTTGACTCACAGTAAAACCCCAATCAGGGTTATGAACTGCAAGAAATGCCACAGAATTCCCTACCTAACAAGTACTTTAAAGCTAAATAATGCAAAGTGCTTCCTAATGCAGCTGGAGATGAAGAAAGATGATATTTCAACCCTTAAATGAAAAATATATACCACAGTCAAATATGCTTAACATCAAGTGACATTTCTCCAGACCCTATTCTTAGTTTGATAAAGAAAAAACACAGTTGGGACTTTAATATTAAATTTTGATTAGATAAGGTTTACAGCAATCTCTTGAATCGTAAAGTGCTTGCTGTCATTTCTCCTAAAATTTATTTACTGTCACTGTTAGCCTCTCCCACTTCCCATTTGGGGCCCAGTAATGCCTTTGTTGTGCTGAATACAAGACTCACTAAAACAGTCTGTTAGCTAACCAGGTGTTTATCACCCCTTTCGTGTGTTCAACGTTTGGTCCGCAAACAGACAAGAAATTCAGAAAATAATGATTCTGGTAGAAATTTATGTAGGGAAAAGATCGCTGACAAATCCATTAATTATTTTCATGTTTTTCTGTCATAATCTGACAATTAATTTATTTTCATCTTGCCTGAATCTGCATATGTGCAAATATTGTCTTTTAAAAACTGAAATGAATGAAAAGAAAATATTATTATTCCTGTATTTAGAGAAGGAACTGGTTACACTACAATGGGGACTATTTGCAGACTTTGGGCTTTCAAGAATACTGAATATACAAGTATAAAGAAAAGAGATAAAGCCCTACTTATTATTTCTTTAATAATCGTTTGGTTGATATTCCATTACCAGCCCTGTACGCTTAATTGAAACTGTTCATTTTAGCAAAGGCGAACTGAAATGAACCAACTTACGTAATGCAGGGCGCTACGCCATCTCCTTGAGAAACACACTGCTCTGCTTCTTCTAATTGTGGGCACTCACTTTCACTGCCAACAGGGAGCTGCTTAATGGTCCGTGATCTTGTACGGTTCCCTTTAGGGGTTGTCATGTCAAAGCAGGTTTTGGAGCAGGGGGTCCACTCTGACCACTCTGACACCTGGCACTCCTTCGTGATCACACAGGACTGAAACGTGATGGGCAGCTTTTCCTGTTTGCAGAAGCTGTAATAAGAGAGCATTACAGTTTTTAGCACACACATCCACAGACAGTCATTAACTCCTACAGCAAAAGCAGCGTCAATAGTTATATGAAAGTCAGTAAATATTTTTAAAGCTGTTAAGTCTTACTTAATGTTTATTTGATCCTGAAAAGATGGCCAACAGGGCTTTTGCCAAAAGTGGCTCAAACCAGACAAATAATATTTTCTATAGTAAAAGATTATTTCCATATCTGTGAATAAAACTAAAATCTAAGTCTTTCTACATGTATAGAAGTACAACAGAGGAAATACAGACATTTTCCACGTCTTATCTTTCATTTTTAGGTGTACTCTTTTTCTCTTGGAACAATGTTCCAAGTAAGGGTGGATCAAAAACCACAATGACTAAAGGTGTTTTTGCAGAGAACAAAATACTCAGCGTCATCTTCTCCTAATTTCCAGACTAGAAACAGTTTAAAACTACAATGGACAACATATTGAATGCTTGGTCACTAATAACTTACTTTGTTAATAGTTGGTATATCATCACAGTGATGCCTCATGGTCCAAACAAGGAATGATCTCTAATCTAAAGTGAAGTCTTCCCTGGTACACATAGTACTTGTTCCTTAGGAAGACCATAATTTAATTTCCATTTTCTATCTGATTGCTTCATTCAGGTATTACCTAGATTGTCAGCAAGATTTTCTCCCTCTAAATCACTCTTCATTTTAAATTTTATGATCTAAGTAAAAACTAACATTTCTATTTTAAAGTTTGATTCACAATAGAAAAATGAGATATAGGGAAGGTAAACTACAGTTAAATTGAACATAACTTTTATCTCCTTAATTACAATTACAACACAGATTTCTTTTTTTTATCATGTCTGGGTTGAAATAAAAATCTGGCTTCTGAAGCAGTTAAATAGACAGGAAAAATATTTACTGGTATTGCAAGCAGCACAATGAAATGCTCTGTTCAATACCAGTCCTATAAATCACACAACAATGGCTTGGGTTTTTTCCCTTTAAGAGAACACAAAATAACACAAAAAAATTAATATTTACAAGGACTTCACTGCTATACAAAATTTGGCCCTACTCATATATCCAACATAATTTTGAACCGCTTTTTTAAAAAAAAATTGTAATAGAACTAGGGGCACTTGATGAAACTGAGAGATTTAAAAACACGATACATGAAAGCATTATAAGCACAAGAAACAGACCAATTCTGCATCGTGCTACCAGAAGATCCTGGCTGTGGAGACAGTGTCAGCATGTCCAAAAAGAGGTTGACAAATCTGTGAGCCATCATCCCTAATATATTTACTTTGAATATTGGAGAAATACAAAATGAATGGACTGCAAAAGATAGCCAGGTGTCATATTTTTGGTCTTTAAATTGCATCTCCCTCTACCATGGGAGAAAATAAGGTGGAGACAATGCTTCACAGACCATAGGGGATTACTCAGTAGGAGTTTTCTATCGTTCTTATTATGCCAAAGGTAGTGGTGATGGAGAAACCCTAACAAATGATAGCCAACTTTTATTCTGCTTTAGGACAAAAACTACATCCTGTTTGTGGAGAAAGACACTCAGAGTTTTTGAGAAAATTGTTCTTTAATAATGGGCTTTTTCACCTACATGTAGCCCCATCCAGCAGAGGACTACGGTACTGTCAAAATCAATAGATCAGTTTCTGTATCTTTGACAAAACATAGAGACCCACTGATCCCCCAAAGACACATTTTAAGGACTGAAGAAAAGATACATTCTTTATGGTTTCTAACATGGGCAGTATTTGCAAATTGTTTTGTAGAACAGATGGAGTATCCTCCCCTTCCAAGTTCCCATCCAATGTGACACCTCTGAGGGGCAGAGTAAACCAACCTCTTCACACACCCTGTGACTGGGGCTGAGTTTAGTTATAGATGCATATTGCCAGGGAAGATGCAGAAAATTGCTACCACGAAGTAGCTTTGGTGAGGAGGGAGAGGTGAACTAATGATGTGTAACAGTCCATGGGCTTTACATCTGTTTCAAAACTTATGTGGGAGAAGTGCTACATGAGAAAGGCTAATATTTGTTACAAATTATTTCCATATGTGGGCATGAAGAAGACCCAAACAGAATTGTACCACGTTACTAACTCCATTGTTTATTTATGGTCCTTAACAAAAATAAACCAACAGAGTTAAAGTATGCCTCATTTCAAATACTTACTTATAAAATAAAATAATTTAAAATTAAATAAACAAGAATGTTCTTAAGCTCTTGTAACCAGAACATAAATATTACTAGGGAGACAAGCAAGTTACCTATTTATTTCCTTACTTGCTTATTAAAACCACGCACCACTTGCAGTACTATATAAAGGCCAACAAGAAACTGATACTGTAAGTCACCAGTACACAACCTCTTTTCTGTTATGCATACTGTCATATTATTTTATGAGAGGGCAGAGATAATTACAATTAGAAAAAGAAGAGTTGCACAAGCAAATTAGCTGCTGTTTGCTTTTTAACACTTGGTTTTCTTTGAGCAAGTTAGAGAAACAGTCAGTGAGAGCTAACTGGAAATGGTCACTATCAAGAGTTTACCTTCATATTGCAGGCAGCAGAAGAATATGTGTTGTACTCTAACCAAGTAAGGAAGGGAAAAAGCACAAACTTCAAACTTTATTTTACCAGAAGAAACAAGCAGATTGATTCTAAATCAAAACCTGGGAATGTGCTTGTTAAACAAAATCGTTTCTTCTGCGTTTGGTACCTAATGCTACAGATTCGATCTCCACAAATAACTGAAAGCAAAGCTTACTTTCATGTAAAGCTCTCTGCATTTTTTGATGGATTTATGTGTCTTGTTTAGACATGCAGACTTGGGGTGAATCTTACCACAGGATAAAAGGCAAATGGGCAAGTAACACAACAGAAAATAAAGAAAAAAAAAATTAACATTCATTTCATAATATTACCCAACTCACTAGAAGCTCTGCACCAAACATCTCCATGCCCGTGACTAATGTCTAAGTACACATTATATGCAAAGTTAACCATTCAAGAAGCACGGGGAGGACACAAATAAGTCCTCACTATCAACCCACACAGTTGTGTCCAGATAATTGCTTGGAAAGCTCAAATAAAAGCACGAGTTACATAAAAATACTGTCAGAAGTCAACAGAGCAGACTGGATACAAGAAGCAGCAGCACAGGGATAGCATGTAAAGTCTGCAGCATTTGGCTCTCAATCCAGCGAATATATTCAAAGAACAATGCCCCAAGTTTTTTAGCAGGGAAGAAGGAATCCTACAAATTGAACTAAGGCTGTGGTCTGAGAAGGTACCATTTCAGACAACAGTTAGATATAGTGGGGAAATAAAACTTAAAGTATAAAAGCACTTAAATGACAGGATGAAAAAAAAGCACTCCCAGACAAAACAAAACATCATGGGATGAATGGTCCCTATTGCTATTAAGTCAACTATAAACCTATTCTTGACCTCAAAGACATAGATTAGACAAAAGAAGAAAAAGGCAATATTGGTTCAAAGGACAGCCTACAGAACATAATTACTGCTCAACCTCTTCTGAAGACATGTGGTCAAGAATTTGTGTGTACTCACGTTCCTCATGAATTTGTCTCTACACACATCCTGCAGCCTCATTTGTGCTTCTACAGCAATAAATAAAAACTAAATATCACTTAAGAATTAAGGATAGGAAGGTTATGCCTAGGGATTTCAAGGCAATTTATGGGATAATTAAGGCTAAAGACATGGGGAGAACAAAGGTTGACACATAAACCTGGAGCAAATTACACCACAATACCTGTGTACAAATGAGCAAGTTGTGCAGTTGAAAGAACTCTCCTCAGTCAAATATTAGCTTTAAAAGATGCGAAAAAATTAAATTAGTCAAGAGAAAAAAAATTCTTTCTGATGTATCCTAAAGATCTATTAGAGAATGAAAAATACTTTTAGAACTTTAAAAAATCAGGAAAACTTGATTTTATATGCCAACGACCTGTATGAGTGTTTATAATCTCAGTCTCAAAAGTTGTCTCTTAAGTCATGTAGAAAATCATGGAAGAGACCATTTGAATTTCCTCCTCCACAAATTCAACTAGACAAGAAATGGGATTTTCTGATAAATTTTTGCAATAGATAAACCTGTGCTTACTGCATTCATGAAGCCAAATGCATGGTAATGCATGACATTGGGACTGATCTCTAAATTCATGCGACATGAAGAGAAAAATTAAATAGGCTTTAAACTAGGCAGCAAGACTCTTTTCAGCATGAGCATACTCCACACATAACTTGTACAACGAAGAGATTTTCTGCTTTTGCTGGTGTCTCCCCCATATCGGACTGGACTAGTAATTAAAAAGAAGAATTAACGAGAAAATATGAAGTGCAGCATCAGAATGGCTGGTAGGTTCTAACTATTAACTAACTAATACTCCATGCAGTCGCAAACGTGCCTTGGCAGTAGCAAATAGAGGGCAAAAATAGAAATACAGCAAGTACTCAGTCACACTATCCCAAGATGCGTTCTGGTTTTCCAGCAAACTATGGCTTACAGACCTTTGGAACACAAGCTGAATCTTTGCCCTGAAGAGTTTATAGTGTTCACCTCCATGAACTAATATAAATGCACCCTAAAACTAGATAAGATTTTGATACATACTGCATCTTAGAAACAATGCATTACACACCTATTTTACTGACCAATAACTGTAGATATTTTTGCATTAAAAGTGCTCCATTAATTTCATTTTCTGACTTCAGGCCTTGCATAACTGTATTTGCTTTCTCTGTGGCATTTTTGAGCTTAGACACTTCTATAAGATCTTTTCTTGACTGTCTCTTTTTTCAGGTCTACTCTTTCACTTGGTCTTGTTTTATTTGAACACAGTCATGTCCTGCAACTACACATTCTTTCTACTCCATGTGCAACTTTGAGATAAAAACTGGTCTGGATTTGAGGACTGTTCAATATTCATGCTGAAGACATTCCTAAAATATCTGTACATTACTATACCTTGACAATCTATAAGTCAATGGAAATAGGAGTCACAAACACAAGGAGACACTGCTTTGAAGTTCGATTTAGTGCTTTTCCTGATACATTGCTTTCCATGCTCAAATGCAATGGAGCAACAATGTGAGGTTTGTAATTTAAAGCTAAAATCAAACAGCGAAGAACATGTCCTTTACAATAAATTCAATTAATTCACTCAGTTCTGATATTTAACAAAAACTGCTATTTATTGTGTTTGACTATAATGTAAAGTAATGGAGCCCAACTGGCAAGGTTAATGCAAGCTAACCAGTCTCTTCAATAACTTTTGTCTGTATTATTTTGCCTCTATTCCTTCACTATTATCAACATTCAGCTTTGGTTTTCCTATTATCCACTTCCAGCTTTGATTTTCATTAATGAAATTTTCACAGTTACTATTCCTTACTTCATTCACAATACCCATTCTCCCAGAATTCAGATAGATTTGTTTTTTCTCTAGCTGATTTTCCATTTGATTACATACAGAGATTTCCATTATTCTGAGATGAATAACATGGCTACTATTCAGGAGATTGATGCCAACATAAACTCTTGGCACACAGGAGGAAAAAAAGACAGGGCTTTGACTGAAAAGGATTTAAATTTAAATTAAATTTTTGATTTTTTTAAATTGAAAATTGTGATTTTTTAATCCTGGTTGATGTAGTATATCCATGGGGCGTTGGCGCCTGTCACTCTAGACTTCTTTGTAGGTGTACCTACAGATCTGCCCTGTTGTTCCAGTCCTGGCACGACTGACCTACGCTCGCCACTGGTGCGGAAAGCAGACATCCCCACACCAGAGAGTTCAGCACAGCTGGCATTATCAACAGACACTCAACAGACGTCCATATTATCAGACACCACACACAAAATGTGGGAAAAACGGCATTCCTCCTCCTCTTGACTCTCTCATACTAAATAGTGTCACAGTGATGAGATACCACATGCCCTTCAAGATCAGGAAGAGCTGTGGAGTCAGAACCTGTTCTATCTCCCCACCTTTTGGGAAGGAACTTCATTATTCTTTTTGCAATTCTGCTTGCATTCTCCAAAGCAAAACCCCAACAACATAATCCAATTACGTTTTGAACAAACAAGACTGACTGAATGAATTGAATGAATTAAAAACTTCAGAGGACCGAAGAAGATGCAATCAAAAACCAGGCTATCTGCCCGGAAGAAACACATTCTAAATATCATAAGAAAAGGTTCAGCAGTTCAGCAGAAAAGGGTAGCTGCTTCTGAAGGTTTCAGATCAAAGGACAATCAACATTCTAAGGAATTCCAAAATGCTTTAAAAGGTTTTTAAAAAGCTTCATCTAAATAAAAAGGAAGAAGAGCAAGGACTACCTGGAAGATTAAAAAAAAAAAAACAAAAAAAGCCCACAGTGTACTCCCTCAGACAGACTAAATTAATGATTTCCTAGGTTCAAAGTCCTGCACATCATCAGGCATCTCCCAGATTCAGCTACCTCATCATAAACCATGAGATTTTCTCTTGCATTCTTGCTGATCTCATGAAATATTACTTCACTGAACACCATTAGAAAATGGTTTCCAACCTTTGCCACCAGCCACAAGATGAGACTGCTGACATACAAGCCCATTTCACCAAACAAACTTGTCTGCAGATAGGCTTGGAAAAATAACTAATTACTTACAGAACACCAAAACTAAACACGTTAGTTTAGCACTTGAAAACCAAAATTACACATATACACAAATACAGAGAAGCAGGCTTGTAAAAGGATGCCATTTTTGACTGAAGGGCAAACTAAAACTAGAGGAATCTTTTGGGAAAGAGCCATAAAGTAAATTTTTGTTTGAAAATAGAGATTGTAAATCACACTAAAACAAGCCACAAGGCTGGGCAGTATCCTTGCAAGACAACCTACAGGGATGCATGAACATTGGCCCAGCTCCCAAAGAACCCTCAGGGTACAAAAGAGAATTTAAAGCAGAAGCTGAGTGCAAGCATATTTTACTTTTCCCAGTGGAGGGAATATCAGTAGTTTGCTTAAAATTTTCTTTAATCTCAATAAATTGCTACAAGACTAGAGACTATAAGGAACAGTTTCCAAAGACCACATCTGCTTCTCATAACTGTACCCTTATAGTGAAGGAAGGGGTAAAATTTGTACCACACCACTCATTAGCATCATATCCTAGAAAAGATCAAGCTTAAACTACTGGGAAATCTGATGATCCATGGGCAGACCCACAGCCTAGATGCTCACACCCTTAAGAGAACTACCTGGCAGAAATAATCTGGTTAGGTCAGAAGTTCAAATCAATCTTTGAAATATAAGGACCCATGTGTGCAATTTTCTACTGCAACTTTGAATGGTCACACTCATGGGCAGGAAGCCTGAAGGAACCCAGCAATATTTATACTGAATATTAATCCTTTCTGTTATCTGGAATAAAATCCATATCTTAATATTGCATGTGGAGCATTTTCTCCTTGCTCTTTATTTGACCATCATGGAACCTTAAAGAGATATTCAGTATGAGTAAGCGGGGTTTTGGACTTATGGGTACAAGAATCAAGCACAATGTCCTAAAGTGCTGCAAAAAGCTATTTATTTTCCATGCAGTGTTCTCCTCAGGGTTCATACAGCTTGTTGGATACGTTAACCTCTGAAGTAAAATAATCAAATTAACTTTATGCCATTCTTGGACCACAGGTATAGCTGGATTTTGAGAGAGACTGTGATAAGTATGTGGCCTAAAGAAAAAAAGGGTGTTTTCTCATAAATAAAATATTTTTTTAAAAAAAATTCTATTTAATGTGCAGGTACTAGACAGCAGGAATCGAGTGATTTAAATCCAGAGCTTAGATGACCCCCATAAACTACTCTGAAGATACAAAATGTCATTTGTAAAGTCTAGTCATCCTTGAGAGGTTCAGTTTACGGTTGGAAACAACCTGTTTCTTTAAGGAAGTCAGTGAAAATACAGTGCCTGTAATTTTTCCTAGTAGAAAATGACATAGTCCTCATCCATTTTCCATACAGCTGCACTGATTAGTATTGGTCATCTTGTACATTGTTCTGAGAAACTGTTAGTACCTCCCAGTATAATGGGCCATTATAATCACACAAACAATGAGTCCACTTCTATTTATTTACAATTCCAATACTGTCCCCCTAAGTGTTTTTCACAAGACTACTTTCCCATGATCCTTTCACAAGTTCAACTAATTCTGCCAAACAATTTTGAAATAAACAAAACCACTCAGGCTTTCCACACTAGAGAAGAAGATAGAGATTACAATCCAAGTACTGTGTCAAGAGAAAATACATTGGCTAATACAGGCCAAGCAACAAGGGGTGCTACTATACCCAAACAAGTGTCAACAACAGCTGCTGTGGGGCTGTTGCAGATACCATGAGTGTCTGAGGAGACAAGAAAGCAAAAGTGTTCAGTGAGAGTGCTATCTTTCACAGTCCAGTGATACAGTGACATGCATGCACATCTCATGCTACAGATAATTTTGAAATTGGCAGAGCAGGTTTTTTGGCAAGAATTTACAGAGATGACTTATTAAAGCTTTAGGGAGGAATTTCCCTTTGTCGGTGGGAATTTTCATTACACAGCATTGATCAGAATTTGTTTTGGCCTGAAATAACAGCTTGAAATAACAGATTCACAGGATCAGCAAAGAAAAAATAAGCAAAATGCCAAACTTTTGAATAAAAATTTGCAATATTAATGTTAAGATATAAAGAAATATATTACTGAAAATTATATTACTACTATTAGTTGTGTTTCAGGCATTAGTTTAGATTTGGCCCCTATATTGATGCTTAGATTTGGCAGTATCACTGGTCCCATTACACCGTCCAGCATTTGGAAAAATGGTCAGTATTAGGAGGTGAGCCACACATTTTATTTCCAGTGGGACTGCTGGAAGTTAGGCACTGAAATAGCCAACCCTGTTATTCTGGGGAGTTTTGACTTCTGTGTGTGAGCCCTGTGCACTTCCACCTTGATGGACAATATGTCCCAGGAGAATGCTCATTTCACCTGCTCCCATACCATAACTTTATTAAGCTGATTGAGAAAACAAGGGCATACTCTAAGTCCCAGACTATGCTTAGCAGTTTCCTAAAAACACAAAACAAGACCAAAACACAAAATTTAAAAAGTAATACATTCTAGTTTGTTCCCTATGGGACTCTTTAAAAATTATGACATAATACCAATACAGGAAATCCAAAATTTAGAAAAATACTCCTTGATTAACATTTATTTATTTTATCACGCTGAGGTCAATTAACATTAACTGACAATCAGGCAAAAGAGATGCATAAAAGTACAGTATACGAGAATCTTCATTAAAGATCTCAGTGCCTAATTAAATTTACCACTATGCAACATAATCTCTTACTAGATGGAGGCTGAAAATTCAACACTGCATTCATTCAAGGAAATCACTTATTCATTCATAGGATTTATTGCCACAAGAGATTATCAGAACATGGAGTACAACCCTCATTACATTATAGCCCATTATATTTTGCTAAGGAAGACAATTACATGTATTTGAATAAAAACTACATACGACAAAGACACCCAATCTTGATGCTTTGCACAGAAATATATGAATGTCATACATCTAGATGACAGAACAACTGTTCACTGTATGAAAGGAGTTAAAATATGGTGTGGAAAAGGGATTGTTCATTGCTGTTTCAATTATTCAGCACAGTGTGTACGTTTGCATCTTAAATCTGGATTTGGGCATGGTATGTCAAACATGTAGCAATACTGACAAGACACTGTCAAAACAGCAGCCTCAGTAAGATGATGGAGCAGGTACCTAGAATAGAAAGGAACACCCGTTGAATAATATTATGCATATCCACAGAAATTACTGTCTCCGCCAAAATCTCATTAAAAAACTACAGGATGCTTCTACTTTAAAATTTGTGGAAATTCTAAAGGCACAGTGGAAAATGACAGGAAAGCAGTATGTTTGTATCTTGTTTCTCTAATAATAGTTTACATTTTTATTATCCCAATACACCTGAAAAATTACACCTGTATTTTTTAGTTATCAAGAGGTTTTTCATCCAAGGTTACTTTCTTCTTCCCTCTTCTCCATTTGTTACCAGAATGTGCTCTAAATAATTACAAATTAATGATTCAAGATGACTGTATATAGCTCATTATCCAAACTCCTGATATTTACAGGTGCTCTGTAAGTGAACCACTTATGGCTTTGAAATCCTTACAGTATGGTGAGCTTGGGGTTTCCTCTAAAAACAGCAGTAGAGCTGCCCTGGCAGTAGCATAAAAAGCAGGGGCAGAAATACATGGTCTCATCTTGTCCTCAGTGACAAACAAAACGAAAGGTTGCTTATGCTCCCTCATCTCCACTCCCCATCCTTTCTGCATTGGTATTTCCCTCACCTTTCTGCAGCCCATCTCCTTGAGGTTACTGTGCCTTAACCACTGCCACCTTCACACACACCCCTCTTTCTGCCTATTGCCTCATGGAGGGGCTCAGGGAATACAGAGAATCTCTTAAGGTTTTTTCTAATGTTTCTAGGGATACATTACAGGGTCCAACAGACTGCACTGCTGTATTGTATGTCTGAATCTTTTTTGTTTGCTGACAGCATATTCCTCTGGGTGACTTGTCTGCTTTCCAAATCAATGGCATAAATAAAGCAACAGGCTTATAATGGTTTGGCTTGGTTTTTTATTTTCCTCCTTCACACAGTTTATAACTTATAGGAATGAAAGTCCATAAAGTGAATGCAGACACTTGTTTTATGATTTGGAATGGGAACATTGGGTTAAAAGATTTCAGGACCTGGAAAGAAAAACAAAGCTAAAATGCCATTCTAGAAGAGGAGATTCTCTCTCCCTTGTTTTTCCTGACAATATCTTGAGTATTATTCACTTGTCAGTCTAAATACTCAGTTGACCATTCTCAAATTCCTTAGTTTCTGACTATTCAGCTTAACACCAGTGGCCAGTAATGAATATTGTGACACTGCTTTAAGCAGATACACATCTTTGTGAAGTAAGATGAAAAATGAAGCATTACATATGCCCAACATCAGCAAGACAATTCAATAATTTTGGTCCTACTGTCATCTCTCATGCCTCAACTATAGTATTGGAATAAATAAAAGCTCAAACTCTCCAAAACTTGAAATTTAGTAAAGCACTGCAATGAGATCATTATGAAAACTTCCAAAAGAGTTAAATTTGTTACAAGATGTGGATATAGTTTTTTAGATATTTAATGAATGCACAGAATCAGTGAGGAAGATGAAAATAATTAAAAAATAATTACTTTATCAGATTAATAGAAGTGAAACAAATCAAAGATGATCATATGATCAAATGCACCGAGGCTAAGACAATCTACTAAATAATTGGTTGGCATGTCTTAAATTTTGGATTCTTTTCTGCCCCTTCATTTTGTTCCACGATTGTAATTGCATATGGTTATATTCAAACAAAGAAATATTGTATTTATAAAATTCTACTGCTTTTTCTTGAATTCTCACTTCAGGTCATTCAGGTCATTAATAATGTTCATCTTCACATACAGGTCTCTTCCACAGTGGTGCTGCCAAGAGAATATTAACCAGTTATGAGGACTGCAACCAGAGGTGGAGGGGATGATTTCCTACGTGGTTTCCTCCATTCTTCTCCCCATTCAGAGATGTTTTGGTCCCAGACTAAGCAAGATAACAAGCCATAACCAAATGATGTCGAAAAACAAAGGAAGTAGTGCAGAAATTAAAAGGCAGTTATATCCTTGAAGAACTGCTTTAACTACAGCCCCCTTTCCCATCATTTGAGTTAAGAGACTCTTAGCAGTGACAGGCTGTCCCCACACTTATAGACCAGCTGCTTCAGGGGAACATGATGTGCTTTGTCACTGGATTTCAGTCTTTGCTGAAGTGCAGAAACATACAGATCAAGAATATACTTTAGTTCTGTTCCATGTTCCACATTCTTACAGTTATAAATGCCTGTGCTCAAGTCCTCCCAAATCTCACAGACTAGTAGGGTCCCAAAAAAGCATTTCAGTAAAAAGGTTGTATGAATTAAAAACAGTTTAAAAAAAAAAAAAAAAAGGAAAGGAAAGAAAATTTTAAAAACATTTTCTTAGACTTGCACAATTTGTACAAACCAGCCAAACATTTTTGCTAAACTTTCCCACAAAAGTCTGCTCAGGAAGAAAATGATGGCAAAATGTTTGAGACACAATAGCAACAGTGTCAATATTACAACTGAAAATTATAGGCTTACCATGAGGCATAATCATCACAACTTGTAATAGGACAAACAGATTTGCAACACAAAATTTCCTTCTACATACATTTTATGTTTCCCTACATTGCCAGTTTGTTGTCTAACAGTTCTCTTTGGTAACCCCAATTTCACCAGAGGAAACATTTCAGACAATCAAGTATTGTCCTCTACACTAACAGCAGCACTGTCCAGATTTTGTTAGCTATCCAGAGAAGTCATTTTATAAGCCACTTTTAATTACTGAATTTGTTTTTTCCTTCAACATTTCTATTTTTCAAATACTTTTCGTGCACAAGAATTTCAGACTAAGGGGAACATAAAGCAAATACAGGCCATGTAACACATACATTATTGCAGAACGAGCAATACAAAATCCAATATTTCATCCTTCACGGGAGACTATCTATTGTTCACTCGGCAATAAAGTGTATAAATTAAACTTTGATTGTCTTGTTTCACTTCTCTTTACCATGCCTGGTGTGCTGATATGTCAAGAGAATTTTGCCTTTTTGAAGTTTTGCTGACAGCCTTACAGAACCATTTTCTCTGTAGCATCCTTATGAAAGTTGTTCTTTTTTAAAACCCTTTTTATAATATATCAATTTTGCTGTCTCTGCAAAAAACATTACTCGCCTGAGGGTTTTTATTCTTCTTTCAGTCATGCTGCCAGGGGGCTGATTGTTTCTGATTGCTAAAGTCAAAATTCACTGAAAATGGACTATTTAAGCTGAAGAGCATTTCACATGAGAACGGCAGGTTTTCCAGTCACCTTACTTGTCTATATTATTTAGTAACACAGTTACTGTTTGATGGAGATTAGAAAATCATTTGAGCTGGCTGCATTGACACCCTGGGCAGAAAAATAATTCTATTGTTTCAGATTCTGGAATGGCAGTCACAGAATAAAGCATTTGATTGCTTAGTGAAGGGTGCAGCATAAACGATGCAAATGGATATACAGGTGACATACATTGGTCTCTAAAAGCTATGTTACCAGTACCAGGATTTCTCACATGAGTAATTTCACCAAATTTTCTTGTTAATGCTATGCAACCAGAAAACAAAATTCTGTATTAAAATTGATGTGAAGACTAATAGAAATCCTTTGTGCAATTAAAACATAAAATCTTATCTGTTAGACATAAAAATGCCCTCTCCATCATTTGTATAATTTTCACCTCTTTGGTGAATTGGTACTCCATTTTATTATCTATTGTTTCACTGCCTCAGGCAAGAGGGTTTCATTCACTTCCCTGCACCAGCCTGAAATTGCACAAGACACTGAAGTATCTGAACTTAAGACAGCGATGGTGATCTAAGTGAATTCAAGAGTGAGTGTAAAGATGATAAGTAAAGTATGCCACTGACTTCCAACTATACTTTTACTTTCTTTCACCATTTATCAGAGCTTTGGCATGACTTTGGCATCTCCCTTTTTTTTCTCAATAATTTTCTTAACCTTTCAAAAACTTAGGGTCTTTCAAAAACAGCGCCTGGCTGCTATCTTGATAGCAACTGATGTATAACAAATTACTCCTAGTATTTAAAGAGCAATTATGTTTCTGGGCTAGGTGCGGTGTGGGCGGCATGATGAAAGGCTAGGAAAGGAAGGAGTAAAGGCAATTTTTTCTGTACCAACAATGAGATTGTGCTGCAGCCAACATCTGGGACTTCCTGAGCTGTTGATTTTGAGATTTCTTCTGAAGACCTTTATCCAAGCGTGGATCAAAATCTTAAAGAATTGAAGAAAACTAGACCTAAAAAAGACTGCAAAAAGACAATGCAGTCAGCCCCTCTTCCCTAATCAAGAACTTCTCCATGTGTGTCATCACTGACACGTGCATTTTTCTAGCCTTTTCTTATAAACCTTTGAAGATGGAGGTGCCACACATGGTCCAGGCAATTTTCTCCAGTCTCACTATTTCCGGTATTGAGAAGCCTAGCCTCAATCATCACTGCTGTGATTTGTCCATTATTGCTCTTCCAATACATCCATAATATATATAGAGAATAGACTGTTCCATTCTTCCTGGTGATGGGTTGTTACATACTCATGGGCATTTCACTCACATTTTCTCTCATATGTCCCTCCTTCTACTAGAAAACCCAAGCCTTTCAGTTCTTCCCTTAAGCCAGGGGACTTATCATTTTCCTGTTTCACTGCTGGATCATCTCTTGAAAGGAATTATACTAAAAAAAATGTTTTCTACACTTGAAAAAAAAATATATTATTTGGTTTCTAATGGAAAAGGTGGAAGCAATTACATGTTCTGTGATAGACTGTTTAACTGGCACAACAAAAACTACAGTAAAATACCTTGAAAGAAGTTTCTAAACACTAACATAGCAGCTATGACTGTCAGCCTCATCCAGCAAGATATCCTAGTCATTTCACAGCTGAAGTAAAATTGATTAATCAGCCATTGAACCAGAGGGCAGGAAATAGAATCACATCAAAGAAAGGAAGACTAGACTGAAAGAAGATTTTTGAGTTGAATAAAATCATTCTGAGGGATAGGAAAGAAATACATGAGCTAGCAAGAGAATGCCAGATAAAACAAATCGGTTTTAGAAATGCATTCAGAAGCCTGTGGAAATGATTATCAAAACATCAGTGGTTGACAGAACTCTTAAAAAGTAAACTAAGAAATCAAGATATGAAAATAGATATCAGAAAAAACCCAGGGCAGACAGCATAAAGGTGCAGATGAGAAAGAAAAAGAGAAGGCAGATAGAATAAACAAAGAGGTTTTACAGTCTCCCTTTCAGAAAATTTGCCACAGGAATCAAGAAGGACAAACAATATTTCGTGATCATCTATTTTAAAAATATACACTGGAATAAGTAGCTGCTGCTTTCTCATGCATCCTTCTTTCTTGTTTTATACTTTTTTACTGTAAGTCTGACTCAGTCCAGTTTCCTGTTAGTCTTTGTGCCCAGACCCTTAAAAGAAGTAAAATTATCTGTTTCAAAACCACATGACTTGTTAGAGAGCAAACACCTACCTGAACCCACAGAAACAGAGCAGACATTTGACATGTATCTTCAAGCATTTGGGGGAAAGCTATTTAAGCAAACAGAGGCCAGGGACCAGCACAGCTTAACAGTGCACATATATGTGATGCTTAGTACGATCACCAGCACATTTTGCATGTTTCTCATCACAGAAAACACTTGAGCTTGATGATGGACACTCAAGTGGAAATAGCGTGAGCCCCATTTTGAGATTTGGGCTTATGTAAAAGAATCCACACATTCATGTTTTACTTTAAACAGATACAAGTTAAAGTGTGCAAACATAAATGGTGATTACCTCAGAGCAGCAGTTTTCCCATTTCTGTGAGTACACGTGACCTGCCTTGTTTGGTACCCAATTTGTATGTCCCAGTATTTGTTCTCCTGTCTATTCTGTCTGTTACGATTCCTCTTCTTCTTAATTAACTCGCGAGCCTCAGGATCTCGAACTGCCTTTTCTCTGTCCTTTTCCTTGTCTTTATTCTTCCCACGTTTCCTTGCTTGCCTTATTTGTCTGGAATGGGGCACTGAGCACGCGCTCCATGGCCCCACGTTCAGGCTGTACAGGCTTTCTTCCACAGAGCAGGGGCTGGACTGGCAGATCTGGAACTCAGTGAGGTTGGGGCAAGCCGACCCCCCAAACTGCGGCGGAGCCACCACGTGCCGAGTGCGGTGCTGGAGCCCATTGCCGCAGGTCTTGGAGCACTCGGACCAGGGGGAGAACTCGGCCACAATGCAGTCCTGCCGGCACGGGATGAGGCACGCCTGCTCCTGCCGCGGCTTCGGCTCAAAGTACTCGCAGATGACATCGTCAGCTGGAACCCCGTTGGCCTTCTGTATACAGGTGATGTCCCTGGTCTGGATGCCTTCCTCCCCTCTGAGGCACTCAAGGGGCTTCTCGTGGCTGCGGGAGAGGACAGGCCGGCACTGGTTCCAGCCGCCGATCTGCCAGTCGTACAGCTCCTTGTGCCAGTCACAGACTCGGAAACAGCTCTGCTGGTTGTCCGGCCGCTCCGGCTGCTTGCAGTTCGTGGGCAGCGTGGTCCAGCCCTCCACGTGGGCACACCACACCGCTCGTGTCTGGATGCCTCCTGGGCCGCATTCATCTCCCATGCATCTCCCCCATGGACCTAGAAAACAAGAGAAGATGCTAACATTGCACACTTAAGTCATTTCTCTGCCATATTGAAAAAGCAAGCTCATAGTATTTCCTGTATGTCTAAGAATTTCATCCTTGGAGAAACTTCAACTTTGAAAATACAAGCATGGGTTTGTCTTCATCTACCATGCATATCTGTAATTTTTATAATTACAGATATATTTCACTTTTTATTCCAGATAAACTGAATATTTAATATTGAATAATTCCTGGGCATACACATGAATTATTCACTTTAGAGAACTAAAAACTAAGCAATCACATTCGCAACTTAGTTTTTGCTGTCAAGGTAGGAGCCAAAGTTCTCCCCTTGAAGGCATGAATTGGATCTCTCTCATCCACTTGAATAACCTTTCCTGGACTGTTTAATTTTTTTCTTCACATTTCTACTACACTACACTTTATACCTTGATGCCAATTAATGTTGTGTTCTCTTCCTTCCATATTGCATACAAAAATGAGAACAATTACACAATACATTCTGAAAAACAGTGGTGATTTCAAGTAGGCCACTTCTAGTCTTTATTATAACAAAACAAAATTAAAATCCAGTTTAAATATCTTCATTCCACACAATGTGTGATGCTATTATAGAATAGAATAAGCTCTTAAAGACAGACATATCAGCTGGTAACTCTCCACATAACAGAAGCTATTGAATCATAGAATCATAGAATACTGAGTTGGAAGGGACCTCAGAGATTATCTGGTTCAAACTTTCTTGGCAAAAGAACAGTCTAGACAAGACAGCTTAGCACCCTGTCCAACTGTATCTTAACAGTGTCCAATGTTGAGGAATCTATCACTTCCCTGGAAAGATTATTCCAACTTCTGATTATTCTCATTGTAAAAGTTTCCTCTTGTGTCTAATCAGAATGTCCCCAGGAGTAACTTGCACCTAGGAGTAACTTGTTCCTACCATTTTCTTAAATCTCCAAGGTCTATGGTAAATATTTGACATGCAACATGTTGTTATAATAAATGTCAACAAAAATAAATAAAAGCCTATATCCTTGAAAGAGGATGTAGTTGTTTCTCCATTATTAAAAACCGTAATAATCACCCAGTTCAATGCATGAAATCCACAAGTCAGAGGTTAACAAATCCTATATTTTCCAGGTTTTTTAAGATCTCCCCCAATACACACTGTGAATTGACTTGAAAGAATAAGCAAAAGAATAAGCAATTCAGAAAAAAACCCTGCAACTATTTATCAAAGAGAATCTGCCTATCTGCAGACACTTGATCACACAGAGGGTATTTTCTCTGACTGAGGAGTGTTCTGTCATTTGAAGAAATTGGGGCCAAGCCATACAATCCTCATTCACCTGAATGACCCCAGTACAAGACTATTTCTGTGAGTAAAGCTGTTGAAGAAGCCAGGCTGAGCCTTTGCTATTTTCAAAGCAGGTTAGCAGCATAATTTTGGTACTGCACGGGAATAAGTGAAATGAACTATGGCAGATACAAATTATTTACAACATCTTCTTACTGAGTGACTGGAAGGAATATGTGGCCACACCTTATTACTGATTCCCACGAGCTTTAAAACTCTCATTGGCTTCCACACAATTTTCATCTGTTCATCCAACATTACCTTCAGTACCAGTTTGGGAATGGGCTGATGACAGGCTATACATTTAGCCTCTGCTTCTCATTGTCACTTTTTTAAGTGAACCTGTGGCTGAACAGTTCACCTGTAGTTCTAAAACCCTGAGAATGGACACTAGCTGGCTGAAAACAGCAATACCAGCCGTCAGATCCAGCCCCTGGAAACCCTCCCATATTTTTTTGCAAATTAAGTTTGAATTATAGTTACCAAGATCTGTGTAGTTATCCAGAAAAATGAGTGTGTATTAAATATAAACACATTTCAATTTCCATTTCAGCAAGATTGTGCCACTTTATCTCTAATCAGCCTCTCACAAATGACATAATAATTGTTGTACTTAATTTGGGCATATTTACACTGAGTTGAGAGATACCATATCCTCAAAATGCCACTTTGAACACCTGCCCTTTTTTAAAAAGTAAAGACTGCAGAAAATCTTCAACTAGAGCAGAGATACAGAAAGGAATCATGATTGAAATAAAGATAAATTTTTAATCTTGCAAACTACAAAATTCTACCTTACTATATCAGTACACCTTGTGTATGGTTTGTCTGTTCAATGACGAAATCCCTCTTTTTAAATATCAAGTCTTTCATCTGTACCCCAGATGAAAATTTTGCACACTTGGGATTCTATCACATCTTCATTCATCAATAATCAAAAAATCACACTGTACCTAAAAAAGTACTTGTCACCAAACTATCTATAATCCAATTCTAAGGCAGGTGTTAAGAGGTTAACACTATTTGAAATTATAAAACTGATGCAATAACTACTGCCTTTGGAAATGTAAATATGAACAAAAGCTCTATTATGTGACTATGCTAACTGGGTAAAAATAAGATCTTTCATTAGATTATAAATATGTTGCTTTTAGAACTGGTGCATCTCATCATACAAAATAATGATGACATGTGCAGATAGACTCACATAGTAAACTGCATTATTTTGCTTCTCCTGTGAAGTAGTAAAACATTTTATTAAATCATTACAGGTGAGTACCAACAAAGCACATTTACATGACCCTTTGAGCAGACTACTGCTGAGTAATTCTATGTTCTTGTGCATGTCGACACAGAGCTCTTAGTGATGTATCTAAACCTCTCTCTTACCTACAACAGGCTGATTTTTAAGTTTATAGACAAAATAACCCACTTAGAGAAAAAGACTGCAAGTACACTAAAAGCTTAAATTTTCACTCTACTGCACACTTCTTTCTATGACTGTGACAGGGTCTAAAAGGGAACCACAGCTTTAGGGCAAGGACCTGCTTAGGCTTTGTCCTAAGTGAGCTCCCTCAAAAACCTAACACGCTTCCACACTTGACCAAACTAAATTTCATTTGCACAGAAAGTTAAAATTTGGGGCAGGGGACAGGTGTTAAAAAAAAACCAAAACAAAACACAAATACATAATTCTTCCCTGTCCTCTAAGCCTCTTCCTTGCCCTCTAAGTCTTCCCTGATTTCAAATGGCAGGAAACTGTCCCATGCTGTCTGGCCTACAGAAATGCCTCTGGCCCTGCAGTCCTGGCCACAAACTCCCTGCCATACACTCCTCTCATTCAGCTGGTTTCTCTTTCCTATGCTCAGCATCACAGGATATTCTTAGTTGGAAGGAACCCACAAGGATCATCAAGTCCAGCTCTTCAGTGGATGGTCCATCTAGGGATCAAGCCCACAATCTGGTGTTATCAGCACCATGCTCTAACCAACTGCTTGTTTGTGTTGCTTTAACTTGGAAGGCTTTAATCACAAACCAAAACCCTTCCTTTTATATGTCTATGTGATAGAATCAAGGATGAATATTTGGTTTTTAATGTATGCTCTAATATGTACAGGAACAAAAAAACCAACTGGTACCATTCTTTACAACTAGCTACATTTCCCTTTGGGATTATGGAATACATAGAGAAATAAAAACATTGAGGAAAAGGACCTCAACCCTAACACGTTCATACTCAGCACTCATTAAGAGCAAGAGTATCAAGCTAATTTCCAATTAATTTCAAAACACCTATGAATATACAAGCAATTTCAACAGCTTAATTAATTAATCTTATTTAGGGGAGGGAGAATTGATATTTTATTTCTTGCTTTAGTTTTTAAAGAATAAAAAAATAGGGTATTTCTAGCTGCATTAATAGAAACTTGCTTTGACCAAAATTATACTGAGAAATACCATTTTTTTTTTCTTTTGAAAACAATTTCTGCCATCCACATTAACCAATACTCCTGTTATTTTTCAGTTGCGCACTCTGAAATCTTCAGTTAAGTTACTCATGTTTCCCTGTACCCACAAGTCTCTGTAGTCAACCTCAAGAACTTGCTGAGGAATGCTGTTGCTATGCATTTGTATGTTGAAGTCACAAAAAGAGAGGAAGAGGTTTCTCTCCAATTTTCCTTACAACTACCCATCTCTCTTCCCAATTATCAAGAGCCTACAATAATTCACTTCTAACTTATTTGGCCCTATAAACATTTCAAGCTTCAAGGTGAGACATGGTTGTCTTCTGTAATTAGTCACAGGAAAACAGGAAAATAAATGTCTCTGAACTGAGTAAAGTGGCTTTGTGACTTTTCCAAAAAA
Organism: Trochalopteron elliotii; assembly: GCA_024734555.1. NCBI lineage: Eukaryota > Metazoa > Chordata > Aves > Passeriformes > Leiothrichidae > Trochalopteron > Trochalopteron elliotii. The sequence goes on from JANPWX010000215.1 coordinate 2,043,277, forward strand.
TCAAAGAAATGAATCCTAAAGTATTGCTTTATCTACTTTAAAATTTTGAATGATTCTCAGAAGTATGAGAAAATCACATACAGTTTAACTGTGCCATTCTTTTTATTATATCGTTATTAGGGGTAGTGCATTTACCACTATATTTGTAAATAGAAAATCTTGGGATAAAATTAATTTCACAGAATCTAATGTAGCATGCAAATACAGCTCAGAATGAAAGAGATCACAGAACACAGTGTAGAGTCTCACCCACCATTACTCATGATCTGCAGGAGGTGAGGGGTGGCTGCCCTTTCACAAATCTTCAGCTGATGTTCAGCACTAGTAACAACAAGAATGTCTTTAGGAAACCTGTCAAGCCTAATCAAGGCTTCATATAATATTTTAATTTGGCCTTTATGAATATTCTTTAGGTTCTCTCTTTCCCACTGAAGCAGTCTTCACACAGACACTCTGCTGTCCCTGCTGTGTGCTGATACAGACATGCCTTGCCAATGGGATGTATGTCCACTCAAACCATTTCACACTGGGGGGAAAAGGCTACTGCTGTGAATGCAAAATAGCTTCTCTTTGGATTTGTTCTAAACATACTTAGATGAATGAATCATACTTTGTCTGTACTGAGCTGAACTTGTTTCATGAAAATACTATAGTTTTATACTATTTAATCAGAGTTTTACAAATGGCAGTTACAGAAATAAATAGAAAGCTTGCTTCTTTTTGTTCTGGGACCTGTCACTGAAGTCTTAGTGAGTTTAAAATGTCATTTGTAATTCTTTGTCTTCTAAAGAGATTACTGTAAAATACAATATTAAGATTCCCTCTAAGCTTCTGAAGGATTAACATTTATTTTTTTAGAGAGCACATAAGTGAATTGATCATTCCTGCAAGTTTGTTCTGAAATTTCAGGGACTGATCACAATGGGATAAAAAACTGAAAACTAAACCCCCACTAAAAGCACTGACAGTTTTGCAGCTGAGAACAAAGTAAGCTATCATTGTATTTCATATAGTATATTTAATATTGTAAATTTTGTTTCAGGTATTAAAATAATCTCTGTTTTTAAAAGAATTTAGTTTGAACTTCGATTCAGGACAAACAAGGCTACATGAAAACCCCTTGAGCTCTTCTCCTCATACAAATATAAAGAAAGACAAAATAATTCCCCAACTATCCTCAGACATAAAACCCCAAGCACATCTTAAAGCATTGAGCAGGACATTACTCGCATTTTTAACAAATGAGGGTTGCACTGATTTCAAGTCAGTTTTGCTGTACTTTCCATGAGAATTGGTTTTGACCCATTTTGTGTTACTGGTTTGGTGCCTGTAAGTAGCATTAACAGTTTAATGCCAGGGAGAGAGACTCAGACTGCATGAGACAATGAGCAGCTTAGTTTTCAGTATTTTGAGAGGATTGTATTTAATGGGACTATTGAGAAACTGATTAGCAAAAATCTACTTTTTCTAAGTTCAGAAACAAGCTAACCTTACCTAATAATGGAGACCTCAAATTCCTTTGTATCATGAAAAGGTTGGGAAGAGGGCAAAAAAGGTTAACTGAGTGATACAGGGCTGAGTCAGAAGGACACAAGTATTACACGACAGAGTTCAAACCTAAGCAGTAAATCTCAAGAGAGGTCAAAAAGACACAGATCAAGAAGTATTTGAAGGACTCAGAAAATGACACTGAATGCAAACTGCAGCTCCTGATAGTGGAGCTGGTCAAAGAGCTGGATAAACAGCAGGGCACTAAGAATACAGCAGCCTTAGAGCTTTGCCAAAATCACTTAAATTTAAATTGAATTAAAATATGATAAGCATGTCTGCAACTTGGTACAGTATACCTGTATTATCTGTATTTGCTTTACACAAAGGAAAAACAAGCACTGCTGCAACAAAGTATTTATATCACAGGCAGCAGCTAATTTTGCAAGTCTAAACAGGGAACAGTCTCACTGATACAGACACATTGCCTATCACACTGACAAAAAGTAATACAGCAAAATGCTGTAATTCTAGATAAATTACTGGTAACCTTTTTTTTTTTTTTAATGCAGAGTCTGATGATATGCTGCCAACACCACATGCTGGCTGCATTTGGACAGACAGATTCTATAATTTATAGTACTGCGACTACCAACACAGTAGAAGAGCACTGATGGACAAAACCCTTATTTTTGCATCTTTCCCAGCCATGGCAGGACTCCCTGGGTGCTGTATGACTTGCTGCCTGCTCTGTTTGCCAGCAAATTTTCCCCTCCAGGAGTGCTATGGATCACCTTGACTGCTGTTTCTATTTAATGCTTTTGTCTTTCTTGGCTCCTCTTTCAGAGGTTGAAAAGAACATGCAAGGCAGTGTCTGCATCAAAGAAAATGGATTCAGGATATAGAAGAGATAAAATCAGAAAGGATTCTCAACATAATAAAACAAAACACCTGTGATTCAGAGGAATATAATGAAGTATCAAATATGCCTACAAATTATTTAATTCATAGATCAATTTTTTTATTTTCTAATAGCATAAGGAAGAGTGTAAGCCACTCTTACAGTGGAATTCAAAGAACTTCTGAATCTGAGGAACAAGTTGTTGAAATTTCTCAAATTAATAATGAAATATTTAAAAAATCATTAAAAAGTAATATGAATTAAACTAATTTATAAATTGCACGTTGTTTCTCCAGCTTTCCAGAGTACTTCAAACAGTGGAATACAGGCAAATCAAAGCATATAAAAGCAGGCTCTTAGTTATATTTCTAGGTGTGCACATAATTATTAAGGCACTTAATAAAATGTAGGCCCTTTTATTTTTTTCCTCTCTTAACATCCATTGGGAAAATACATTCACACATTTTCTGGATACTGTTCACAGTATGGTAATTAACATTATCCACCTGTTTTCAAATTTCTCTAAAAGTCATGAATGTAACACACATGACACAAACCTAGGAGTAACCATACCATTTTAAATTCTGACACCAACGTCACAAAAGGCAGAACACTTATTCATTGTTTCCCTAACAGCACTGTTACATTAGAACATCACAAATTCTAGAACAAAATATTTATTTTCCTTCAGCAAAGAGGAAGGTAAATTTTATACATTAGAAACCTGGTGAGTCTAAGACAAGGTCGTGTATTCCCTAACAAAAGTGTTGAATGCAACATGCTTTCCCAGTGCTGATGTGTTGTTCTCAGTGCTGGAATTCATGGCAGATTTAACACTACATTTTACTTGGTAGAGAGGTTATTTGGCTGCTCTGTGCTTTTTTCTGTGCTTTAATATTGTGACAACTATAACAGACATTGACTCTTTTTTCCATTTTTTTATAAAGAGAGGGGCTAAAAAGTATCTATTTATATGGTACAAAAAAAAAAAAAAGAAAGGAAAACAAACATAAATTAAATGGTCTCAAAATTTTTCTCCTCTTTTTAATATAATGCTCCTTCTTCATCTGTCCTAGACAGCCAGGGCTGAGAACCTAATTCAATACTTACACTAAAAAAACGCTTAACCACCTTCTTATATTTGTCACTGTTTAATATTTATTTTGTTGCTCTGGCTGAACACATTCAATTTTTAAAATAAACTGCATCAGGATGCACACTTTTCATAACGCACTTCTGCCCAAAGTAATTTTACTGAACAGCAGCGTAACACCCTGAAAATTGCTATCTGCACCAAAGCTATCAAGAGCTTTCAGCGTGCAGTAGCAGTGCAACATGCTTTTCTGAAGTATATGCTGGCACATACACAAACATGAAAGGCTGACAGGTCACAGTGCAGAACTATCTGGCTTTGTGTTGTTGTTATCACCTGGAAAGAAAACCTCTCCTTCAGGCTTATTATAAACTTAAGCTAATTCCCAAAATATTATTCAGTTTTGAAACAGTTCTTCCTTCCAAATTTCTTTAGCACAAATTCCTCTCACTGTTCATTTTCCCTCTACACAGTGTAGCAGTAGCAGACAAAATGAATATTAAATGAATACACAAAAGGAATATTTAATTGAAGCAGCATGGTTTAAAGAAAAATAGAGCTTCTATGTTCTACAAAGCAATTACATTGCTTTGAGCTTCTAGTCATGTTGGAATAAATACTTCTGATATTGAATACAGTTTCTTCTAGCCAGCAGTCTGTTCACATATAAAGCTGGTTCATGAATGTTTCTTAGTTTCATTAGAGGTGGTGTTAAACCATCCTAACATACTCCTCACTTTGCTCTCCTTATGTTGGCTCTGCAGTCACACTGCTGGCTGAACAGACAGATAACGCTCTTCTGACAAAATGATGATTCTCGTACATAGCAAACACTCTTGCAGGCTTTGTAAGCTGGATGAAAGGTTTTATTAACCTTTGCTTGTATCTCTGCCACACATTTGGTTTGGTTTTCTTCTGATTACCCACAGTTGAAAGCTGCTCTGCCTCTCCCCTGTGAGGCAGCTGTATTGAGCAGCTATACCAGGCCGAAGACCTACCTACCCCAGCAACAAAGAACTGGAGTTTGAGAAGGCACAGAAATATGGTGACCATATGCAATGCCTTCCCTGGTACCCTCCCAGCTTCCCATCAATTCCAGCTCACACACCAGAGCAGACATGTTGGTACAAACTATCTCATATAAACAACACTTATACATGGGCCTCAGATAAAGAAAATCCATGTGTTCTTCAACCACCTTCTAAGTAAGACCAGTTTTAGAACTCACATTAGAAATTCCTAAATTTACTGTTCTTTTTTTCATGCTACCAGAATGTAATGATAAAAATGTACAGAAATATCAGAAATGTAATGATAGAAAGCATATAGTTTGCACCTGTATTTTTCTTATGCAGAGGACAAAGAAAAATGAAACAAAAACCAATCTCATGAACAGCAGGGTCAATTACAAGTAAATCCATGAAATCAGCAGTTACTCCCAATTATTATTCAGACTGTAATCATGAGTAAATATTATCATTTTACAATGAAAGCCCATAATGTGGGCTTATATGTGTAACAAAAAAACATCACCATGAATTATTCTTATCTGTGTCCCTGTAGACTTTTACAGCTCTGTCTCTGTCAGAATCTGATTTTAAGAGATAGGTTACTGAGAAAATCAATTCAGAATCCAATGCCTAGTAAAGAGGAGCATTTGATTTATATAGATTAAGGTGAAGTTTTCTCCTTGGTTTGGAACAAAGATTCACTGTTTTCTTCCTATAAGCATTTTATATTCAATTTTCCCACAAATCTTAAAGCAAATTTTAACCAAACATTGCTGAGATAACATCTCACATAACCTGAAAATCTCACTGTAAATTAGTGCAAAACTCTGCATTTCCTCATATGGTTGACCATATGAGGAAATCCAGATTTTTGCACTAATTTAACCAACAGTGGCTTGCCCTCCACTTTTCATAAAATGAATCCCAACTAGATCTATTGTGAACACACCACTAGTCCTTGTCATGACACTTCGGGCATCAGCATGTGTTGCAGCATCAGTTTCTTGGCAATGTTAGGTGAGTTTATTTCTGTGCAGTCTCATGTAATCTAATGCTTATTAGTCATATTGAATAGGTAACAGAGATTTTAAATCAGCTTAATTTCTATCATAAATAATTTTGCAATTCAGTTTGTTAAATGTGATTTTCTTTAGTACACACAGACAGATGCCTTAAAAAGAAAAAAAAAAAAAGACAGAGTAATTCTGTTTCAATTTTCATCAAGACCAAGTGAATGCTTTTATTTTTCTGCCTCTGTTTCATTTTCTGCCCTTTGATTTCTTTCCCTTGCTCATCATAGCCTCCTGCTGTGGTGCTGATGGCCAGAAGTGCTAGTTGTGAGGCTGCTGCAACCACAGGGTACGTCCATCAGCACAGGCCATCATGCCTGTGCCAGCCCAGTGGTTTGTAATTCCAGGCTCTGCTTACATTAGCCAAGGGCAAACAAGTCAAAAACCTCCTCCACTGAGAAATGAAGAAATTCTCTTATACAGCTTTTCAGAAACTGGCTACAGCTTTTCAGCTAGGCTGCTAGAACCAGAAATCAGATATTAAATGTAGTATCTTTGCACACTGACTTATTTAAAAGGTCAGACTTCCTGGAAGGTATGATGTTAGACAAGGTAGCCAGAAGGTGGTTATAAAAAAACACTACAGTTCAGTTGCATAAAGTCATAAAGAGATTTAGGTACTCAGCCCCACTGCTAGCCTGCAGGATGATCTATGTACACCACTTCTGCCACCTTTCACTTCAGCTTCTTCAGTGTAAGGCAAGGACAACAAAATTAGTTTTTAAAGTGCATTAGAAGAATTAACAGAAAACGGTGTGCAATAAGTAAATAGCAGTAAGAACACATGTTCTGTCGTTTTGTCTACGGAAGCACACACTCAACATCTTTCCCTGGTGTTTTGCTCTAAATCCCAGTTGTGTTGAATGGTGTGTTTTAATAAAAAAGCAAGAAGCCCAGATGATAAACTGATACTTTTTCTTAAGCTTGACAGAAATCTTATTCATGGAGCACAGCATGTATACTTCTCATCTGTGTCTTCCCTCTGACTCTTTGGCCACAAGAGAGCTAATACAGATTTTCAAAGATCAAATAAGAAGGTTTCTCATATCTCTGGATTCTTTATAGCATTCTTTGCCACTAATGGAATGAAATAAAATAGCAGATTTGACCTTAATGAATATCACTTAAATAATGCAATGGACCTGTCATCCTTTTGGCTGTCTTCTAATTCATTGGAGCAAAGAAAGTTTAATGAAATTGCATATACAGAACATTATGCAAAGGGTCAAATGTATATAATTCTCTTTATTTACCTTTAAATATTTCATTATTTAATTTGCCTCATTATTGGGCTGAAATAACAATTCAGTCATAGTTCTTTTGAAGTGCACTAAGACTTTATGTCTTGCTGAGATACATTCTCCCAAGCATATCCTATGTTCATTTATTATTCATTATCATCTGCATTTTGCCAAATTCCTTTGAAACCCATTTTCCATTTTAAATGGCAACTTTCCCCTAAAACTGTGGTGCATTCATCATACAGACATCGTGAATGCAAAAAACTCTGTGAATGCAAGGCAACTAACTCTTATGGACATGCTCAAAATACTGGTGCCACTGTGTATCAGACAAGAATAGATCTATATTAGTTTTGAAGAAATCTTATCAGGACCATATGATACTTGTCACTGCAAGGTATGCAAAATAGGCAATGTCTTCATCTGAGTGCCCTGTAATCAATCATTTTCATTCAGACATAATGTGGAGAAATAATTAGTTCAAGAAAGTGACTATTACTTAGTAACTTACTTCCATCTTGCAAATGTGTTGCAAAATTGTATTAAGCAATTTTGTCTATTTTTGTGATATTGGAAAAATATCTAAAAAACCCTTTTGTGTAAGTACTTTTCTCAATTTTCATTTCAAAAAGAATATGAAATATTAGTGAAGGCAGTTATTTCAGTACCTCAGACTATAGAATAACATTGGCTTTTAAACAGAAACCCCCATTAATCACAGCAGGGACTGCTGCTTAAAAATACATGAACTTGAGCTGATGTTATCGCACTGATCTATCACAAGAACCCAAGATGTCCTATTTAAAATGCAATGAATCACTATTACAGAAAAATTAAATGTACACAAGTATTTTAAGGACTTCATCAGAAGAATACTCTCAGAAATATCAAGAAGATATCTTAAAATGCCTCTCATCCATCAAAGAAACAGAGACAGAAACACACCAACCGACCTTTGCTTTAGTCTTCTCTCCTGGCACAAAACCCACTCATCTTTCCACTGCCAGTATTACCTTTGAATTTTAGAGTTACTTCAGAGAGGTTATTTTATAAGTAACAGATGTTAAAAGATTTTTTGCTTTTTATCTTGACATGTAACTTTTTTCTTTAGCATCACCTTAAAGATTCTGTAGACTTGGAAGGATTTATTTAATTACTATATTGGGAAACCTCCCAGTTAAAAGAAGATGAGAGGCAAAGAATGTATTAGGAGACTTCACATATACAAAGCTACACAGTATCAGGGCAAACTGAATGTTTGATTCCAGAAAGGCAAAATCAAGAAACTGATTTTTGTATTTTCTAATAATCAACTTCTTTGAAAACTGTGTTAAAGCAGTGAGTTTAGCAGTGAGGAGTGTCATTGATCACTCCTCTGGTACTACTGTTTTGTCACTGCTGTCCTGTTAGATCCTCATTCAGCCTTCAAGAAACCTGAAAACCTTAGATTTTCATCAGATGTTGTCAAAGTAAAATTTGACATAATATGTACCATGAGCTAGTAACCAGATATTTACCAAGGGAATTCTTTCAGGTTTAATTTTTGAAAGAAAAAAAGAAGAAATTTTATTTAAAAATTCTGACAATATGTAGGTCTGGCAGAATTCTTGTGGAGATTAAAAAAAAACACTCTAGAGGAAAGAGAAATTCTTCCAGAGAATTTAGCATAAAATAAAACATAGTAGGCAGGTGACAGTTTTAATTCCTATTAAAATAAGTAGAGAGAGGGAGAAAGGAAATAATCCTTTGGTTTCTGCTCTCCCAGAAAGCCAGCCACAATTCTAGAAGCTCATCCAATAAAGATGATAAACCACACAGTATTTCTTCTACCAAGCATACTTCTGTGAAAGGCATGCAAATGTACAGCAAGTAATATTCGCATTACTACAGGATTTTTAAAGGTACCCATTATAATTAACAAAGAGTGTTTTAAATCTGATCTTGACTGTTGCCAAATTCTCATGGTCAGCAGAAACTTAGGGACCATTTAATCAACTGCTGAGATAAAACTTGGCAGTACTTAATGTTCCACAAAATAGGAAGACCTGAAGGAAAGGTGCAAAGAGGATGGAGCCAAGCTTCTTTCAGTGGTGCCTAGTGACAGGACCAGAGGTAACAGGCACCACCTGAAACAAAGGAAGTTCCCTCTGGACACTAGAAGGCAGGTTTGGGCTGGAATAGAGTTAATTTCTTTCACAGTTCATAGTAGTTCACATGGGACTTTGTTTTGGATTTGTGCTGAAAATAGTGATAATCTAGAGATGTTTTCATTACTACTGAACAGTGTTGACACAGAGCCAAAGCCTTTTCTGCTCATTACACCACCCTACCAGCAAAGAGACTAGAAGTGCACAAGTAGTTGGGTGGGAAGACAGCTGGGACATCTGAACCCAGCAAATCCAAGGGACATTCCACACCACATGGCATCATGCTCAGCATTAGCAGTTGGATTTTGACGACCCCAGTGAGTCCCTTCCTTCCCAATATATTCTATGATTCTGTGATGTATTATGGGGGAAGAAGAGAGCACAGAGTGTTCAGCGTCAGTATTCCCAAGTAATCCTCACTTACGACCGAGCCCTGCTTTTATGGAGATGAAAAAACAACTTCCTGCCCATGGGAAGAGGTAAATTAATGAATTAGTTGTTTTGCTCTGCTTGTGCACAGGACTTTTGCTTTACCTATTCATCTGTCTTTATCTCAACCCATAAATTTTCTCACTTTTCTCTTTCTAACTCTCTCCTCCATCTCAACAGGGAAAGCAAGCGAGCTGCTCTGAGGGGCTTAGTCACCAGCTGGGGTTAAACCGCAACCGTCAAGAAACTCTTCTGTTGTGAGGGTGACTGAGCAATAGAACAGCTGCCCAGAGTTGATGGACAGTCTCCATCCTTAAGAGATATCCAAAAGCTGTCCTGGATAAATGACTCTACTTAGCCCTGTCTGAGCAGGACATTTGGACAAGGTGACCTCCACTGCTCCCTTCCAACCTCATCTGTTCTGTGATTCTGTGAAATACACATATCAATTTGAAACTCCAAAGTCACAAAGGCAGTATTTGGTTATGTATTTTCCAGAATCTCCTAAATTTTCTAAATTCACAATGCCAAAGCTTAAAGCACTATATGAAGCCTTAAAGACATTATGCATTTACGAAAGTAGACAGCAAGAAAATGCTCTCTGTTAAGATTTGGAATCCATGAATCATAGGCCTTTTTATAAAGTCTGTACCTTTCTAGAAATGGCTATTTAATTCCATGCCACAGATTCTGTATCAGAAAACTGACAGGAAGAACAATTTATTACGAAAACCATTTATAGGATTTAAAACTTAACTAACAGACAATCACCATAAACTTAAATGTGGAACATGTACTCACACTTCATGAAATATTAACTACATGAGAAATTAATTCCTAAATGATTTTTTAATAATTATTACATCCAGTTGAGTAGAAAAAGAAATGTGACAGATACAAAATGGCAGAAAAAAATTAAAATTATACATTGAGAAGTCTTAATAATGCACTCTTTATGGATTACCACAAGTTCTAAATCTCATAGTTAAGCTTCATTGAGCAATGTATACTTATATTCATTCTTAAAATTCTTCCTCTCAATACTTAAAAATATTAGACAAATATAATCTCATTTTCTAAAGAGTGAAGCATCAGTCCTTTTGCAAATTTGATTTAAGGGATAAAATTATTGAGATAATAATTTTCCACAGAATCTAGGTAATCAAAACTGCTGAAATGATGCTATGCTATCAAGTCAATTAAATTTCTAGGTAGGTAAATAGTTTACTTCACATTCTTCAATTTTGGTAATGATTGATTATACCTTAATGTCTTGTGTAACTTAAAACAGAACTTCAAGGAAGAGAGAAAGTCCAAGAGTGTCTTTTTATGGTATAATAATATTCAATTAAAGGCCCCACTCCTGAAGACAACAGTACCTTAGTGGAAAGCTATTGCTGCACATCCTAAGAAGTCTCACTAAGCTAAATAACAAATCCTATCTTTTAAAGGACTGAGATAACATTATACCACTCTAGCACAGCTCCTTTGGCTACATCACTTAGGAAATTAGAAATGTCATTCTCTATTTTAATTCACCTTCAGGAAAGAAGGTTAACTCATTGGCAAGGAAATTTTAACAGGTCAGATCTTTCAAAATCAGTAATGAACTTCACTGGAGATATCTTTCCAATGGGATAACTTCAATTAAAACAGCCCTCACCAGAGATAATGAGTAGAGAAGGAAGGTTAGTGTTGGACAAAGAAACACTGGCCCTCCTGCCAAATACGTGATGCAAAGATACTTATCAGCTTGAATTATGCTGAAATATCTTCAAAAGGCCCTGAAAAAGAGAAAGGTCATTTTGTCTCAAGGAGACTCTCTACAAAGGGGTAAGAGTGACTGAGCGTCTTTCCTAATAATTTTTAAAAACTTATTAACATCTAAATGTTCACTGAGCTCAGAAACAAAGAATAAAACCTGTTATGGGAATTTCAATGTCACAAAGGACATGGACAGTAATCATATGGCCACTGTTTATTTTTCTGGAGGATGTATTTTTCTGGAGGTAATTATCCATCCAGGCTACATTAGCAGCCATAAAATCTCTCTCATCTTCAGATGCACTATGGAAGAAGAAATGTGTTCAAGCAGAGACACATCAGAATTTCACCTAAGTCTCCATCATAATGTAAAATTTGAGTCAATTCCAATTTTACTTCAGAATTGGAGAAGCTCTTGCTTCCTTTTAAAATATAAAATTTATGATAGGATAACAACAATTGCCTCATGGGGAAGTATAATAAAAAAATTATAAATTAAATTCAGTAGCCTAAATTTGTCTACTTTGACCTCTTTATTTAATTGTCCATCTCAATGTCTTTTTGTCCCTCTTCTTACTTTATATTCCTACTGTTCAGGATGTTTCTTTTCCTTGGAGTGAAAAATAGTCACAGTCATCTAGACAATGGTCACACTTTAATAAGGGCACATTGATTAGTTCAACAGCAGGTTATTGTAAGCAAAGGAAAGCTCAACCCAGTATGGCACCACTGAAAGAAACAAGAGTCAGCTGGGTAGCAAAGAGAATAAAATATACTCCCAAGTGCATGCATCTCCTTATTATACACAAATCACCACACTCTGTTTGATTAGTAAGCTCTGCATTTTTCCTTCCAGCTTAGATTTTTAAAGGCAATAAAGATACTCCAGAGTAGGAGGTTATAGCAATAAGAAACCTGACTTCATGACAGTCAACCAGAATTTCACTAGTTTAGCATAGGACCATGTATATCTATCTTATCAGGAAGGGCACTGTAAAATAGAAAAGAAACTCAAATCATAAAGGAGACTTCTTTCTTTCAAACATTCAAACAAATCACCAGGAAGACAGAACTGTCTCCCTAGAAACTTTGAGATTGAAACTAGATGCTTTTCTGGCAGATGCATTCAATTAATTATGTTCAATTTATTTTTCTAAGGTTCAAACACACCTGACCTTACTGTGCCAGATGTTGTGTGATTTCAGAGACCCAGAGTGTCCAGGTGCTACTCCACGGAGTTCACAAACTGCATTGGGCTCAGGGGAGATATGTACAATGCACATTCAGAATAAACAACTTGATGACTTGTAAGCATGTTAGTTGGACTAATATTTTTGGGGTTTTTTTGATTGCTTGCTTTGCTGGGCTGTCCTGGGAATGTTTATGACAAATAGAAAAATTGAAAACTGTAGAGAGGAGCCAATAAGAAGTGTGAATGGAACTTAGGTATTGCAACAATAAGAAAGGCAAGAAGAAATGTCTCAACAGTTAACCAGAAAAGGAAAAGTGTTAGAAACAGTGTATTTCACAAAAAAAACCCCACCCTAATTTAGTTATTTCTGAATTTGCTACTGCAAGTAGCACATCTTCAGCTGTCTCAAAACCTACTTGCTTCAGTTAGGCAGGAATTTTTAATCATCTTCAAAACAGATAGTAATTGTGCAATCCACACAAATTAACACAACGTTTTGTTGCAGGACACCTGAAGACATTCACACAAGCATTTTCTCACCTACCCCTGACACCCTGCTTGCAGACACCCCAGGCTGGCAGTGCAGGCATACTGCCCACACCCTGCCCGGCAGCAGCAGCGCTGCTGGAATGCTGCTCACATTCCTGGTGGGACATTGGGCTTCCTCCAACCACACCAGTACTGCCAGAGCCAAGGGGCATCCTGACCCTGACCCACAGGCAAGAGGCATTTGTAGAAGTGGCTGTTGCTGCCAGATGACCCATACTCCAAGCATCCCTGGCAGTTTGCCACAGCCATGGCATCACTTATGACCCCGTGCTAGTTACTGGTGATTAAGTGAGTGGCCATATGGGTGCCATGCTGCTCATCTTCCCTACTGTCTCCTTAAAGCTGTGGTTTATAAGGTCTTGTCAGATCCCATTACTGTTTGGACCACAGCACCTGACCATGCATTAAAATTAAAGACACCTGTTGCAAGTCCAGAATTAAATTTAAGTTAGATGATAACTCAGAGTAAAAATACCATTAATGGAAGCATTTTTCCAGTATAAAATAATTTGAAGCAGTCTATTAATATTATCCAAATAATCTGTTATGATTCCATGTTAACAGAGTAAAATGTGACATAAAAAGCAGTTTGAAATATGCTAGTGGGTGAACTTGCTTTCTTGCCTTTTAAGGGAAGGAAAAATAAAACATACGCTGTCTACAAATCATTATTAATTTAAAGCTGCAGAGAGCACCATTTTATGATGTAACTGAATATACTGATTCATGAATTTGAATTAAATTTATTTAGAGCAGTAGTTTATAATGAATGTATGTTTTGATTTTTAAATAAGGAGAGACACATTACAGTAAAAGATTTGAAAAAACCCCAGCTCTTTTAGTGCTTTGCTTTTTCAATAATTCAAACACTAATAGCTAAAATTCAACAATAGTTCAGACAGTGATTCTACTACTCCCTTGGTGGCCTTTAAGACCATGGTTTCAGTCACTAATCAAGATACTAACAGACCTTTCTCTATTACTGGCAATGATATCAGGTTTCATAATTTCTCTGTAAGAAATGGAATACGTATCCAGGCAAATTTAGTATTAATTGCATGTTTCACTTCAAACGCTCTTTACAGCCAACAGGATTTTCACTACCAACATCTACACAGGTCAGCTGTATTACACAACCTGCAGACCAGAAATAAGAAACAGAATACAGAAAAAGTCTTGGAGACAATGCAGGAGATTTACTATAAAATTATTCTATATTTTCTTTAGATAATTCAAATTATCTGGAACAGTTTGTAATGAAATGATGTCTTCTAATTATTCTTCACTTTCTTTTTGTTTCTCTGAAACTTTCCAAACATAAAGGTTTGAAAACAAAAGAATAATTAAAGCTGTTTCTCTAACAGGGGATGTCCATGTTTCTGTTGTGCTGCAACAACCATCAGGCTGATGTCTTGATTTTGGTTTGCAAGAAACATTTGGGCAAAACACTGTCATCACATCAACTCACTGTTATCACATAAAACCTAGAAGTTTCAAGAACAAAAATACGAACATTTCCCTCCTCACCCCACTATTCAGATATATGCTCTTTTATCAGATGGCAAAAAGCATTCCCAGTAAATGTACTGCATGATTTAAAAGAAATCTACAAAGAATTACTCAGTCCTAAGTGAGGCCTCACGTCTACATTTCAATATAAATGGCATATATATTCCCTCTTTTGGACATTAAAGGGTTGATTTCTACCATACACATAATAGTAGCAAGGGAGGAAGTCTTGTTTCTGTTAGTTTGTGGTACCCATCTGTTCAATACATGCAGTCCACTTCTATCCAATGATACTTATTCCTGGAATTACTCTAGCCTTTAATGAGGTTTTAATATATACAGACCTCCTAGGGTTTTAACTGAAAACATGGAGAACACTACAGGGAACTATTTAAAAATGGGAATGAAAGTGTTTTGGGGCTACGGTGTTTGAAAACACTGAGACTGCAGCTTGGCAATCTTGATGGGGAGCAAAGAAAATGACTTGCCCAGAGACAACTATGTTGTCCTGAAAAACTGAAGATTATTTTCTCCTTTCTCCCACCAACATCAACCAGAAGCAATGGAAAAAGGTACAGTTGTACACTAAAAAAACCCCCTATATTCTGCAACAATACTGTGAACTACGAATTTATTACTTCTAACAGCACAGCGCAGAAACTGGATCCCTGAAAATTTGCTTCAACATACAGAATTCAAAAAATCAGTGACAAAACCAAGGGCTTCTACATTCCAGCTCAGTGCATTTTTGGTTCATGGGAAATACATAATGCATTTCTTTGACACTACATACATGTCAGAACTACTTTCATAGTCAAGATACTACAATAAAAGTTTCCATGATACATACATATTGAGAACAAACATTTCAAAAGATGTTTCATTTTTTAAAATGCCATTTTCAGTTGGTTAAAAAGATCATTTTCTCAATCAAAGAGAATTACATTAATATATTTCAGAAGAGGCACAAGACCATAGCTACAATCCATTGGTTGCAACCATCAAAACCTCACAGAAGAGCACACACACAAATATATGTATGTATATATGTGTATATATATATATATACACCTATATAACAATTTTACAGTCTAATTTGCTTGTCTGTATATTTCAAGAGGTCCAAGATCCTGGATTATTAATACTCACACAGGGAACCCTTTCTTGATCTGAAATCTCATGCTAGCAGAATACTAGAAACCAACAACAAGATACATTCATTTTCCAGTAGTTCATGGAAGAGACGACAAGATAGATAGGTCAATCATGCCCTCAGAAGTTAATCCCAAGCCTATAACCACCCACAACTGTATTCACAGTGTGACCAAAATGGAGTCTCTTGAGACTCCAAGACGAAAAATGATCCAACAAGCCTTTGCCTCCTCTACACACATTCCTATACCACCTAATGCTATCAAAAGACCAGTGGCTTCAGTGTTCACACAATGTTCCTACTGAAGCATCTTATGACAGGCTAACACTCATAAAATGCATGGCAACAGAGGAACTGGAGGCTTTGCAGAGAGAGGTGATACCATCCAATAAGTTTAGCTAAACATTAAGCTAGAGGCAACAAACACAAGTCAATGTGAGCCTCTCTGGTGACTGAAAACCTCATACCTCTACAAGCTCTGAGCACTTGATTTACAACAGGCAGTCTCCAGGGCACTGAGCCACATCTCAAAGATGCACACCCTCCCTCAAATCCCTACCCAGAAAACATTCTTCTAAACATACATCTCAGAGAATACTTAGGTCATACTGTTCTCATGCATTTGGAACCATGACAATTTTATTTTCCTTCATTCTTTAACATCCCCAACAAACTCTTTTTCAGTAGACGTTTCATTGCAGATCTTGGATTAAATGAAAAAACTTCCTTCAACTGCCAGTAAAGAGCAAAGAAGCAACTGAACTAATTGTATGCATCTTGGGCTTTCTCTTCATTCTTCTGATCCCTTAGGGTTCACTTTTACATCACCAGTTGAAAGTATGGCTCAAAAGAGGCAAATCTCCAACACTCGTTGACTAAGGAAGCTAGCACTTGGGAAGCTCATCACCCAAACTTGCTGTATCACATTAGTGGTGACACCAGGTTTTGAACCACTTGAAGAAAATGTCCCAGATGAAGTCCAAATTTGCAATCCAGACAATCTGAGCCCCAAAAGACACTAGGAGGTGGCTGTGCAGAAACAAACAATGGCTAAGCAGCAACTCCTCGTAGAGGCTGCCCTGTATATTCTGCTGATATCCTCTTTCAGAGACACAAGAAGGACTGCATGCTCCTCGACCCTTGTTATTTTAGAAATGCTCTGATGGTCATGCCAAGGACAGAATTGTGACCCCTCCAACACCAGTCAAAAAAGCACAGTAGCAGCACAGCTAGTAAATCAATCTGCTTCACAACTATAAATTGTATCACTGTTCTGGAAGCTGTGGCCTAAATGAACACACTAAGGCTGTGGGAAAACAAAACAAAAAAACTTAAAACCAAAAACATACCAAAGCAAAAAGGAAATAAGAGAAAAAAAAACCAACTCTGGGAACAAGAGACAATCTACATGCTCAAACTGTCCCTGTCAGGGTGTTGTGATGTTCCTGAGGTCTGTTCCCTGTGAAAGGCTGGATTACTAGCTGGGTTATCAGCATACAGGCTTTAACCTTTAACCTAGCCCTGAAGTGGTCAGGCAGTTAGAATAGATTATTTTATCTAAGTCCTTTACTACAGAATGCTTCTATTCTATTCTATATGACCATATTTTACCTGTGATTGATCTCCTTATTGAATAAATACCTATTTCTTTGAAATGCACTAAGCTCTTGACCTCAACAACTTTATCATTCTCTGTCTTCTGTTTCAGAAGAGCTAATACTGCCTACAGAAAGGAACTTTACGAGCATTTATTTATTTTACAGGTTTCATAAGTGCACAATATTCCTGTGAAAAACTACAAAGATCTGAGGTGTTGGATAACCACACTGGGATTAGCATTTCACCTCTGCATACAAATAAAGTGGGGGGATCCATGATGTTAAGATTTCGACAAGTCTTGTTTTTCCTGAACTGACTATTTACAACATTTTCTAATAAATGAAGGAGTATTTTCAAAAACACATAGAACAAAATTGCAATTAAAATCAAAACAAAACAGGATGTTTCTCACAAAACACGTAAAAACAACTTGTAAACTTCTTCTTGTAGATGATTGTGTGCAAAGAACAGCAGGACACAGGCAGAGAGGAAAAAAATCACAATAGTTATTGCACAGAAAGGGATTACCATTGGTTTAGAAAGACACAATTTGCTGGAGGCAAGGATAGTATTTAGAGGTAGTATCTGTACATAACTGTCCTCATTTCATACTCTTCCCCAGGCATCCAGAAAGAGGCAAGGTCACAGAAAGGACATGCTGTTAAATTCACCTTTGCTTTGATTTGATATGAATGCTCTCTTTTTTAATCAGCATGTACAAACATCCATGCTGATAGAATTCTTCCTTCTATCCCCAAATTATCATGTATGCTTCATCAAATGAAGCAAAGTCCATGCTGTCCTGTGTCCCCCAAATGTCACTACACTTAATACAGAGAACTGCACAAAAAACATATTCTTACTGAACGGTGAGGTGGAAGAGCATGAAAAGATACATCCTATAAAGAAAGTATTACTTTAGAGGAAAAACAGTTGCACATAGAAACTCTAAAGAAAGCCTAAAAGGAAAAGGAAAACTTCCTAAAAGTTATTATTTGTTCAAAGGGAAAACAGCCAGAGATACTCTAGACTTTCTTCTCCTTTAGTTCTGGATATTTCAGTAAATCATAAGCAAGAGAAATACTTGTAGAACAGCTGCCTTCATTACTATGCAGAAGTAGATTAAATGTCTTTCTATGATGTAGAAATAGATGACATTTCCAGGGCTGCAGCTTCCTTTTGTTTTCTAAATACATTTACACATGTGTGCATATGCACCTATCAAGTAATAATGGGAAAACATATATATGCAATCAAGTTTTGATAAAATTTAGTTTACTTTTAATGTTGCATACACACAACACCAAATGGTTCTATACACTCTATTAACTAAGCAAGGGGGAGGCAAAAGAATGAAAATTATATAGGAAGAAGGTAAAAATTCCCTCAGATCTAAATACTGGAATAATTTACTCATATTTACCATTCTAATCAATAAATATGAAAATAAATCTCACATAGTTCTATCTACAATCCAAATCTTAAGGCTTTATAACATGACAACATTTTTGCCTCGTGGCTCCCTACTCAGAAAATATAAAGCAGCTCTCAAGAAGCAAATCTTTAAGGAGCCTGAATATTTTTTCTGTTTGAAGGATATAAACCTCTCATCCCATGACAGCAAGACCCCATTACAGAATGTGCTAATTTGGCTGCACCCTTTGGGAGCTCAGCACACTCCACCTTTTATTTCAAGGCTGACACTGCACCTTAGTGTGAGGTTATCACATTAGTCAGTCCCTGTTGTGAAACACCATGTGTGAAACTAGAATGTAAGTGCAAAATGACTGAGATTCACTCTGACTTCAGTGTCAGCACAAGGTTCCTGTCATATGCCACTGAGTGCATGTGATGTGTCTTTGCCCATCTTACTTGTACAAATATCATCAAAACTTTCCAGTTTGGATACTGTTGGCACTTCATGAATGCCTGTTGTTATTTCTTTCATGTTAAAAAGTGACTATCTAGCACAAAACAAGGTATCTGCTTTTATTAGAATTTTCTTTATCAGCTTTAGAAAGGCAAAAAACCCTGCAACAGATCACATTTTTTGCACAGCCTTATCCCTGCACTTTTAAGTACAGTGAAAAACATGGAGATGAATGTGCATTTGAAAGGTATTCCTGTGCTAACAGAGGCTGCACAAGCTGTCATTCTGAAAGACGTGAAAAAAGATTCTTGAAGAAAATCAGGAAGGCCACAACTTCGTTGTCCATCTACAAATTTTTGTAGAATGACTGGAATAAATAAACCTTGAGATTCTTCACTCTAACAGTTTAATGAGAAAGAACTAAATTATACACACACATCCAAAAACCCCTTAAAGAATGAAAAACCACTGTCCCTACTCCCTTCAACATATGAAATGCCAGCCAACTCCATGTGTGAAGCCTAAGCATAAGCTGAACAGCATCAGCTCCACATGCACTGAACCACCCAGTTGGTATAATGAGATGTTTGATTCTTGTTTCATAATATTACATCAGAAATCACAAACACGTGAACTAATTATATACAACCTTTCTGAAAAAACATCTAATAGAGATCACTTTTATCAAGTACTGAAGCATTCCTTTCTTTGGCTACACAGTCTGGCATATGCACACACATTCCAATTTCATCAAACAGACAAAAATAGGTGGGGCAAAATGCTGGGTTTTAATACCTAGGCAATCCTTCTAATAGTATAAAAGCTATACCATGGAAAGAAACCAAACCTAACCAAACCCCTAAAATGTGAATTTGCATCTCACATTCTCTCTTAGTCAGTTCTGCTATCATATTATAAGCCCCAAAAATTTCTGCTGGTTCTTCTCAATTCAGGACACTGAAAAATACCCAATCTACATAACCAACGTTAAAAGACAAACTAAATTCACATTCATTGTTCCCTCTTCCACAGGCTTTTCCACAGGCTTCTGAAATTCCAAAATGTTGAAATCAGGCACAGAAATAAACTTTTGCTCTGAATCAGATGAAGTAAAATTATATAATTAATGAAAAAAATTAACATTGACAAATCTTTTAAGACATCCTCTGATTTATAAAGAATTGATTAGTACCCACTGTGACTGAAAATGTGGCTACCTCTAATGAACACCTTGTCCAATACTTTCACAGTGCCACTGCTTGAGTAGCATTTATGAAAAACCCCAGATATCAGAGTACTGACATCAGAAATGGATCCAGCCATAGAAATATTTTAGATTTTTATTTTTCAAACTATTTTTTCATTCCATTAGGAGGGATTTTTAATACTTCAGGTACTTTACTGTATTCAGACACAGAGAGGAATGTAAATAAATATATATGTATCAGTCACAGTCTTGGGAACAAGAGGAGAATGAGGCAGCTGAACACATTCTCAGGGCAGTGGATACGTCAGGCACTACCATCCCTTAGATCTTGGTTCAGTTCATAACAACTCAGAGCTTCGACTTCCTAAGCCATAATGATATTTCTGACAATGTTCTTCAAATTGTCCTTCTGAATTCAGGGTTCACTTTTTTTGGTGAGAAAGTAGGACTCAATTTTCGGGGAAAAAAAAAAAAAAAAAAAAAAAAAAAAAAAGCACCTGCATTTAAAATCCCACTTCAGAGTGCCTATGTGCTTACATTTCAGCAAAATATTTTTATGGCTTAACACCATGTATAGCTTTTATTGTGCTACTTCATTTCTCACCTCTTATTTATATTTCACAGAAACTATTTTTAACAATCAAAATTTTATCACTTTCATGAGTTTAGGATATTTTATCCACCCTGATTTTGTGTTATAAGCATTTCACCTAATACTTCTTTTTTCATTATCCTTCTACAAATTCAAAAACTTATTTTCAGGATTAGAGTTATTTTGGAGATTATTCTAAGTGATTACATCAGCGTTCATTCCCTTTCTCAGAATAATGATTATTTGCTAGACTTGACTGCAAGCCTGTAACAACATTTGATCTTTCGTGATCTCATACAATCTATACTGCTTTTTGCATATAGCTTCTATTTAAAAGTATTAATAAATATCTTTGTAAATCCCAGATCAGCCATTCTCTTTTTGTATTTAAGAATGCTATTTCTTTCATTGAATGTTTCTTTTTCTCTGAGTGAACTTGGAAACATAAAAGTTGAAAAAAGTGAGAAGATAACAGTAATTAATTGGTCTCTAAAAAGAATGGATACATAGACTGAATAAATTAGAAGACTGTTATATCTTCTAAAGAGTTTCTTCTTTGGAGTAAATAGGAGTTTTGTCTATAAATCTGTATTTTTTCATTTATTAAGTTACAATGTCAACGAATCATATGTGGGGGAAAAGGGGGAAATTAATGACAGTTGTGATGTACTGGTTTCTGAAAGAAAAAGAAACTCAAGCCCCAATGAGATTTCTACTGTAGAAAAATATTAGCCATATTAAGAAGAAACACTTCATGAACATGTTTTGACAGTAAAATAGAGACTAATGAGATTGTAATTAGCAACAGTCAAAGACTGTTGGGGCAACAGAAGAGATTTCTGAAGTTATTAGTGTACTACTTAATTAGTGGCTTCTATGAACCATAAAAAATGTTGATACTTAATCTACACAAGAAGAATTTAAAGGATAAATCTAACTGAATCTGTTGATTTGTTTACAGCATTACTTAAGCCTATTTACAAAAGAACTTTGTACAACTGTAGTGAGAAACCATTAAAAAACCCAGGTGTGTTTAACTGACATTTCATGCCTATTATGCAGTCTTGAAGGCAAAATATAAATCCAAGATTTTAAAAACTCATCAGCTGAAGCAAAATGTATAATGAGATATATAAGGGAAAAAAACCAAGATAGAAAACAGTCATGATACCATTCCTTATGATGAAAATACCATGGATCAAAAATAATCCTTTTCTGTGGAATATACCTATTTCTTGACATTAATAAATTATTTGGGAACTTCGTGTAATGGTGTAATGCTACAGTTTTTAGAGGGTTTGCTCAGAAGGCACAGAAAGGCAAAAGAGCCTTTACAGGCTGCTTTGAAGGTGAGGAGGATCAGCTACTACTCCTCACATCTGCCATGAGCAGTAGGAGAAGACTGTGGTTAATTGCAGCATCAACTGGTTAGATTTTAGGGGAAAAAAGAAAAAAACTTGCAAAAATGTTAAAGAAGTACTGAAATAATTTATCTCATGATGTCACAGGATTCCTAACTCTGGAATTCCTGAAAAACAAGTGAAGACAAACACCCTTCAGGATACCCATGGTCAAATTAGAGAATCAACTCACTGTCAACATGATGATTCTGTGTTTCTGCAGTGTAAAATTTCTGTGTAAAATGTAACTCACCACATGATTCAATGAGTTTAAGTAAAACTCCTCAAGGGAGCGATATTGGGAAGGCAGGTAGTTAAGGCAATACTGATACAAACATGGGGATCAAGGAAGGGATCAGAAACATGCAGCTAAAATAGTAGTGGATGAGTTAGTTTACCAGGGAACAGAGTTTAAATCACTCTGAGAAATCAATGAGGAAATGCAAAAGGCACTGGGAATGTGCCAGAGTGAGAGGGACCAGAAGTAAGGGGTGCTGTTCAGCACAGCTGTAATGGATGATGCTGAAGCTGTTGAGCAGACGAAAACACAGAGAGGAACAGAGAAGAGGGAACATGTCAGAGAACTACCTTGTGACAAATGAACTGCATTGAATCAGCCTACTCAACAATCTCTAATTCCTAATATCATTTTCCTTTCAGAAAGGGCTCTCTCATTTGATAAGCTGGGCAGTGATATTCTGATGTGCAGAGACTCTAGGCCTTTGAACAAGGGGAAGAACACAGGCACACAACAGAGCAGAGAGTAAGTGCAGATATATTTGTCAAGGGATTTCTTTGTGGTGCTATGGCTTAGCCTATAGGGAAGATGCAAGCAGAGGCAAATCGAGTTACTTGGAAAAAATGCTGCTGATTAGCATATTGGGATTCTTGTTGTCTGAGTGGGTAGGGCAGCACTCAGCAAAGCAGTGACAAAAATATGTAGTGGGGAGCAAAATTTGTTATAGAAGCTGTGAGTCTCTCTAGAGAGGCTCTATAGAACCTGACAATCCCCTCGAAATTTACAAAACATGAAACCCGATGCATTTATACAACATTTAAATGACAACTCATTGCTTCTGCTTAAGGTAGGCACAGATTTGCCTGACGTCCAAAATAATTCTTTTTTCAATTTGTAACAAAGGGGAAAGGGAGATAAAAACAAGCTTATTTGTATCATCATTTAACTCTCTTTTGCTTCTCCCATTTTGCAATTGATACAGTTATTTCTGCAATGCAAGAAACCCTGCACACACACAAGGGTGCCATGGCCTCATAGCTCAGATGCTATCAGGGATCAGCAGGCTGCACGTGCAACATAAAGCGTGCCAAAAACAGGCAAACAAACAAGACTGGCCCAAAGGACAGAATATGTCTCTCCCGGATAATTTGCAATTACAGTCACATCTCTATAGGTATGTACATGCAAGCCAGAGAGACAATCGAATTTATGGGTTTTTTTACAGAGCAGTTTAAACAGCACTGCAATACAGATCCAACTTTTTGCCTTTGGTCTTTTTGGCAATGACCTTCTAAAATAGGGATGTAGCAATTCCAGCAAATACAATTCTCTGCTGCTTTAGGTAAATACTTCATGTATTCTCTTTTAAAAAATGCCTTTCATTTGTTCTAAAAGATTTCTGAAATTTGTTATGTTTTCTTAAAAGAATTAGGCCTTTTACCCTGACTGCTTCTACTGTCATGAAAACTGGAAACCTGTTTCCAAGTCTTCCTCTCCATTGCTTTTTGTTACCATAAACGTATATAAATAAAAATATATATATGCATGTATTTTTCCACCTTGAATCTATCTGTTCATGCACTATTAACTGTTTTTCTCACAAATGGTTCTGATCTTTTTCTTTTTAAATGTGTTCAAGGATAACATGAAACATATTTTCGTTAAAGGTTCACTTTCTGATTGAGCAAAGCAGCCTCCTTTAAGCTCTTCCTGCAAGGCAGGCTGAACATCTCCTTGATGCTCAAAAATACATATTTTATGTACCAGTCTTAGATATTGCATTGTTTCTCTTGGTTTGCTTTACAAAGAAACAGTTTGATTAAAACAACTACCTTGCCACACAAAATAGAAACATTTTAACAACCATATTAATTTCACATTTTCAATGGCTACATGGAACCTTCAAGACAGATACCTAACATTTTGTTCATCCAGCCATGATCCTGAATTTGGCAGCAATGAGACAAAATTCCAGCTACATAATATATTCAGAAACTATGCAGCGTATAGGAATTGTTTTTGCATATGAATTTTTTACTACACCTTCATTTTTTCCTTCCTTAAATAGTCAAAACCTTAAGCATTATTCTTTTGCAGCTGCAACAGTTAATTCTATTAACTATTTTTTCTTTTTTTTCCCCCAAACATCAGAATAATGATGGGGAAATCAATCTAAATATCAGATGTGATATCTGGTTTGATGTCAAAATTTCATAGCTGTGCTATATAAGTTTTTAAGAGCTCTACAAGATACTCATTTTTATTGGGAAAAAAAAATGCAAACCACTAGACAAGCCATTGTTTTTAAAATATTACAGTGACCTACTCATTTATTTCAAAACCAGACACAACATCAGTCATATCACAATATCATCATACCCAAAAATCTAAATAAAGGAAAAGTCATGTGCAAAAATGCTTCTTTACACATAACACTCTTTTCTGACATTTCTGTACTCATTAAATATTGTTGCTTGCATTTACTGCTAGCTTTTTGGGATCCCAATTTAAATATTTGAGAAAAACATTCTGATTCAAGTAACAATCAAAATGCAGATCTTCAATGGCTTACAAGCACTACCAAAAAGGTGGAAAACCATGCTTGTATCATAGTTAAAAATGCTGAATTTGGGAGCAAAGAAGGATAAACAAGCAAATGAGTCATATATCAGGTAACAGTGTTTGTGCAGCTTTCACATAAACAGTAGTGCTGTGATCACTCTTGAGCTGTGCATGTGTCAGCCTTATGTTCAGAAATCATATTTGCATTTTCTCTAACCAAAGAAAAATCTAAACTCAACAACAGCACTCATGATTTTTTTATATTAAACAATGCTTCAGAGCTCTAGGACAGTACTGAACCTGCACAAGAGGCTATATTGAATGTATGTAATCTAAAAAGACTTCTATTACCAAAAAATACACTTCAGAAGATGACTGTTACATTTTGATTTGACAATCTGACTCTATCCCAAAGGCTATGCTTACTGCACTTACAACACAAGTCCAATCAAATCTGTACCAAGCCAAAAAGTAATCACCTTCTGTGAAGACCATTAGCAGATTAAGCCTCGGATTAAAAAAAAAAAAAAAAGTTACATGCATTTATCAAAGGGCAGAAAACCAATAGCTTGTACATAAGCTATCTTTTCAATTGTATTTAGGTAAGTGATTAGTCTTCCTCTTATCACTATCATTTGACTATTTGACTTCATTGTGGCCATACTGTGACCCAAATACAGTAGATATATCAACAGCCAGATCAAGTCTGATTCCAGCTGCAGGCTTTTTATGTCTACTGATATATTAGGGATGGTAGCTCTCTTGGTTTTACTTACAAATGACTTTATTGAAATTAAGTGCATCTGTGGGAAAAGTAAACCAAACTCCAGAAATCATTTTGTTCTACCAGCTTTAACAAACAAAAGGAGAATGGATTGTATGAGTGAACGCACATAGTAAGGCTTCAAACACATTTTGTTAGCATACTTTCAAAGGCTGCAGCATTATGAAATTATGTATTTCAGGACTGGGTAAGGAAAAAAAACCTGTTGCATTACTTATAACTTGAGACCAAATTTGGATATTCTGGAATGAGCAAAACTTGCAGGGCAAATGAAGGGCATGATTATTGTGAGGTTTCCCTGAAGATTCCCACTGTCATTTTGTTCAAGAGAAGCAATGAGGATTTTCCAGATGAAGTAGGCCGTGATTCAGTGTCTAAACCTCTTGATCCTGTGAACTCTTTAAACTTGAGGCCATCTGCCACAGAAACTTTTTTCCACCACTTGTAGTATGCACCCACTGCTAACCATGCCCTTTGATTTACATCATGCTATCAGTTTTTCCTACCATTTCTGTGAAAATCAGAAAGACAGTTCTTGATTAATCAACTTGAGACAATGAAGTAAGAGAATATCCTTCTCTCTCTGACTGTATTTTTTACAGTTGCCTTATATTCCTTGGAGGTTTTCTTTCACTCCCGAGTGTGTATGGTAAACTTTCATTTATTTTATTCTTTACAGGACCCTCATTTTTCTCCAGAGAAATTGAGAGATTGTTGATCAGAGAAACCTTTTCTCCTACACGTCTTTTTTTTTTAGCAGCTTATGCTTGCTCCATAGGCAACAAAAAACTATTTATGCTTTCTTCTAGGGCACATGTTCTTTCTGACTTCCACCTCCCCCAGTCTTGTAAAATAAGTATCCTTTAATATTTTCACTGGTAAGAGCCTTAGGACCTTGCTCATGCCATGCCCATTGACTTAGGCTGTTACATGACCATAACAGTCAGTAGATAGAATGATTTTAATTTCTATATTTTTTCTAGACTCTATCAACTAGTCTAATTGAGTCTAGTTGACATGGATGATGGGTTTGAAGTCCATTTCATGGGTTTGTAATGTTTTTTAGAGTGCTGAGGTTAAGGACCCTTAAATACTTTCCACCCATTCATATCTTCAGATTTTATTATGGGTCTGGCTGCATCCCAGTCTCTAAATGTATGTCACAGACTTACAGGGCTGGTGAAGTCTGTCACAAACTACATATTTGTTTTGTACTGTGATTACATCTGTGACACCTAAGTTAGGCTGTTGTTTGGATAGTGATTTACCATGTGGAAAAAATGGACATTATGCCATCACAGAAAAAGAACTGTACAGACCAGTTTATTTAGGAGCTGTAGCCAGTGTCAAGCCTTTCACCCTGCTGAGTAGTTCAGACACAGCGACATTTCTGCCAGGAGTATTCTTGTCCTATGATTCAGATCTCCAGTTTAGGTAACAGCTGAAGCACACACATATGCCCACGTGCAGCTATAATTAATACTTAACACAGGAGATATAGAAATTCAAAGAAACACGTCAAGACTTAACACTTGCCTTTGTCTCTGATTCATTATTTCTCTAAAGCACTCTCCACAATGAGCTCAGGATCCCCAGTTGTTCTCCTTGGTTAGCTCTTGGAGCCACACATGTCAAAAGGTGAAGCACTCTTCCCTTGGTGTACTGAAGTATCTGTCTGATCCTTCTCAGAGCCTACTGTTCTCCTTCGTGACCTGAGTGCTTGCTCCTCTCACAATTCCTTCTTAAAATATCAGACCTTTGATACTTTCATCCTATTTTCCAGATTATAAAATCGCAGTTCACTGTGGAAAAGTCAGGATAAACAGGCTTTGGAATGCAGTTGTGTCACAAATGACACCTGAATGGATGAACTATTAGTATCTGACAGATACACAACAACACTTTTATGCCAAGCTTTCTACACATTAAAAATTTTAGTCCAAAAGAAAGATGTAATATATATTACAAATCATTTACTTCAAATCTTTAACAGAGAGAACAATCAGTAAATCCAATGCAAGGAAAAGGTCCAAGCCCTCAGAAAAACAGCTTTGTTGTAGGACATAAATAAGATCAAAAATTAAATTTAGAAAACTAAAGAAATCCCACCACAAAACAAAAAAAAAGCCAACTCCATACTCATGGTCCAGGCTGAATGTTCAAGAAGATCCAAAAATCTCAAATTCCACAGTAGGCTGATGCAGCATAGAAATAGCCATTACATCATCCAAGGGACATATAAATGTATGAGGTCTAGAGCTGGCTTCTGCAACTGTCAATAACAAGGAGCTGGCTGTAGCAAAGAAGGCTGAGGACCACCTTTTTCATTGAAATCATCCTAAGGGCTCTTAGGTCCCAAAATCACCCAGCAACCCTTTATCTCTTCCTGTTCTTGGGCTATCTCCATCCTTTAAGGTATGAAACACATCTTTCAGCTCTCTGCTGCACAGACATTCTCATTTACTTTGTGTAGAGCCAAAATTATTGTTTACTGTTGCTCAAAGTTCTTATTCTTAACATTAAGAAGATGCTTAGAATGAAAGTTCATGGTAATCATGTAGATGCACACATCAGTGTTTAATTGCTACTTCAATACTGATCATCAGTGCAGAGAACTCCAACCTTAACATTGCTAGTATTCAGATGTGTAAATGTGGCTTATAATTTGGGATCACATTCCATGAGTATGCAGTTCTTAAGGAAAAGGTTACACAGTCTCATTGTTACTCTCTGCACTTCACTAAAATATTGAGATAAGAATTCGACTTAGTCTAAGATGAACCAGTTGACAGTAACAGAATTCTTGCCCAAACATCACCAAAGTGTTTCTTATGTCCTCAAAGGACATCAGTTGTTTCTACGAAATTTTGTAACCTAAATGATCATTTTTAGGTTGGTGAGATGGAAAAAACAATTGTAGCTAGGAAGAGCAAATGACAGTCAGAGAGCCATTTCTATCTTTATTTATATCCCATCTATATGCAGCACTTCTAGACTCCTGATCAGACAATATTGCCACCAACAAAGTCACCAAATTTTTGATGAAAAAAAACTTTTATATATCTGCACATACATGTAATTCTGAGACCAGGGATGAATAGGTGAAACACATGCCTCTTTAATTATTTTTAATTATTACTTTCCTATCACAGCTTGAGTTATGAAACAGATCATTCATGACTTAACCATGATGCCACTTGGATTCATTCCAAGTTAAAGGTGCATGACAGAGGTTAAAATTATAAAAGCTGATGGTTAAAATATTAGAAGCAACAGAAAGTGTTATGAATGGAAAAACATATAGTATATACACTTTATGGACAACAAATATTAGATAACTCTTTCCATCCTATACCCCACCTGCCAGTGAATCTCCCAAACCTCCAATAAAGTGCTCTCACACTCCTACAAATATTAGATGACCCAAGGTCAATTAGGCGTGTTAGTCAGTACTGGGCCAAAGTCCAATTTATAATACCATATATCATAATTTTTCAGTGTCAAAAAAGTCAGTACTGTTATATGATTAGTTGAATCCATTCCAATCTGAAAATGCCGCTGGCTTCAATATTCTGACAAGACTGTCATCTCACTGAAGTCTAAACAATACAAGCAACGACCCCTGAAAGAAAAGACAGTTTAAGTTGCGTGTGTGATTTGAGGGAGAACAAAACCAGGCATGTAGTATATATATATGTACACACATATAAAGAATTAAAATTACCAGAGTATCTTTGCATACATATAAACAAATACCAAAGCTTTCAGACTGCAGGTATCAAAAATATAAGTCTCTTAGCAGGAATGTATTTGTGATACATTATGCTGCAACACATCATTTATTTCACAGCAAGGAATCTGTTTCAGTGAATTTCATGCATGCAGCTCTATTAAAATTCAGGTTTAGAACCATTCCCAGGGCACACCAGAAAGGAGGTATACATGCTTTGGCTCTCACTGTAAGGTACAGCAGAGGACACAAAGGTAGATACCTTCAGAAATGAGTTCACCACTACCACAGCCTTGTCTTCCAAACCAATTTGGTTACCTTTTGTGGCCTTCCCTTCTCTGGGATTGCAAAGGAAGGCCAACTTACCTAAAGTGACCTAATTTGTATCTGAACAATAGTCACATAAATCAGTTTTTCCACCAGTACAATCAAATCAAGTTTGTTTAGTATGCTGATAAAATAGCAATGTTAATCAGACTGAAATCAAATAGCAGCAGATTTGGCATGTGTTAATTCATTGTTTGTCTGAAACTCAGATGCCTGATTCAAAGCATCTCACATAGAAGTCTAATCTAGCACTGTAGTTCAGTTTTCAACTATTTTGGTCTTTAGCCAAAATCATGAGGGAGAAAGGCTGAATTTCTTTTCTTAGAGAAAATACGAGGCATTCTCTCAGATACATGGCATTTCACAACAATTGTAAGTTATACACTAGAAGAACTGGTAAGTATTTGTCAGCCTACAGCAATTCCCAAGAATCTGATCCATGCATATTTAAATAACTTTTGGAATCCTGCCAGACTGACAGCTACAGTTAAAGGAGGCCAAAACTGATACATTAAATAGCACCATGATTACTTTTTATCTTCTTTATTTGGGATAGATGCAGAATCAGCCCAGCTGCAAGTTGAGCGTGACTTTTAAGTCACTGACCAGAAAAAGAACTTGCTAGAGTTTGCTCTTTCTTTTCAACTTGAAAGACTTCAAGCTTCTATCCCAAACATTATCAACAGCAACTAGGAAAAGGATTAATCAATTATTTTTTCCAGTTAGCTGAAAATAGCAGCATTCACATAGCCATATTTTTTCCTGGAGAATTAGTGGAATATTATTGGATTTTGTAACAGTGGCCTAACATTTCAAGTCAACAACAGCTCCTTCGTCAAAAAACCCAACACAATTTTAAAAAGTGAATGCTTAACAGCATGCATGTGGTGGCTGCAGAGAATGGACGGAATGGGAAAGATGATTCTCTAATTGAGACAGGACACTATGTACCATCCTCTTCCTTAAAAACGGCACTAAATGTAGCATATATAGTAAGGTTTATGTCCATTGTCCTCTAAGTGAAAACCTTAAGTTTGAAATCAGTGTCAAAGTGTGCAGAGCAGTGGAGTCTTTTCATTTTTTACAAGACATATTTATATTGCATTGCATCTTTTAATCAAAGCTACAGCAGACTCTTTCACTCTTCCCCTATATATAAAAACAACCATCCTTTGTCGTTTATTCATGATGTGTTGCAAAACACAGCTTTGTTTTGGTGTTGGGAGATTGGAAGGTGAAATGGAGGTCACCCAGTTCCCTGAGGTCAGCCAGCACTAATAACAGCAGCCTCTGGAGAACACCAGCAGAGTCCTGTTTCTCTCAAGGTCAAGCAACTGCTGTTATCATTCAATGAGAGAGTAATAAGACAATGCACAACTCTTTTTTCTTCAGGGGTAAAGGACACACATCCATACTATTCCAACGGTTTTAAAATCTTGTAAACAAACTTTTGCTCACAGAAGGATTTAAAAATATGGAAAATATGTGCAGTAACTTCAGTAACAACCACTTGAAAGCAGTATTTTCTGGTTTTCAATAGAGATCAACTAATAATTAATAAGTACAGATAACATATAATGAAATCTGTGCACTTGGGCCTTAATTTAGTGTGAGGGAGTAAAGAAGAAAATCAATGAAATATGTTAATTCATTTATTAAACTATGCATATGTTCCTGCCTTATACAGAATCTTGGTTACCTGCATACCAGTAGACCCTCACTCTGCACATCACACACCCTTCTCCATCCTCATCTCTCTTGCAGACCCACTTGAGCCAGCTTCTTCCTTCTCAGAGTTTGTCCTAGCCCTGTTTTCACAAATCTCAATGCACCATCCAGACCTAAACTGCAGGCTCCCTTAATCCTCCCAACACACATCCCAACACCCTTCTCATCCCATATTTGCCTCCCTATGCACACGACATTCAAATACAGAGTTGTTTTTCCAAACAGCCATGCACAGGCAACTAAAACACCAAAAATGGGTGTGTCCACAAAGAAAATAGGCAAATGGTAGCCTGAACTTTGGGTATCAGTAAATCCTGCACCCACTTCTAAGCCATTGAGGGTAATGTAATCCACTTCAGTAGAGGTGGGATCAATCAAACCCAACTCTCTGCACACATGTATTCTTATCCAAAAGTTTACAAATACCAAAAGATGCCCACGTTATTATCAGTATCACTTGATCTAGAAGTCTGTGCAACTAAATTTAGAAAAGCTGAAAGAAAACAGAGCTATCTTCGTGCCTGTTTGATAAAGTTACTATAGTATTTATTTTGTTAGTGATATTTTACTTTTGTTTTTCAGTATAGTATCTCTAGTATGACCACTGTTGAACATGATGTTAGACTATTATTAAAAACCCCACACTTAGAAACAAGAATATTGCCAAATTACTTTGCTGTATTTTAGTTTAATGTACATACATATCAAAATGGAATGCACCATGCTGTTACACAAAAATATCCTACAATGCCAGAATCTGACACTAGTACTCTGAGGCAATGCTACAGGAATCCAGAGCAGGCAGAGACCTGTTTGTTGCATGAACTGCAATAAAACCCCCAAGTTTCATTACATCCTTTTATGACAGAGATGTCACAAATCACCAGGAGTTATAAACAGCTGTATGTCAAAGCAAGATGCCAGTATTATAGCAAGGTGACTTTCCAATTTGAAGCAAAATTGTTAAATTTTTTCTCTCTTGCAAAGTGTTTTGCTTCTTATTTCACCAATTTATTCAAAGTTTATGGGGAGACTTTTGAGCATCTCTTTCAGACGTCAATGACTTTACATATTTGCTCTAAAGAAATGTATTGCAGGTAAAATGAATTATTCCAGTCAATATATGATTACTTGCTCTATGACAGTGCAACGTTGCAAAGAAGAGATTGTCTTCATCTTTTATGTTTTATTTTCCACAGTAGATAGCAATTCATATTTTTACACTTTCACTCTTTTTAGTGCAATGCACTTGTTTAAAGAGCAGCAAAGAAAGCTCATGTCAGTATGTTAAAATATAGCCAAGATCCGCAGATAAAGTGATTTTACTACTCAGTCTCAGATACCTCTTTTGAAATTTTTTGTAGTGATGGCCATAGCAACAATAGTTTGGGTGCTTTCCAAACAAAATCGTCAGCACAACAGAGAAAACTATAGGTCAAGTTTGTGTGCTTTAAAGGCAATTCTAAAATGAGCAGTGTTAAATGTGGATAGAATTAACTATATATACATACATTTAAAAAAAAGAGGGATTTAAGAATTGTCCCCACAAAATTAATAATTTTTCAAAAGGAAAAGTTACTATTAGCACTGTTAATACATTATGTCCACATAACCAGAAAGCACAAATCCTCTCTGAGACAATACATGCCACAAGGGGATAACACATTATCTACAGCTGGAGCTCCTATCAGATGCTCACTTAGCAAGTTAAAAACATGGATTTTCAATGGTGTGCATCCACATTAGGATATCTAATTCTGACCACCCATGACCATTCTCTCCAGGGCAAGGTAATGGGCCAGATACTCTGCTACATAAACTTAGCCTGTAACAACTGACTTTCTTGAAGTTAAGGTGATAGACATCATCAGCATGTGACCTGCATATTTGCTGAGTTTAAATCTTAAATTGCTGTTTGTCTATTTTTGATAGATAAGGAGAACAAAAAAACAAAATTGTGGTATGGTAGGTTGGTTTTTCAGGGTTTGAAACTGGAGGCAGGAAGGTGTTGCATATGAGAACAATTATTTTATTGCTCGGAAATAATTGAAAGCTGTCTTTTTTTAACCTTTGGAATGGAAAGTAGGGGAGAAAAGTGATAACTGTACATACACACACACAGAGACACGTATATATAATAGTAACTATACCAAAACAGCCTTACCCTATAGAAATATCCATCTTCTTAAGTGTTAACTAAAATCCTCAAAATATATGCTTTCTTCTTAGATAAGAAAGTTGAAAAAAACCTCTCATCAACATACTCTATTATTTAAATTGGGCAACATAGCTACAGAAAACAATACAATAAATTTAAAATATTTAGGCATTCTTAGGTCATAAGACTAGATAAGAACTTGCTTTCCATCTTACCATCATAGCAGTTTACCACATTTTAAATGCTGGGACATCAACAAAATGAAAAAACACCAAAGCAAAAAAAATAATTTTCACTATTAGAAACAGTCACCATGGGAAAAAAAGCACTTCACATACATTAATTTTATCATTTTGAATAATGCAAAGTCGATGGTTAACTATAAAACTTGAGTTACAGCTCCTGTAAATGTCTGATTAAAAATCACTCATTGTCAGCTTCACTGATAATTTGCTAGTAAATTACATCCTTCCACATATTTCTGAAATTCTTTCATAGTTAGGTGAACTGGACAAAATGAAAATTTAAATTTCAAGCCCAAATATTCCAGAGAATAATTTCTCCTGATGGCTGAAAGCTGGAGCTATTCCTATTTTACTGCTGGCTTTTGATCAAGATTAACCATCCAGTTTTGGAAACTTCTTTCTGTTTCCCTGTACTTGGAACTAAAATAATATTTACACTCAGTGAACATTTCACAGTTGCTTCTCAGTCTAAACCATCTCTGCTTATCAAAACCATGTATAATTGTGACTCAGACATCAAGCTGCAACTGTAAACATGCTAATCCAAAATTAAAGGATCATTACTCACATAATAGAAGACAAGTTGAAGCATTTCATAATGACACAGAATTTCCCTTTTGACTACTTCTGATCTTCAATCTATTTTGGCCTGAGGTCAGCTGGCAAACAGATACCATAGATTGATTTCTGTGTACACATGTTAATGACTCCCCTTTCCATCCTTTGGCTCCAAATTGTCCTAAATTGGCATTGACTATGATGATATTCAGAAAATAGACTTCATAGAATTGTCCCAGTGCTGGTTATAAATAAAATTTAAGGTTCAAAAGAAAAGAGTTTTTAATACTCCAAGGGATTACTGAAATTGATCCTAACACTATTTCAATATGCATAGTTTAACTGAGCTCATCACCTTTCATGCACTGCATTCACCTTTTGTAAGCATAGAGAAACTTACTGTTTCAGCAAATCCAGATTTTTCTATAAATACTGGATCCTATTTCCCTTTCAAAACTATAAACAATTCACTCTGAAAGACACCAGCCTAGGAAATTTGAGCCTCAAAAGGCTGACACCTTTCTCTCTTAGGATCAGGCAGTATTACACAATCAGAATGTTTATTCTTGAAGCACACAAGATGCTTAAATGACTCCTTAACTTCTGAAAGCGTTTTTTCCTCTTGCAATGTTAACTCAAAAATCACCAATACAGAAATGACAGTTTCCTAGCAGTTACTGCAATAGAAAGTCTGTAAGGGAATGCATATAGAGTTGGCCAGAATAAAGTTTACTCTTTCCAACAGGGATGATGAGTTTACTCTACATAACTACTGAATAATAGCAACATAAGCATGTGGTCCATGCCCAGATACCATAAATCTACATAAACCAAATTACAATCCCTGTGTGAAGTCTTCCCTAAAGCAAAGAACTGCTGGGCTGCACCACAAGTAGTACAGGTGCCTGGCTGCTGGCAGGCAGAGAACTGTGCCTCTTTTCAATATTGCTTTTGCAGCATTGAAAATTAAAAAAAAAAAAAATTGACTATGTGACTGTCTGCATGAATAAGCAGCAAAACATGTGTGTTCCTTTTACACCAGCAGGTAATTCCTTCATGTTACAGCAAACTGGTCTGTGCTTGGAGATTTTTGAGACATAGAAAGACAGATTTGATAGGAAACTACCCATCTGAATATAAAACTTCTTAAACAGCCAACTCCTGCAATTTTTTTCCAGAAGCCAATTCTTCTGTATTGTAAGTGAAATAACAAACAAACTGATGAGAATACTTAAATAGTTGTGATTTAAATCTTGGCTTCCCCTTCAGACTTAATCAGCTATCTTTTCTCATTTTATATTTGAGGACACAATCTTCAGTCTCCCTATATGTACCATAACATATTTAGGCATTCTAATTTCCAGATTCAATCATCTCAGGCATATTTACATATTTATTAGGAGAAAGGTTAATACAAATCATTCTGTTTGGATTCTGTTGCAAGCTTTTTGGGTAGGAGCAATATAAGTCAAGTGTAGCCATTGCTAAATCATTAATAACCTCCTGAAATCTTGATTTTTACTATTCCTGTTTCATATGCTGAAATAATTACAATGATAAAATGAAATGGAACTTTATAAATGGGCTTATTATTCTGATTTACAAATGGATAGAAAACCTTTGAATTCATCAATATATAGATTGCAACAATGAAGGATTTTTACTATCATTACTCAAAATCTGAGGAACTTCATTCTTTTCTTGAACATAAACCCTGCTCATCCATTTTCATGGACTTGTCAAGAAAACATAATTATGCAACTGTCACTCAAATTAAATGAACTTAATATATTACTATCTACAATAAGAGTGAATGTTTACCTAGGAAGCTTTTCCTTTTGTAAAGAGACAATATGAGACCTGCATGGCATTGAAAATATTATTGAAATGATAAGAGAAGGAATAAAGTATAAAAATATTAGTATACCTTTTAAAGGAGGTATACATGAGAAATATTGACCTAATAATCAAGTGAAATATTACCCTAATATTCAAGTTTGGTAAAATGCTGAGCGCTGGACATAGATGCTATATATTGCAGAATTGGCTGAACATACTAAAAAACATTCACAAATTTTCAGAACAAATGTGCTCTATATAAAGTACAGCCCCACATGTATAGGCTGTGTGTGTCACATGTTTGAAATGCACTCATTTAAACACATTGTCAGCAGCAAAAGCAAGATCAGAGAACTGAGTGGGTTGGATGTGGCCTGGTTAGTGAAGGATGATATGGCAACCACTGACAAGGTTCAACAAAACTTAATTGTCTAATTCTTCACAGACCATAACAGCTGGGTTTGGGAACTGTCCCAAACTGGGGAGTAACAACCTAGAAACTACTTAAAGAAACTGGACATATGAAAACCCATATAATTAGAGATTATTTAGGCGTGGGTGCTGAACATAGGCTGTTGTACCTTCAGGGCCATGTCTATGATTTAAAAAAACCTGGAGGAGGATAATGGGAGAAGCTGTAACGGCTGGGCAGATGCAGGGACCCAGAGGCCTGGCCAGCCCCAGCACAGTCACAGCAGCCAAGGTCATGAAGCACATTTTCTGAGAAATTACTCACAATGATAGTAAGGATAATGAGACAGTATCATAAATGTTCAAAATAGATCTAACAAAGGAAGATCATTCCTGTGCATGAGGGGAAAACAGTGAAATACAACTTGATTTCAAGAAGACATATTGACTCTAAGAAGACTTTTTATGTTGATACCTGCAGTATTCTCATTAACAAGATGAGAACTGGACAGACTTCTACATGGTTTGAAAATTGTCTGGACTGCTGGGCTCTTAAATCTGACAAACAGTAGCTCAAGTTGTAGCTGGTGTTTGCTATGAAGCACAGTAGTCCAGGGACTGATGCTGGGGTTCTTACTGTTCATACTGCACTGTATTTGCCATGACATTAAGTGAAGAAAACTGCTTGACACACTGAATTGCAGTTTCAATTCACAGGCAGCTTTAGAAACTTGAAGACCTTTCAGTGTGTCAACCCTTTCTAATCTACCTAAGTGTACTTACGTGAGTAAAACATTCTGTACCTGCAAGTTTCTTGTTTTTTCTAAAATGAATTTAATACAAACTAAGTACTGTTTGTGTTTGTGCATGGAGAATAGCTGTGCCAGCGTTTACAACATTATTTGATATTACAGAAATGACAAGATTGGATTCCCTACCTCAAACCAGCAACTCAGAACCACTTAGTAATTTCTACTAAAGTTTTCAGCCAATAAAACTTGCTTCCCAGAGCTGTCCTTGATTTATATATGATTTGAAGTCAACTAAAAGGACATGTTTCTAGTGAGTGAATTGTTTTATGAGAAAAACTGGTTCTTTCCCATTCCAAAGAGGCAGCTAAAATCAGATCTGTGATAGAAATAGCCTTCCCTTGTGGTTGCTAACCACATTTGTGTTACACATCGGAAAGAAAGAAAATGATCCTAAGTCTATAAACTGTGGCATCCTTTTGCAATCACAGATGAACAGTAACACACTGAAACCAACACAGACCAACTGGAGAAGGAAGTAACATGATACCCAGTAAGCACAAGTAGGCATTTTATGTATTCTATGTAATAGGCACACAGAAATTTACAAAAAGTGACAAGAAACCTCTCAGAAACTGAAGAAGTCTACTGTGATCACAGAATCCCTCATTCCAGTCCTGTATATGCTACTTTTATACAGGGTGGGACTAAGGTTCCCAAGCAGGCTGTGTCAATGTATCACAGAAATCCATGTTTTCTGGTTTGGTTCCTTGGACCAAATTCCATTTAGGAGTAGGAGACAAATCAACTGTATTCCCAAACAGCACAGTTCAGTTTAGTTTCACCCAAAGGAATCTAATATACCTCGGGCATCCTGTAGTACCAGGCCTGGTTAACAGGTATTCCTCTTAAGAAACAAAGGTCTCCCAAGTTACCATCCTCAAATTAAAACATTAGGAAAGGTTTACAAGAAGACATAGGTAACATCAAAATTGCTTATAAATTTCTCAGAAAAGTTGAATTCATCCTATTTAGGTATCTTCTGCCCATTTCACATTCTTTGCTTGGACTTTTCATTGCAGATGTGGGCGTTTTTCAGAAAAATAAAAAATCAGTGCCAACAAAAATTTGAGCTTTTAAGAAAAAAACAAACCTTGCACAAACTAAAAACTAAACCAACATTTTCTTTTACTTTGTCTAAGAAATAGAAGGGCCAGATTATTAACTGTAAGTTCAATCACAATTAATTCTCATCATACAATTACTGCCTCACATTCCCTTTTCCTCCTCTTCCATCCAAAAGTGTAGACAACATGCCTGTAACCAAGACCCACACCACTCCCAAAGCCAAACTGAGAGACCTAACACCTGAAGGTTCCCCTCAATCCAGGCAAATGTCCTAGCTAGCAAGAAATGCAAATTTCAGATTTAAAAAAAAATCTACACTTCCACAGTGCCATTTGTATTTGGAGCGATTGCAAAGAGTGCTGAACATTGTTATTAATAAGAATCCCTGTTGTTTTACTCAGTGATTTATCATCTTTACATCTAAGAAGGAGGAGGCCAGGTTGGAAAAAGGAATTTATTCACTCAAGGTGGCATTTCTCCTTCCACTGTCAGCTGCTGAAAAAAAATTGGCAATTTTTTCTTACTTAAAGACTGCATAAAATGGTAGCACAATCCTGTTCATTCAGGTTCACAATAAAACGTGCTGCCCAAAATATATTCTTCAGAGAATACAACTTTCTAATATGACTGATCATTCTTCCTCAGTCAAATCTCCAACACATACCAGTAAATAATACTCCATGTCTTTTATTTTATAATTTATACAGAGTTACAGAATTTCAGAATTCGTATTACTGCTAGAAATTATCACATGTTCTGTGACTTAAAACACTAGAGAAGCTGTATTTATTTACTAGTTCTGTTTTGATAATTGCTGTGAAAGTTGACCAATATTTTTATGGTTTTGATGGATATGACAGTCAGTAATCAATCACAATGTTAACTTTTTATAAAGCAATTGAAAGATAAATGTTATAGCATTAAAGCACAACACTGAATTGGCAAGTAGTACATGGTTGCCTATTTTTCTAATGAAGTGGAAATAATCAATCCTTCAAAGCATAGCACATGTGTCATCCTGTTCCTCTTCAAAACATTTTTCATAAATCTCACAGGTTTTTCACTCAAAAAACTCTCCCAAACAAATTCTCACTGACAAGTTTTTTTGTTCTCTGCAAATGGTAGCCAACAAAAAGGAAGCTCCTCATATTCATCTAGCTGCACTTTGCTCCATTTTTTCCAGCCATAGACTTTATTTTCCTGTTAGGATTATGGGGCATTCCCACAGAAGGTGAATGGCAAAGTGAAAGATGATATTGAGAAGTCATATTCTCTAGAAGCAAGCAAGGAGAATGGTTTCTATTTCCTGTTTATGTCACTCCACTCCCCTTGCCAGCAACATCATCCAGAGAATTTACAGGTCTCCCTCCCAGCTCTAGTTTTATTTTCCACTCTGTTGTGCTTTGTTGGAGTCAGCTGTCTGCAGTAACAGATGATCATTTTGGGCTGTTACACAGCATTACCCACAAGACTCTTGGTTCTGACAAAAAGGCTTTGCTCATTTTTATGTCTACATTCAGAATATCAAACCAAATTAATTACTTTGTTCTGAAATGTCTCAGAATTATATCTTTGATTTCTATACAGAGTTATTTCATCAGCTCCCTTTAGAAATATAAATCAAATTACGTCATGCAAGTAAAGCTTATTTAGGACTTCTTTCTACCAGAGTTATTGCACAGAATCAAGAGAACAAGGGTAACAAGGGCAATACCAAACAAAACCTACAGTAAGGACTGAAAAAAAGATAAAATACTACCTTTGGTTTAGGAAAAAAGACATAATTATGGCAAAACACACTTCACACTTCACAAAGGAAAACGTTTGCTTAGTGGAGAAAATTAAAAAATTTGTCCATGGGAAATAGCCAAATAATTAATTTCATTTGCTTGCCAGAAACTTAGTTTAGACACTAGGAAGTTAAAACATTATAAAATTAAAAACTCATGTAAAAGACAGTTGACACAGTATCAGACTGCCCATGAATATCATGAAACCTCTACTAACATAGGTTTAAGACCAAGTAATCTTTCCAAGGCTGAACTAAATGTTCCTTCTAATTCAATTTTCTACAGCACTTTGACTTTGCTCCCTAGAACTGCATGTTCAGATATTAAAAAATAATACATTACAAATGTCAGAACTGCCATCACAACATATTTTTAATGAGCTAGAAATTAAAATACTGAGCTTTGTGAAGCAAAAGAAGTCACACCAGCTGAACTTTCACTGTAGTCTAATAAAGACAACCCCTGTTAAGAAGTATTGTAGAGAAGGGTTTGACAATAATAGGGATTCCTATGTGTTCAGCACAATACAAGAGTGATGGCTCATACAAGCCAAACTTCAGACAACCAGGATAAAAGATGTGTTGTCACAGTACAGAAGGATATTGAAGGAACAACAAAGTGGAAGACAGAATTGACACCTGCAAACATCTCATTAGAATGAAAAAATTGATTGAATACTTTACTAAATGTAACTGATCTTTCAAACCACAAAGCTCGCAATTTAATTAGTCCTACCTCAAACAAACAAATGAGAAAGATTTGCAGCCATACAGAAGAATTACAACATTGACAGTTGCTGGCTTACAAGGAAAACCAAACACACTGATCAAAAAACCAAAATGTATCAAGTATTGCCACGTGTGGCCATGTATGCATATAAGATGTCTAGCATATTAAGCCTTTTTCATATTACAAGTATGTTGTCTATAGAATATATTGATTACATTGGCAATATATAAAAACAGTAATGCATTACATAGTATGTTATATTGATCAGTTATATAACTAATTCTTAATATGTTATTTCTATGCACACATATATATGCACACACATTTTTGTAATGTGCATAAGAAAGTTCTCAGATCCAGAGGAAAACATTTCACTAGATACATGAAACTTGCTTAGATCAGCCACAGCTTGTAGAGTGAATGACTCATTTTCAACTCACAAGACTACAGTAAGTAAAGCCGGTAAGGCAGGGACTTGGCATGGATTTGCCGTATTTCCAGTGCACTCTACACATCTGAGGTCACATCATACTTCAAATATTTATAGTCCTTATTTGCATTTATTATGTCTGCTTTTAATGAAGCTACTTTTTACTTTACTAACATATTGCTAAGACTCTGATGTAAAAGTAGCCCTGTTGTGCTACCTATACATGGGGAATATGCTTACCTTCTTTTAGTTTGCAGTTGGGGGGATTTGTCATAGTGCTAAAATAGCACTTGGGATTCTTGAGGATGATGAGAGACCAATAAATTTGGAATAAAGGCGGTTACAGTAAATTAGAAATAAAATATAGCAGCAAAACCTTAACCCCTGCACTGGAGTACAAATGGAACTTGTACTTTTTTTATACATAAATGCACATATCAATATGTAAAGCTACACAGCACTTATCTACAGAGGATACATAAACCATGTTTTTCTTCTTTAAAATCAGTTTAAAATTATCAGTTAATTGACTATGGAC
The DNA here is from genome assembly GCA_024734555.1 of Trochalopteron elliotii. Lineage (NCBI taxonomy): Eukaryota > Metazoa > Chordata > Aves > Passeriformes > Leiothrichidae > Trochalopteron > Trochalopteron elliotii. The sequence continues at coordinate 2,085,435 of JANPWX010000215.1, forward strand.
TTGAGAAGGAAGTTGTGGTTGACAATAACAATGTTATTCTAATAATATTTTATCAGCTACAGTAAACAGATTTTGAGCATTCTTACAGTACTTTGAAAAAGCATCTTTCTAAATTACAAAATAAGACCTACTGCAGATACAGTTATTTTGTTATTCTCTGAATTTCAACTTGAATAAAAACAACAGAAACTCCTTGAAAACAGGGAAAGGGTTACATTCCAATTAAGTGTATTCATTTTTTCCCAAGGCAATCCTTTGGAACTGCACAAAATCCTGTTCAACAAGCATTCAATTTTTCATTGAAAAGCATCAGAAACCAAAACACAAATTAACAAACAGCAAATACACTTTTTTTGAATTTTCCTAGTGACATATTTTTTGCAGGAAACAGAGATATGCAATGTGTAGCAAAAAAGATATGCAGGCATTAAGGAAGGTTCTCACAGAGGAGATGCTCCAGACACTTAATCATCTTTGTGACCAGAACTGGACACAGCACTCCAGGAGAGACCTCACTGGTGCTGACTAAAGGGGAAGGATCCTCTGACATGCTGGCAGCACTCTTCCAAATGCACCTCAGGGCACTATTGACCTCCTCTGTCACGGGGCACACTGCTGGCTTGTGTTCAGCTTGGCACCACCAGGACCCCCGGCTCCTTTTCTGTTGAGCTGTTTTGCAGCTGGGTAGCCTCAGCAAATATTGGTGCCTGGGGTTATTCCTCCCCAGATGCAGACTTTCCACTTGTCCTGACTGAAATTCAGGAGGCTCCTGGCAGCACATTTCTCCAGCCTGTCAAGGGCCTCTGGATGACAGTGTGACCCTCTGTCATCCCAGTCACTGTTCCGTGTTAGGTGTCATCAACAAACTTGGTGAGAGTGCACTCTCACCCATCAGTCAGGTCACTGATGGATAAGACTGGACCCAGTGTTACCCCCGTGGTACACTACTAGTTACTGGCCTCCAATTACAGGCCACAAGTTGTAATCAGGATAGTAGTTTTGGCATCCTCTTTTGCATTATCTTTGTAGTTGTACCACAGAATGCTATAGAAGTCATGACATGCCAACAGTGCTACTCCTATATTTCATGAAAACATGAAGAAAATTAATTTATCCTTACTACAGTAGAGTAAGTCACACCTTATGGGTATAATTTCTATCCAAGAGTCACCTAATTCAAGTCAGTATCTCCATGAAGAGAGCTTAAAAGAATTTGCCTCATCCAGGTATCCACATCAAAACTCCAAACACATTGGGACTGAGAATTTATCCATTTTTCTGTACCTATCAGAGCAAAGCAGCTCTAGCAGCCTGAGGGGTCAATAGACCAAATAGTAAATTTTTTATTAGGTTTTTTTAAACCCACCTCATTCTCCCTTTCCTCTTCTTTTCGTATCTCCAAATTCATGCTTTCCTTCATATCTAGCATTTATCTTTCAGCAATCAAATGCTCTCTTTCGTCCCACTTCTGATTGTCTCTCATTGCACTCCCATATTTCCCATCTCCTAGATCTGCATATATTAAACATCTTACTTGCTTCGTGGTACATTCAAGTATTTGGATATCTGATTTAGGTCATCCTGTAAATAAAAATCTGTAATTAAATGGATAAAAAATTTTGAAGCCAAAACCATTTCATTAAGTAATGCATTCAGTATTAAGGAGTATTTTATATGTTACTCAGGATTTAAAGTAAAATGTCTTCTCATCTCTCTTTCTCTCTTCTACATGTTTCATTAGCGTGACCAGTTTTTGACAGCATTTTTCTCACATTCTGTACATTGCTGTGTATTTGCAGAAACGTAGGATGCCAGAACCTGCTGTTTATAATCCATTTAATTGTATCTTAAAATCAGAAAGGAAGACAAAACCTGTTCAAACATCCCAAATAGCTAACAAAGCAGATCACTTGCCGCTACTGTCATCAGTCCCCTTCAGGTAGTGACCTGTAGTCCCCTAAGCAGAGATTTTGGGAAGATAGGGCAGAGGAAGATTTCCTGCCACTGCTGCCAGAAGTCTCGTAGCAGTTACTTGCCATGTCTCAACAAAAGCTACGATTTCTGTAAGCTGGTATTGGAGTTGGGGGCAACAACTCAAGCACGGAGGAAGCTTTTCTTCCAGAACAGCAGCAATTTACCAGTCACATCAAAGCATGCAATATGCCCTGACAGGGCTCTCCCACTCTGTTCACACATTGCTGAGTGCCCACTATAACTATTTAAAAGCTTGGCTTGCACCAGATTTTTAACAGAGCCTGAAAATCTATACAGACAATTATATAATGGCTCAGGGAGGGAGGAAGAGGGGTGCTCCGCCCAATGCAACCAGCACAGACCCACAGCCACTGACAAAATTTCTTTTGAGTAACTTCTTAGCTCAAATGACACTGATTAACTGGAGTTCATGGTGCCATGCTCACTCAAGAGCCAGCACTACTCATCAGTGTGGGTGCATGGCAAGGAGAGCAAGACTCCTTCCTGAATTGCTGTTTTGCAGCATCACAGATTGAGGGTCAGGAATTCAGCACTGGGTTAATTTTTGAATTGGGTCATACACTGAGAAGAAATATTAAGAAAAATAGACATAAACAGTGAATTTAAGGTAAAACTTTCATTTCAGCTGTAGGATGAAATTTAGAGACTGATATAGAAGCTTGATTGCTTTTGAGTGAAAAACGCAGAAGAACTGATATACAACTGAAAAAGAATGTTGAAGTGTGGCCAGTATATGAAAGAGTCATGTCATATGCACGTCCCCTTACTGGGGACAGTGGTTTGAGGGTTTTTCTCCCGGATATTCCCATTTACACATCTCTTAGGAAATATTTTAGTCTCTGAAGCTCTTCCAGGTTTAAATTTTGCATTTGATTGTTTAATGCAATTAAGTCCAAAATTAAGGAAAGAGAAATGTAAAGGAAATAAGAGAACCATAGGGGAGGCAAACCAATTTGGTTGTTCCATTCAAGGGCTTCTCTTTCTAATACGTTCTCCTGAAAATAGAAATGTGCCCAAATAATGGTTTGTGATCCAGCACGCAATTGCATGGCCCACAATGGAGTTGTGCTTTTATTTTTGTTTAAGGATTCACTTACTATATATTTTAAATTCTTTGGCCTATTTAACTCCAACATGATGAAAAAAATTAAAGCTTACTAAATATTGTTACTTGATGAGCAGTGTAAGGAATAGACAAGTTTAAAACAACATCAGAGCAACATTTTCAACCACTATTTAAAATAAGTTTTAGTAAGAAATAATAAGTTCTATGTATTATTACTATACCTATACACTCATTAATTTTACAGCATATGCTATTTCCTCCAGTACCACTCATTATTGGAGTAATCTATAACCAAACTCCTGGTAAAGCCTGCCTGTAAGAAAAAGACCAGCTCCAAAGATTTATGTTCTTACAAGGGCTGGATGCAGACTGGTATGTCAGGAGTCCTACAGTTCTATTCTGTACCACCAATATCCAGACATTTCTTACTTACTACATTATTTCGGTCACACAATAAGCAATTAGATGAATGTGAGGAAGACAACTAAGAAGGTACACTTACTAAAAATAATTCCAGAAGCCCTTTGACACATGGCACAAAACTTTGCCCTTTAAGAGACCTTGGCCTCATTCCTAGCACTAACAGGTGAAAAAAAAAATCACATATAACAAAGGAATGATACCCATTTCCCATTCAACACTAAGCTGCTTCCTAACCAACTAATGAAGCTTTAAAGAGTGGAAAGAAGCACCAGCAGTACAGGACCTTGAAGGTGAAAGCTGCAGAGTGCACCTTCAGCACCTTGATAAGGGTGACAAAGAAAAGCAAGGTCAAGAAGCAGGGCAGCACAAGCCTGTGTCAGAGAGCAGATCATGCCAGCTCAAAGAGAATGGGATCATATAAGCATAAGACATCAGCACTGGAAGGCAAACTCTCCTAAATAGTACATTAATATACTCCAGACCAGTCAAGGAAAACATCTGAACAGCAATTAAGGAAATACAATCTCAAATAAAACCATTCTAATTTTCATGCTGTTAATGTTACACTAAATGTTGCTAATACTGCTGCAAGACTGTGGCAAATTTGTGATAAATGGGGATGAAAAAAATCCCTTGAGTGTTAGAATTACACATTGGGACTAGAAAACCACCAGAAAATATAAAATTTAAGAGATTTAGATAACTGGATGAAATAATAATGTGTGAATATCTAAAGGTATTTGTTTCCTTCTCATTTTTTAAAAAGCCATAAACATGTTCTGAGAGGAAAACATGAGAATATACCACTGTCATTGGAACATTTGGCTTCAGATTGCAAAAGCAATTCAAAAAGCACCAAAACAATCATTACTTTTAATGTGACTTTTTAAGCCTTATTAAAAAAATATCACTTATGAATGAATGCAAGCTGAAAACACAAAGTGCAGCAAAGACTGCTGGCTGATGCAGAGAAAAGGACAAAGAAAAATTTTTTTGAAGAACATTTATTTATAACAAAGAAAAAAATGTGTATGAAACTGAACAGGTAACAGTATACTTTTCCGTTTAAACATTGTCTTATGTGGGTTCATCATCTATGAAGCTTAACTGATTATAAACCAACCTCAAATATTTGTGGATCCATGGTTAATTACAACAGAGCTTATTGTTTTTCAAAAGATGTTCTACTTTATCTTTTATGAACTCCTAATATGCCAAACATAGTTTCAAATTGCCACATTGCTCTGCGATTAATAGATCAAAAAGAAACCTTTATTGACAGTTCCCTGGAAAACAGTACCAATTGATTTGTCTTATCCACTTACTTTTTAAGAAAATGATGAAACACAAACTAAAAGAAATCGGAACTGTATGTAATTGTATTCCAAGTGACATAAAACAAAGAATAGAGTGATAAATCAAAATATACATAAATATTCTTCTGAAGTGAATAATAGTAAATGAAAAAAAAAAAATCTCAGTTTTCAGACAAAAACAGTGTTGTTGCACTGATATACAGGCACAAGGACATCTCCACTGGGAGCAGTAAAAGTCTGGATGTTGGAACACCTTGAAATTTCTAGTCTACAGTAAAAACAGAAGTAAATAGGCAGACAGGTTCATAGGAAGGATATTCGCATAAATATTTTCATAGCATTATTTTAAACACTGGAAAAATTATTGATTATTTTTCTAATGAATAGGCAGAATCAAAGTAAAAGAAAAGTATTTTCAACAGGGAAGCATTCCCTTGAATTATATATTTGCACCTACCATATGTTTTTGCTTTCTACAAAACTACCATCAACAATCTGTTCTGGCATGCAACTTGGCTCACATTTTCTTTCCCTTCTGGAAACAAAACCATACCTTTATGTTTCAGTTCATTACAGAAGATGCCCAAATGTTCTCCTGTGAGTACACATGTAATTCTCAGAAAGAAAACAACCTTAGAATAGAACCTTAGATAGAAACGATGCATTATGTATGACAGTGGTTCTGCTTTGGAGCTGAGCTGGATATTTTCTTCCCACAGTTCTGGGGGAATTACTGGCAGAAGTAGTTCTTCATAGACAGAGCAATACTACAACTGTCCTTTACAAAATGGGAAGACTTTTGATCCACTTCTAAGATACCAACTGTCCCCAGTCTCATTTCCCTTCTGTCCTATTACTCTTAGGTAAACTGCATAAACAGACATTTTAAAGACACATCAGTAGGATTGTTTCTCAGCCTTGTCAACTTTCTTCACCAAACACACTTTGGCATTAAAGACGCCCTGTACAGGTTCAGAGGTACACATGTATAAAATAATATATTATTTCCATTTGAATTAAATATTAACAAAAACATATGAGCAAATTCAGACAGATTAGCTAAGTGAAGAGCAACTTCTAATATTTTGACTGTCAACTCCTACTTTCTGTGATGGGATCCTTATTAGAGCTATATTTTCAGAGAAAGAACATCCCAATTCACACATCTCCTATGGTGGTGATTCATCATGCAAGCTGCTGCCTCATGCTTGAACATAATTATTGGGAGTGGCTGATATTCCAGAGTGTCAACAAAAACATCAAAAAAAAAAAGCTACAGCTAATGTTTAGCATGTAATGCTATCAGCAACAGAGGAGCAACTCTACATCACAAGCTTGGCAGTACCAGTGGCTCTGAGCCTGCACCCTCCTGGCCAAGCGACTGCAGTTTTTATGATCGGATTGGTCTCTGACCCAGATACAGTACTGATTATTGAAGCTTTCACTTGGCGGGAGTAACTCTGACCTACTGTGCTAATAATTTTGCTGATGGGAACTAATTAACTCCCAGACAGTCTACACACTCTCTTTAACCTAGCTGTTAACAAGCTTGTAATGAAACTTCAATCAAGTCACACTGTGCCCTGGGTAAATAAGCATGTTCACACGCATGCACACGTGTCTACAGCTGGAATGATGACTACAGTCCTATGGAATGAGCGAAGGTAAAATAAAAACACGGTAGAACAGACTAAATTGCCCTGCGTTTACATACATCTCATTGTTGACCAAGCCAAGGATGAGAAATTAAAGTGGCTCCGTTTCTACCTCTAGGGTACTTCATTCAGGCCAATTTAGGACAATCCCAAAGCCATCTGAATTTCACAGTTGTGTAAGTATAGCCCTTCTCGGCATTAATGCATCAGTGCTATGGAAATACACACTGAAATTTACCCAATTAAATACAAAAAAATAACCATTATTACACCATCTCAGTGATGTGAAGTAATTTAATATCTGTAGTTACTGTTCAAACAGACTAACTTCTAAAGACATTAGAAAACTGGGTGCCTGGAGTCAAGAGTTGCACATACATTCATGTTAGAATAGACTTGGTCACTTAGATAATCCTGAAACAATGTTTGCATCTACATAAATGTTGGTGTCACTCTGCTAACCCCCAGGATTCACAACAGCCATTGTTAAGACTTAGAACTGAATCCAACAAAGAAAAAATTATCTCCAAATACTTCAGGTTGAAATACAAAAATAAAATTTTAAAAAGAGGAAGTGAGGGGCATTATCATACACGACAAAAAGTCCCAACTTACTATACTACTCTTAGTAGGCACGAAATTCCTGTGAGCTCTGTATGCACACATCACAAGTAATGGACTAATGTGATCAGGTTAACAGAGAAAGCAGGAGGTAACAACATCAGTGTGCTAATCTCCTGCTAAAACACTCCAAAATTCGCAATAATCAAACAGAAAATAATCTTTGTGGATTAAAACAATATATGTTGAAGAAAAGCATTCAGATTGATTGTTCTTCATTTCTTTTCAACAATTTTGAGCTTCAGCATAAAAGTGGTAGTTAATGTCATTTGAATGAAGCAAGTTCTGAAACAGCAGAAACTCTGAAGAAAATAGCCTGTATAAATTCACCTAAATATCACATTTTAACAGATCAGTATCTACCAATTTTCACTAAAGGTAAGTATTTGTGTCTGGTTCTATGAAAGATTAACTACCTGTATACAGGCATTATGATATAACTAAAAAATGAGACGTCTTCTGTGGAAGTTGAAGACAAGTCTAAGTCTAAAACTTTTATTTTCTTCAGTCTGACACCTATAAAATGACAGCCTGAGTGACACTCTAAAATATTCTATGCTACTGGTTTGCCTCCACCAGATTCACCTACACTGGAAGCAGACCCTTGGCTACATCATGTATTTTACCTCTGAAAAAGAGCACTAAAATGAAACAATCTTAAATCAGGCTCTTTGACCTTTTCTGATTACTAGTGTCCACTCAACCTTTTCAGGATGAATGGTAGATATCTTTGTCCAAGACAGTTTATGCAGCAATCACAGTACTTCCTCTAAGTTAGATAAATTGGGTGGTCACTTAACAGGGAGAAAGGCCAACATCAATTGCAGCAAAGGTCACTCAGTTCAGTTATCATGTACTGTATTAAATTGTCATCAGATTGTCACAGCAATTTCATCAATAACCCATCCAGCTAGAATGCCTGTGAATGTTTGAAACCATCCACTCACTCTGTGGGGGACAGAGAGCAGTCAGAAAACTCACATGTATCTGTAAAGCAGTGATATGAAAGGCCACAAATAAGCACCTGAAGGGAACAAAGGTTTTCATCCACCAGTCTGGGGCAAAAGAAGATGGAATAGACACTAATAACCTAATGATATACAATACAGTCCTTCCCACAGGACTATGAATACCATCCTATCTGCTACTAATTGAGAGTACAAACTCCTTCCTTGAATCTTTGCCTCTTAAGACTTTTTGGGTGTTCTTACAGTCACTCTGGGAATACTCTGCTTTTTCCAGCATTCCAAAGTCCCTGCTTAGTTCTGCTGATTCTGCTTTCCACCAGCAAAATGCAATAGAAGAAATACTTACTGGAAACTTTAAATAAATAAATACAAATGCTATCCAACCTCTGACAAAGAAAACTGCTTTGTTATTTTGATCCAGTTACTAACAAACTTCTAAATGTCAATAAAAAGCCTCTTAGCTTTTCCTGTAACCAAGTCTTTACATTGTTGAGAAAAGCACTCTTTCACTATTTTAATGAAATTAAAATACTTCAGTAACTCTAAAATCCCAATAAATGTGAAGCATTCAAGCATGAACATTTTATGCAATGTAGTTTTTATACATTGCATGTGTTCATACTACAAGGAAATGTAATACATGTAGCCTGACTCCATAAAGAAGTTTGGGTTTTGGTTTACTTTTTTTAAAGTGATACAACTGATTACTTCTGCTTGTGCAACTTTGCAAAAAAAAAGTCACCAAAGTTTTTGCATTACAAAAATGCCAGACAATGCCATGCTTTTATTTTGCACATATTGTCTTACTTTTAAACAATATTCATACTTGGATGTCTTTCATATTTTCAAATAAATCTCAATCTAATTTTCAGACAATCCATCCTGAAAACAAATATGAAAGTGAATGCCTGAGCACTTGCAGATGAAATCTATACAGTCTACTCAGGAATCTGCAAAGTAACAGCTGGTGCTACAGCTGTTGCATTCAATCAGGGAAGACAAGCAATACCATATGGCGTGATTTTCTAATGCAGTTTTGAACACTGAATATCCAAGATACTATACTTAGGGGGAAGAAAGAGGGAGTTGAAATGCAACCATTACTAATAATTAGTCCAATCCATCACAAATAATTACCAAAATGACTTACCATTAATAATTCCTTACTGAGGGAAGGTTGCCCAAAACAATAAAAAGAAAGTCTCATGTAAGCTTTGTACTTTTCATTTAAGAATCATTTAATTACTTCTCATTATGTAAAATAGCGTTATTTCTAAACACCAGGAATAAATCTAGAAAGCATCATTTCAGGTTTCACTTTCAAGCAGGGATAGTATCCATAGCTTGGAAGAAAGATAGATTAGTTCAGGAATCAAAATCTATGATGATGAAATTAAGGTTCATACTTGAAGGCATCAAGGTGTTAAAAGGCAAACAAATATAAAAATACAGGTTTAATCATGAAAATGTTTGCTTTCTTCCTGTTACCTAGAAACTTTGTTTCTAACAAAGAACAAAATCCAAACTTTTAAAGACCTGTCAGGCAGAAAATTTTCTCTACACTTTGAGAGAAGAAGCTAGTTCTGGTTGACAGAGATACGTATTTATAGATATCATGATTTTATCTCTATATTCTGAAATGTAGTTATAACAACCTGTCACTGAATCCACTGAACTAATGGCAGAATACTCTGACACAAAGAGAACACGTTATATGAAAACAACATGCCGAGAAAGTAGTATTAATAGTGCTGTGAGTTTTACTTATATCCAACCATCCAACCGTTGTATTGACAGTTTTACATATGTGCTTCTCAAAAAAAAAAAAAAGCAAAACCCCACAAATCTCTTTTGCAGTTAAGAACTTGGCATATATATACAAATATTTTTTAAGTATACTTTTGTGACAATGTAAACTCTTCAAAACTATACTATTAGACAGTTCATTTCAAATGCTCAGAGAAAGTTTAATAAAAACAATTTAAAAATTACATAATAAGCAATTAAGTTGAAAACAGAAAAGAACCTTCTTATTTAATACAATTATTGCAAAATACAAATATCTGTTTCCTTATTTCTGCTCAGATGCTCATCTTTTCTTAAACAAGGTTAATTAGTTGACCTCCTTTTGAAAATTGCAGAGGGCTTTTGTAAAAAGTGGAATAAAATTATCTTTTTCATACATGAGGATTTTAAAGACATCAAAACTCAAGTACTCAAAATGTCAGCAGCACTAGCTGCACTTACAGCAACATTTACTGTTCCAAAGAGCACTCTTTATGGCAATTTCACTGAACAGGGTGAATCCATCTGCCCCACTATTAGTCCATAGCTAAGAATGAAGCAGATAAACACCAAACTTTCTGTCTGAGTTTAATGACTGAAGATCTAGTCTAAGACCATCTGCTGAGTTACAATAATCTGTCAGGATGTCAGAAATCCTGACCCTGAGAAACAGACAGCAAAAATCTTTCCACAATGAAAACCGCATGAAGTAATTCTGTGGCATCACTACAATGACAGAGTCATTTCCAAGAAGCTACTTAGAATCACCACAAAGTATTTAGAATATTTAAGAATATTCTAAAAACACAGAAGCACCAGGTTATACTTGTGAAATATGTTCTTACAAGCACGAGTAATAATAAAATAGTCTAATAATACACAAAGAAACTCTTAATTATACTAGGCAGAGCATAAATACTGCATTTCAAAATGCCTGATCCAATTTCCTGTTTGTAAACAAACCACAAAATTATCTTGTTAGCAAGTGTGAATAGTTGGATGACATTGAAACTGCAGCCAGTCTTAGAGCTAGAGGAATGCTTTATACATTAGTTACATGCCTACAGTTGAAAGATTGTTTACCTTTCCAAATTGTACTGAAAAGATACATAAGGATACTAAATCGAAAAGTAAAATCATCTTAATACTTCACAAAAAACAAAGGCTAACCAAAATTATCAAAAAATAATGACTTAATTATTAATTCATCAAAAGGCATTGCACAAGCATGACCTTTAAAATCAAAATGGGCGTTGCTTCTGTGCTGCTGGGATCATTTCTGTATCTTTACCAGCACTGCAGACTGATGCATTATTATCAAGCAGATAAAAGAATGAGCTTGGAATCATACTGAACTGGCTGACTCATAAATGGCTACCATGAAGTATATTTCAATTTGAAAGCTTTTCCATTATGAAGGTTTTAAACCAATTTGTTCTCATTTTGAAACTCTTCTTGAAACCAGTTATTTTTAAACACACATGGCATTCTCTGCTTTCAAAACAAAATAGCTATGAAAAGCTTATTTAGACACAAAATCATTGCCAACAGCCAAGGCAAGGGTACTCATTTACCAGATTTCAAAATGATGAGTATTATACTTGAAAAATTTAATTTGCAGAGATTTTCGTGTTGTTGCAAGGAGTAAATTCCTTTTTACCTACACTGCATTGAAATTTGATTTTTTTTTCCCTACAAAATCATCTCAGAGATGGTACAAACCACATGAGCAAGCAGCATTTTTCATTACTTCAATTCCACAGAATATCTTTCTTGGTATAAGCAAAAAGGAGACAAAAATGGGCTGTGGACAGAAATCAGAAGAACTAAATAAGATCTTGAACCATGAACTACAAATGTACACCAACGATAAGAATTATCAAAAAACTACACTAAAGCTCCCCCTCACCTAAAAAATGGGTTTCTTCATTACAACTGAAAAATTAAAGGATGCTAGAATGTCTTATGTTAATCTAAAACTCATATATTTTTTGTCTTACCAAGTCTGCTCGATAAAGCTACATCAGCATTAGGCTCAGAATAGATTCTAACAGGCACCCATATTTCTGAAGGATAAGGGAGCAAACTTTTCTAAAAATTATTCCAAACCAAGAGGAAACAAAGTGTCACATAACTCAATTTCATCTTCTGCTTCCAACTCCTTCCGATTCAAGGATTAGGTATTATTCCTTAACTAAGCCATATAGGCTAATCTACCTAATAGCCAAGAATATTCTGAAAAGGAAATAAGAACAAGACACACCTCACAGCTTGCTTTTTTTTTTTTTAAGTAGATTTTAACAGGGTTTTTTAAACACAAGAAAATTGGCACTGGGCACTTTGAATGGATATTCCAGCAGCAACTAAGACATATTCCTTTAAATAAAACTGAACAAAAAAAAAGAAAGTAAAGCGCATGAGCTTCTGAAAAGTTAGGTGTAATTCCAACTAGACAAAATAAAGTTTCAGCATGCCTCTATGATGGGGGATGCCCCAACATTGTGATCTGTATTAAAATTTAATAGATGTAACAAAGGAAGTCTCAGTGTATTGAGCTGCATGAAGAAAGCGATACGACAAAATACATATTAAAGAAGATGAATTTTTATTAAAAATTTAGAAATCAAAATGCAGAAAAACCATGGAGACTATTTCCTCCTTTACTGTCCAATAAAAATGATGAGCACTGGCATTGCTACCTTGAGACATGACATAAAATTCACAGGAGCTAAATGCATATTAGGTTGGACCAAGAATTTTTATCTTCCCAAGAGAAAAATCAAACAGACGTACACTGTTATTACAACTGTTAGTTAGCTGAACTAAACTTCCTGCTAGAAAGATTCCAATTTACCTCTCTCTTGACTGTGAGGAAAAAAAAAAAAATCATGCAGTTGTTGAATGAAATGGAATTAGGTAAAAAAGGAAAAATTCCTGTTAAGAGATGGTATAGATATGTGTCATATTTTGTTTATTAAGATTACACTAAAAGTTTCTCACTTTCTTAGGAAGTGAAGAAAAAAGTTGTGATCTCTCAATGATCATGAGTATCACATGTGACAAGGTGGCTCATAGCCTGGGAAGCAGAGCACAGCAAACCACTGACAGCTTTATCAATTTCCTTATCTGGCATTCCAGGTTATCTTCGAGGCCACAGGCTCCAAAGAACAGCAGCCTTCTGAAGCACCAAATGTCTATATGGAGTGTAGCTGAATGTTAAAATCCAGTTTTGCATTGCCATCATGATGTGCCTGATGTTCAGAGCTTGTAACTTCTACAGATCTAGAATATCATTAACAAAAGCACCCAACTGGTTCAAGCTTTGTCTTCTCATTTCTACTCATCTTCGATAAAAATTTTTAGATGTTGACAGCATGGGATAAATAAGACCATCTTCATGGTTCATCTTTCTCTTTGGGAGTGCATTAACACAACGTTGACAAAAAGGACGAACCGCTATTTCTTGATGCAGGCAGAGGCGTATGGCAGTAAAAACATGTTTCTTCTCCAGAATACTGAGCAGTTATTGAACAGGCAGCTGAAACAGACCCAGGTCACAGCAACAAACCTCTCATACAGCATCCATTAGCCCACTGAAACAAAAGAAGGGTAGGATATGGAAGTGCTAATACAAGTCTTGTGAGAAACTGGTATGAGGACCTAAAAACTACCATATGTACCAAAAATAAAAGGAAAAACAATAATCATAGTTTATAGATCCGAAAAATTCTTAAAACCGCTGTTTTACAAAAACCTACTGTGTTTTAAGGGACTAGTCTAAATGTTAGATTTCTCATCTATCTTCACACAGAGTTCAATATATTTAAGAAAATAATGTATATCATATCAAACTGATAGCAACTCAGATATCAGAGGAAAATGTCCACATTATAGTTTTTTGTCTTTTCTGTTTGTGTGTGTTGTTTTATTCCTCTTGGTTGTAATGCTGGGGGTTTTTTTATAAATAGGTTTTTCACGAAAAAACTTCCATGCGCTTGATAACTTTATTTAATAAGTGATTAGGAGTCAACTCAGTGACTGGAAAGTGTATGTATTTGGGCAATGATCACATTTCAGAGGGAAGTAATTCTCAGCCTGAGGTTGGAAGTCACATTAAACCAATTAGAGTAACCATTATGTAAATGGCAGATCCTGCGCTGCTTGGTGCAACACTAGTCAGTGGATTTATCAGGAAAGATTAGACTTCACGAAGCACAGCTCAGTTAAGTCATAGCTGAGGGCCATGACAACTGACAAATACTCTACTTGAGTAATCTAGCCATGAAGGTAAAAAGGATTAAAAACAAAAAAAAGCAAACTAGCTATAGTGCAACATACAGACAATAGTGTAGTCTTTCTACCACACTGATAGAACATCAACTGCTCAAAATATTTACAATAAATGTAAAGCACAAATTGGGCAAGACATGGTAGTTTGGGAAGAAAGAAGAGAGAAGGGGTTAATTATTCAGCCTCATTAAAATTTTCATCAGAAGCAGCAAACTATCATAGCTTGACCATTTTCTTTTTCATCAGAGTGCTTTTTAATATTGACATCCAACCAATTATGTTCAAACTAATTCCCAGAATGCTGTGAGACTGTAGCTACTTTCAGAAGTTTTTCCACATTAATGAACTGTATTATTTTTTCATTAGAAGCTCCAGTGTGCTCAGAGACATACAAAGTGGTGAACAGAAAACCACCCTGAACAGAACATATTCTCCAAAAAGTCTTTTGACTTTCTTAACGAATTTCTATCTTCAGGGAGCCTTCTTCATCTTTACTTTAAAAATTCAAAACCAAAAGCAGCACTTCAAGTGGACTCCACCTTCATGATCAATTGCAGCAAAATATGTGAGTTCCAGATATAGGTGAAGTGATAGAACACAAAAGATTTATATTTTTTTTTTATATATGACATGATATCTTTTATGATCTACACTCCAATTTGTATATTTGGCATGGTTTCATCGTTTTTTTCAGATATGCCTCACTAGATTAAACTACTTTAATAACATTCTGAAGATTTAATAAGCCTTAGCTAATGATATCTGGCTTCTTTTTTACATACTCTCAATGAAAAAAAACAGTTAACAAAAAGACACTGTATTATCTGATTCATTATACAGAAAGCAGCGCATCTTTTTTATGGCTTCTTAATATAGTTTGCCTTTTCTTTCCAAAATAACTCTCTCTGGTAATGTTTGCATAAAATGTGATGAATGTCTGTCCTAAAGGGAAGAGAAATTGCAACAGAGAATTGCATTACCAACTAATATAGGCATGACAAGACTGAAAACTAATTCTTTACTCGTCCTTTCAACATTTTCTCTTTAATTAAATTGCACCTTTTCTTCATCTCAACTTCTCCTTAAACCCATATTTTGTTAATAAACATCTGCCTCTAGTTGTGCCACTCGTCACTCTCATGGGATTATATACAGACTGTAATCATTACACAGAATAATTAATAACAATAAATAACAGTAATAATGAACAACTTTCTGGATAGCAGCGTGCTACCGTCCAAGAAACAACATACTTAGAAAGACATGGGCTTATATATTGACGAGTGCATTTAATTTACTAAACTTGCAAATTCACAAGGCCTTACAATTACACAACCTTTGTAAAAGATACATAAGTTACTTTATAAGCAAATTATTTACCAACTTTCTTAAAATGGCTTACACCAAATAATAGCATCTATATGTGAACATATCATTTCCTCTGAGACACAGGTTCACTGGTTTGTCCCTTTCTAGTCTCAAAATAATACTCTTATCAATATGAGAAAAACTATTCCTTAAATGAGGGTGATGACGATATTATGTAAGCAACAGATTGTTATTTAGAGAGACTTTTTTGCTGCATGCATAGCAGTAATTTTTAGTTGACTGAATTGTCACTCCGTTTCTTATCATCAATTTTCTTTATATGTGAGGTTTCAGCAAAATACACCTATTCTAAATACCTACTTCTGCATCCAAGAAGTAAAACTTTTACTACCCAATTTTGGCTTCTGTAGACCCTGACCCTTGCAGACTACTACCTTCCTGGTAAGAGAGAGCTAAGCAGTATACCATTCCAAAGAATCTATGAAGTAATCTAGAAAATTCAGTGGTTTCAAGAGAAGATATTCATTACATCACATCCTCAGAGCAATAAAATGAACTTCTTGCAGAGTTAAGATACAAAAAGGACAAAAGTGATGTCATCTCAAAAAACAAGTTCTACTATAGTTATACAACAAACTCACAATTTTAGAGTTATTTTCATCATGTGTAATTGGCAGTATACCTGGTAGAATAGCTCAAATCTATACTGTGACAAAAGCACCAAGACTCAATTATAATCAGTACATATATTCATCATCCGGATTTCCTCCAGAAAACTTTTAAAGTATATTTAACACAAAAGAGAAGAAAATAGAGCACTTATCACTAGTAAATATATAAATCACCTATACAAATCTGTCATGAAATGCACTTTGTGACATTTCGGAGAACCCAGCACAGACTGTAACATTCTCCTGCAGCTCCATACAAAGAAGTGAAGTACATCACAGAAAACAACCTGAATTTCCTGGCTTTATGGTTCAGGTACCCAAACTACTCCCAAGGTGTTGACATTCATATATCAAGTTGAAATATGGAGAGTCATGAGTCATTCATCCATGTCAAGCTAAAGACTACAAATCTTCCTTGCATGCTCTGTCAGTTTATCACTCTTCCTCCTCTTCCTTTCATTATCTCCTGCATGGCACCACGCACATCTTACAGGAACAAGTCAGTCTTTTCAATGCTGCCATCTAAAAAGCAACGCTGACTGTGAACTTCATTTAGGATTACAAAAACAAACAAATAAACAAGCAGAAAAAAAAAAAAAGGTCGTTTCAATGACAGCCTTCAAAGTATGCCACTTAAAAATAGCAAGCTCAGCAGCCAGGAAGGTAGAATTACTAAAAAAGGAATTAGTGGTATAGAAAATATATTCTTACTAGATATGATCACTAATTCAAGATGTGCCACTGTTCAGGAAGAAGAAGATGACTTAGATAATCTATTCTTTACTTTTTTTTAAAGTTAAAAAAACTTGGGCCCATACAGCATTGCTCAACAGTGCCTTCAGACCATATACATGACACATACAAGCAGGCACACAGAGCTGTGTACAGCATGAAAACAGCTTCTAGACTGATCCATTAGAAAAGTCATGTTAGTTTTAAAAGTCTGTATCTGTTCACACAGGAATTTGTCCCTTCTCTCAGTGCCCTGAGTTTTTCAACCTCACAATCTATTTTAAATATTTGATTCCAACAGGAAAAAAAAAAAAAAGCTGGTTGCTTACCCCATGCTTTTCATGTTTGAATTCTCCACTCATGTTAACTTCTTTCTTCCTTTCTCTTAACTGTCCTGGTCTTCTCCACTACATCCATTTTTGCTTGCATATGCCACGTACTACTAGTGTGCTAAAGCACTGGTACCTTGGGTACTGTATAACAACTGTATCAAAAATCTCAAGACTCAAAGTTTCTTCTGTTTTGTTTTTCCACAGACCTCCAGAAAACTATATTGATGTAAATGGCACTTCAACAGAAAAGCACATTCCCAAATGAAATTGTGTCACCACTGCAAACCATGTGCAGAGCTGAGACTGGATTCAAGTTCCAGCCTCTTTAAAAGCTTATAATGCAATTTTTGCAAATAAGGTTTATGTTCCCTGTTGCAAGATGTAGAGGTTTTATGACTACCTTAATGGCTTTTTCGCTTCTTGCTCTACCTTCTTCCTCTAAACCAGGAATTATTTTGACCAAAAACCACAAGAAAATTTAATCAAGCAAAAAACTCCTCACAAGGTATACTTGATTAAACCACCAGTAGAACACTGCAAAATAAGCAAAATTTCACACAACACAAGTGATCTTTTAGGATAATCAAGCACATTCATATAAAATTCTAAACAAGGATGACTGTTACATGTGTGAATGCGGAAACGCTAAGCAACTTTTACAAATATTCCTCTTCTCCCAACAATGCATTTTGGAACTATCACAGAGAGAATCCACTTCCCAAGGTTTTTTATAATTCTATTTTCTCATGAAAACAATTCTCTCCTCCAGCATCTTCTATTATGGCATCTTGATATCAGCTATTTGAATTACTTTTGCACTTAACATTATTTGGATGCTTCTTTAGAATGTTAATAAATTATCTTTGTATCTTTGTAAACAGCATTGTTAACAAGTCTTAATTACGTTGTTTCGTACAAAGCTGCGGAACACAGGAACACCAGCAAATCAAGATAATTCAATTGTGCTAGGCATTGTACAAACACAAGTCATTATAAAACAATCTCGCTCTGTCCTATTCTCTATTTCTCTAAGGGCTCGGTGATAAAATAGCTATTCCCCAGCACACATAAAGAGAGTTATACTATTGTTCACTAATAAAAACATTTCATTTTGCATAATACAGGAGGTAGAAAGTAATAATGTCTCTCATTAAGAAATTTCTCATTGGATTAGCAGATGTCATCAATCTTAAAAATATTTGTCTCATTACATCAGAAACCCTTTCTAATTAATACCCTCAAACTCACTTTATAGTACAGACTGTGAGGAATGGTCACAATCTCTTTCCCCCACAAAATACCTATGGAAATCTCTAACCAGTATTTGGACATTTGAAAGCTTGCTTTCTAGCAACATCATTCACAAGGGATCACACAAGAACCCTCCACTTGAAGCCACTCAATAAGGCCTGCATCTGATGGCACTCCTCCCCTGAATCCATGCAAACATACCAGATTTTCCTCTCTCTACTGAACAGACACAAAATCGCCAAAACAATGTTGGCAATGCTCACTAAGTACAGAAAGCAATTTTAAAAACCTCCAGCTATTGTGATACACTGATGACTTTGAGCAATGTCAGCAGCACCAAAAATCACAGTGCTAATTAATGCTGAGAAAGTGCTGATTGCTACAATAAATGGTTGTTGGATTTTGTTTGAAATCCCAGACACTGATAAGTTTAACACTACAGCATTCATATGAAAATGGTAAGCAATGGAATTTCCTAGGGGAGAATAATTTGTGCTGGCAGTAACAAAGTGCAGTAACAAAAGCACTAGCTTTCATTTGACTGAATTTTAATATCTACATACTTCAGTTATTTTAATTGTGATTATTTAGGAAAACTTTTACCCAATAATATGATTTTTTAGGATTTCTCTATATCGTTCTCTCTTCTAATTCTTTCATTACTTTAGTAACTCCATATATTTTTTCTGCCTTACTAGACAGAAACAGACAGAAGAAGAAAAAAGAATCCATAAATAAAACCCAAGCCAATGCTACTGCTGCCTCCCACTGTAGGCTCTGTCAGCCCATTGCCTTCTCCGAGGTGCTGCAAAACCCACCAGACCTTAAACTTCTGTTACTGAGAATTTAAACATATCTCTATCCACCTAAGGAGCCCACCACTTTTTTCAGTTTCACTAGTCTATGAAAGAGAAACAGAGATTTTGACTGGACATACATCCAGAAAAGGGGTCTTTCTGCCCTGTTACAAAGAGAGGAGTTGTTTTTGAATAGACCACAGAAGAAAGAGGAAAAAAAAGACATGTGAATCCAGAATGTAAACTTCAATGAACAGGATAAATACATGTATTGTCCTTTACCCCAGAAATTACTTACTCACAATACAAAGTTTAATGCACAATTTAATTTATAACACAGAAAATTTTAACTCAAAATATTGATTATTATTTGTCTTTGATAATACTTTATATTATGGGAATTGTGTTAAGCCTGGACTTACTGTGTTAAAAGATACACACTTCTGTTATCTGAAGAACTCAGTGGACATGCAGGATAAAAAATGACATCAAGTGAAATAGAGAACTGTGAAGTTAAACCATGGTCTACAAGGTATTAAAAAACCTAAATTAATTCAACACTGGATCCCAGCCTGCAGAAAAAAACCATAGCTTTTGAGGCATTCTCCTATTCCAGCATCCCTATGAGCTGAGGGATTGAGCTGATCCAGTTAGCATAAGCACTTCAGGGCACTTGCTAAAAACAGTCCAGACATTCTCTGCTACCAATACAACATTACCAACTACCATTTTCTGACTTTTCTGACAGCTTCAAAATGTCATCCTCCAAGTGACATCAACCATTACCCGAGCATATAGGGTAATAACTTGCTTATCATAACTAGAGGTTTATAATATCAGCCACACTTTTTTTTTTTTTTCAACTTCAAATATGGCAAAGTAGCTGCATAAGAAGAATTTCACAGCACAACATTTTTACCCAAACATTTAAATATTTACTTTGATTTTGTTAAATAAGGACAGAATACTAAACAACATTTATAAATAATTTCCTTAAAGCAACCATTTTCTGCATCTCTGCCAAATATTCTGTTGCCAAGCTGCACTAGAAGTCTTCTGCATTAATCAAAGACTTAATATACGCTTTGCAAAATTTCTTTTGAATAAAATATCTGAAAGGATATTTTATAAATGAGGGCAAAGAGCAACACTGAGGAACACGCCTAATGAAAATGAATATGTCCTTATTCAAGACCCAGATGGAAAAATCCCATTCGACTACATAAAAGTCAGATTTAACTGGGAGATGACAGCAAAAAGTGTGGTTGCTTAGATGCATATAACAGCGTGTAATACAAGTGATAAATTCTAATTAATATGAATTTATGCAGTGTATGTGTAACCAACACTTAATCACATTCTATCCTGGAGAATCATTTATATTTAGCAGTAATGTTTCTTTAGCACATTTTGCTTGAATAATTTTTATTCTTTGAAATGGTGATGAAATATAGTTTTTATTAATATTCCTTTTATCTTATTCTGTTAACTGAAGACCAGAGAATCAAAAAGATGAATCCCCAAAAACACCTTTTACAATCAATGACAGTTTAAAAATCTTGACAGACCTCTCTCCTCCAGGATGTGCAGGCACCAGCTGAAGTTCACCATGCCATAACCAGGGCTTTGTTTTCCCTTCAAGAGGCCCTCACTGCCCTCTTTCATCATCATATGTGAATTCCCTTCCTGACAGTTAGGCCTCAAGATAAAACATCTTTTTCTCATTTAGCATTTTCCCTGGCATCTAATCCTCCTCTTCAGATCACTTCTTCATAATCTCTTTAAAATCAGGAGTTTCCTAGTTACTGACATAAGCTTATCTGTCTCCAGTCTCAAGGTGCAATTACTGCAAGTCTTTACTCAGGTTTTAGAAACAAACAAACAAAAAGAAATAGTGGAACAAATGTGAGAGTTTCACCTGTGTAATGAAACAGCTCCAACAAACAAGATGACACAGCCCTTGTAAGTGCTTTAATCAGAGGCTTGGTTAGGTAATTTTTCTCTCTCTCTCTCTTCCCTTCTGATAATTCCTGTCAAGTGTGTATTTAGGTACATTCTGAAATGCCTGCTGGACAGTCAGGTCTAGGAAGGACTTCTGTCCTCCTCAGGCATTAATATGAGATAAGAACAGTAAGTGCAGTGAAAATAGGACAGTGCTAGGGAAAATAAAATAAAGACACTTTATTCAGTGATTTTATGGGTTTTAGGCACCAAAGATGTTAGAAGAGGAATTTCAGAACTGTTGAAAATTCCACTTGTGGAACCAAACTATTTTTAAAATATATTTGGCCCTTAAAATGTAAAACCTGACAGGTACAGATGTGTTTGTTCCTCTCTGTGGGTAAGTAGGAAACCATGAGGTTGAAAATCAGAGTATTGAGACCCAAGTTCAAAACAAGCAGTGAAGTGCAATTGGTTACAAGATCCCAAAGTAACACCTTGAAAGAGAAAACATTTGTTTAAAGGCTCTGGAACTAGGAGGCCCTTGTGTAGCCCCCTTCCAAGGCAATGGAACAAGGATAAATCACATACAAATGCTGTTGCCTCAAAAAGATCAGAAAGTGATTGAGAAGCGCTCTTGCCTGCAGAATTTGCTACACCTCTCTGGCCCCAGTGGGAACCACCTGGCCCCCTGGTTTCCTTCCAGGCCACCACTACCCCAAAGGTACCTATGATCTTCTGTATATTGGCTACACACATATTATTGCCTCTCCTCTGATTCTTGGCTGCATCAAAGGTTGAGCAAGTTATCATCTAAGGACCAATTCTCATCGAGGAGACACAACATAAGCAGGAAAATATAGATACTTAATTGCTCTCTTACCGAAAGAATGACTTTTTTTCTCTTTCCACTTGAATTTTAAAGCAGCAGTGTTACCCACAGAAAGCCTATTTCAAGTTCTACCCTTGTTAAAAAGAAGGGAAAATGTCCAACTGCAATTGTTATACCAAAGACCAAGTCTGGGTATCAACAACTGCAGATATCTTAAATAATTCTCTAGAGATACTATCTGAGATCTGATCAAGTCTTTAAAACAGATAATAATGGAAAAGGCACTGTTTCCTGGATTTTTTTCTTATGCCTTTTTTTGTTCCAGAAATATTAATCCAATGCAGCATCTTCTACTTCAAAGGTGTAATGTGCACTACTTCAAGCTGTTGGAAAATGCAATTTCAATGTGATCAAACCTTGCTGATTTTGTGCATTCTCCAGTAATTCATCAGCATGTTATACATATATATATATCTATCTTAGTAACTGTAGGCAGGCATTATACCCAACACTGACAGCACATCACAGATCAGCATGTGAATTCATTTAACAAAAACATATGAAGGAGAGGGTAGAAAGAAGTAAAAGAGACTTCTAATGGGGCAAGGAACACCTATGCTTAGTCAGTTGTGTAAAGGAATGTAAAGGAATATGCCCTGCATGATCAAATGACAGACTAAGAAAAATATGCATCTTTATGTAAAGTGAAAAAAATGAAAACTTTATGGGTGCCTTCTTTTAGGAATCAGCAGTCATCACATTGTTCACTGCAAAACTTACAGATACATCAACATCTCATCCCATGGTGAGCAGTATCACAAGATTATAAGGTGTCTTTGAACATGAAAATCACAGAATGGGTCCGGTTGGAAGGGACAACAGTGGGTGGTCTGATCCCACCTGATCCAACCTCTCTGCCTAAACAGGGTCATCCCAGAGCACATGGGACAGGATTGCATCCAGACAGTTCTTGAATATCTCCACAGCCCCTCTGGACAACCTGTTCCAGTGTGCAGTCGCCTGCACAGTAAAGAAATTCCTCCTCATATTCAGATGGAACTTCCTGTGCATCAGTTTTTGCCCATTGCCTCTTGTTTTATTGCTTGGCAACACTGAGAAGAGCCTGGCTCCATTCTTGACAACTCCCCTTCAGATTAAATTCAATAATATCCAGCAAAATTCTAAAGTAAGTCATAAAAGATTAGGTAGGATAAAAAGGGCATTTAAGAAACTCACAGAAGTTCAAGGTAGCAGTGTAGAACCTGAAGCAAACAACTGCTCATTACAAATGAAACCAGTTAAATCAGAGAAAGGAAATTACTCATGAACAAAACATGTCATTAAACATCTTTTCAACATAAATAGTTCAATGCTTGGCAGTGTGTGTCAGCCTCACACCAATACAATCACCAATCCTCAGTACCACAACTTCTCTTCCATGAGTTGCTAAAAGCTGCTATTGTCTACCTCAGATCATCAAGCAGATACACACCATGACTCAACACTGGGAATCTTGCTGTTTCATCACTTTGCCTTAATTTATGTTAAAAAACCAAGATGGCTTTCCCAGGGACCACACAAAATGAACTAGCTGTGTATTTGTAACTGAATAATCCATACACTAGGTCTACACAGGATGGAATGGAGAAGTTTGATGAGAAACCTAGTTGAACAGCCTGCAGCTATCTAAATGCCATTCAAAATTTTGAAGGTCCATTAAACACACCAGAATACCAAATACCCATTCTCTCAAGAGATACAAAAAGTAACAAAAGCCAAAATTTCAAAGCAGTTTCAGCTGGAACAGTAAAAATGACTCAGTGATGGCACCCATATCACAGGATGGGTGGAGATTAGAGGGAACCTCTGGAGATTACTTTTAGCTCAACCTCCCTGCTCAAAGCAGATTATTCGCAACATTGTATATGTTGAATCAAGGACAACTAAACCCCCAAATGGTTAAAATGGGTATTGCAGCAACCTCAGATTTTTATGGTAGTAGACAGGAGGATGGTAGTAAACATGAAATCATGTCCCCTGAGAACTTTTCATGGACTGAAAGCAAACACTTGAAATTTGAATTAGAACACTCTTTCCTACAAAACAAGAAAAACCCCTTTCAAACCACATAAATAAAACAAAACGAAACAAAACAAACAAACAAACAAGGAAACTATTATTCTATAAAACAAAGCATGCCTCAACTCAAACCTCATAATCATTGCAGATTATTATCAAGGGCATCCTTAAGAAAACATAATGCAGTAAAGCAGTATAGAAGACACAGAGTAGCATACACCAAGTCATTATTTCAAAAACCTTTAGAAATAAAAACAAGACAGATGCAAGTCATGAACAGCACTTACAAGAGCTGATGACAGACTAAATTCAATACAGAAATAGCATGGTTCTCAAATAATGGACATAAGAGGTCCCAAAAGGCATCAAGCTGATTGCCTTGACAAAGTCTCAGCCACACATTCCCCTGACCTCTCTCATTCACAGGAGAAGGAAAATATAATCTGAAATGCATGAGCTCACTACTGTTCAGTTTTGTTTTTCTCTCTGATACTTTAGCTGAACTCTGTACATCCCATACTAGATGTCACTTCAGACCACTGACCAGAAATTCTTCCAGGTCACTTTCTAGATCCACCCACAACTGGAGGGGGGAAAACAAATGAATTCAATACACAGCTAAGAAAAAGAAAACAAAAATTTAATTTGGAGCCAAACACAGATGCAGTGTCTTATTCACTGCATCTTGTCATTCATCATCTGAAAAGAGCCACTCTTGGTTTTCATTACTTGTTTTTCATCATGTTTCCCTCTCATCACTGATGTTATGGCTGCAATATTTCCTACTGCGGGCAAAGCAGACAAGAGAGACGTCACAGAAGGAAAGATGAAGGGAAGAACTAGCTCTTCATCAGGCAAATTAATTGGATCATACCTGTTCTACACACTAGTTTCTTAAGAGCAGTCTTTGCCAGGAAGGGAGAAAGGGGTAGAAGACAAAAGCCAACAACAGTTTCCTTCTTGCTGAACTGATATGACTTCAGAGCACGTGTACTATGTGCAAAGCAAGAGGAGTTAAGTCCATAGCAAACTGACTGCACATGTTCTTAAGTAGTAGTTCACTAGAATTATTATTATCCTCAAACTACGTTACTATTTTAACATTTTAAAATACAATCCATTACACTGTTAAATGGAGACATAATAAAATGCTGGAGAGTTTATTCTGCTGATGCCTAGCAACTTAGGCTAAATGTGAAATGCTTTATGAAAATGTTATGTTATCACTGTGCCTTTGCATAAACCTGTGCACATATATCATCTCTTTTTAAGTGTGTGTTGAACACTTACAGATCTGTAATGGAACTGTAAACTGTTTTTAATTTGTCAATGTTTTAAAAGGAAAAAAAAGGTCGCTGTCATTGTGTAACTCATCTTGCAGTCAGAAGTGAAAGTTGTAAAGGATTTTCCCTTCTTCAGATTTCTCCTTCTAGTGTTATTGGAAAGCTTGTCTTCTTGTTTAAATGAATTTCTTTTTAATCTCCTCTCTGAGCTGCTGGATAGATGGAGCCTCTTAAAAAATTCAGGATATCACTGTAATTGTAAATTGATCTGCTTCTGTGGCAGAAGGCTGTATCCCTCCATCCAGGAAAGAGACTGTCTTCTCAAAGTTGTTTTTCAGACAAATGATTAATTTGCAATTTCTCTTATTATTGTATTATTCTTTAATGAAAAATCACTTTTTAAACAAATCTACTACTTTTGGATTGTTTTATTCCTGGCAACATACAGGAAAGGAAGTTAACTGCCAAAGCCAATGTGAAATATTTCCCAGTCAGAAATTTTTAAATTTCCAAACAAAAGTTTGATTCTACTTGCATAGGAACTAAAACTGTATCAAGGCAACTAAAATGCACATATTCATCACTGCTTAGGTCCTGAATTAATGTAATATATTAATAGACACAGGAAAATCCCCCATTGATTTTTAATGCAGAGTTAAGGTTGAAACACTGTTATGACTATGCAATCTTTAAAACAGACACGTAACTCATTAGGATCAAAGTAGGGGAAATTATCCATCCACTGTGGTGCTGAATCCACATAGCCTATTTGCCTTTGGCTCTTTGGTTATGAGATCTGGCATCACTTGGATTATTTCACCTAATCCATCATTAGCTTTCACGTGCCCTATATACCGTGGAACAAACCTAAATTTAACAAACCCAACTCCCCATCAATTACCACACTGAATATATTACATGTCAGCACAGGACACAAAGATTAGACGTGCTGAATCACTTCTTTCTTTGTGAAAATTCAATATGTTTAGAGCAGTTTTAACAATGCTGGCTCCAATTGTAATAATTGCTCCTTCTCATTGTGGACAGGCACTAATGCTCTGACCTTTATGTACAACACAGAGCTGCTAAACAAAAATGAAAAACCTCAGAAGATACAGAAAATATATAAGAGATCCCAGTAACAGTGCCACAGACTCACAAAACAAGCTTTTTAATTGCAATATTTGCCTGGATGGTGGAATCCTCTAAGATGACCTATTTTTCCCCTATAATCCTGCCAGTAAACATTAGTTATTTAGATTAACTTTCTCCCTCCACAAACACAAAGCACACAAAAAGGTTGTTACAACAAAAACTCAACACACTGCTGCTGTGTTATCACAGCATCCCGACTTACCGGTCTTCCACAAATACACTGATGAAGTTTGAAATTCACTTTGTGCACGAGCGTCCCAGATTCCCAGGAGCAGAAGCAGGAGAACTCCCACGCGCCGAGCGGGCACGGCAGAAGCCCCCGGACCACGGCGAAGAGAAGCGCTCCCCTGGCTCACCCCCATGCCTCCAGCAGCCTGCCGCTGCGTCCAAAACCCGCAGCACCGCCACGAAACCTCCTTCCAACGATCCTCCCCTCCTCAGAATTTCTTCACGGGGAGAAAGGGACTGGAAAGCTCTCTCTCGCTGCTGTGCATGGCAGTTGAAAAGGAAAAACTGTTTAACACCAGGGAACAATAGAGTCCTCGCTCGCTCTTGCCGCTGCTGCTGCAGCAGCTCCTCGCGCTGGTATGGTCGCTGCTCCACGCTCTTCCATTCAGCGGTTATAGCAGTTTTCCATCAGCTAAAAGCGAGACAGCTGTCCGCAGGGGGCTCCAGCTGACTGAGCAGGTTATCTTGCTCTGGGAGGCAGCAGCAGTCATTTACACCAGCTGGAGAGAGTGAGAGACAGAGAAACAGGGATGAGGAGAAACACAAATAGCCCAGCGCTGTAATCTCAGTGCAGAGAGTGACTGCAAAAGGCTGGCTTCCCAGACACGTCTCTCCCTGGAATATCCCGAATGATACATACCAAGAAGAAAAGGAGAAATCATCATCAGACATGCTTCAGAAGCACAAGTCATTCAACCACAAGAGATATAAACAGAACAATACATAACAATTAAGAGAGCATCAGACATTTGTCCTGATAATACTATGTACGCTGCATTAACCATTTTGTAAACAATAAAAAAACAAGTGATAACACATGCATTAAACAGACAATTAAGACCTTAGGAAGGAAATTGAAGAAAACGTAGAAAAAAAAATATTAAAACACTACCTTGTCTTGCATATGTTTATCAAATCTGTTTCAGGGAATGGCATATAGCTATCTGCTATGAGGACAGATGAATATGTGTGTATGATAATGCGTATGTATGTGTAAGCCCATCATCTCTGTGGAAGATGAAGTGTGCACATAATATATAACACAAGATAACATCCTTTCTTATCCAGCAAGTATGTACACATATATACATGCACAAACGTCAACTGTGTAATTTAAAATAATTTGAAGATCAAGTTATCAATCATTTTACATATGAAAGTATACAGGATACATTAGGCTGTCAAGCTGGTGCAAAAAGGTGGAGAGAGACAAAGCTTTTTAAATAGGGATCTTTATCTCTCCCACCCACTATGCAGTGAACCGACACTAAAACGAGCCTAAAGATTGGGCTTCTGACACCTATAAACTGGGAAGCAAATGAGGAATTTTCAAGAAAACCAACATCATACTCATAAAGTTACATTAAAAATGCAAACAAAGATAACCAGTAAGAGCACAGGACCCAGAGCAGAAAAATGATGGAGCTATTGTTGTTTAAAGAAGAAACCTCCAGTCAACCTCTCTTGGGACGCCTGTCATTTTGCACAACCTTCCCAGACTCAGCCTTTTCACATGCATTAGATTAAAATCAGTTGTGATCAAATAATTCCCAAGTCCTTGCCTGTTTAAATATTCTGACATCAGAGCAAATTAGCAATGTTGAAGGTTGCAAATTTGTCTTTGTTTACTTTCCACTCTGTTACGCCTCTAAGAGGGAATTAAAGGCTCAGGGAGCTATAGCACCATGAGGCTGTGATTAAGAGAGATAAGCAAGTGTGGATTACTGTTCCTCAGCTGTTGAAAAACAGGCAACAATCAGGAGATTATAGGTTGATAAGGGATACATAGAAAGCCATGATCTTAACAAATTTATAGCATCCTGATCCAGAACTTGTACCCTCAGCTAAAAGCACTTCAGGAGATACATTTTATTCACTTCTACATCATGCTGCATTCACTTTAGAAAGCATGGTTCCCCCTTCAGCCTTTGCTTTGAACTAGAGAGAACATTGATTTAAAACAAAATTTTTTCTGAGTTCATTGATTTACATCAGTTTTAAAGCTACATCTGTGGTTAAGTTAATCACACACACATTATTTAACAGGCTGTGTAGAGGAACTTGAGAATATTCTATGTAATAAAAATAATGCCAGCTTCCCAATTTATGAAAAACAGGATCAAGAATCTCAGGGCTTAATGAAGTTTTAAGAACTTCAGGAAATCTATGACAATAGCTGCATTGACTGGCATAATAAAAACATATGTAGCTTATATATTCTTTCAAAAAATTAAGAGCAAAATGTTGGCTTTTCAGCCAGAGCTATGCACCAGAGGAAGACTCAAATTTATAGAGAGACTAGGGGAAAAGGCATCCTTTTCAGAGTTATTAAATACAATGGATTCCACCTGGAATTTTTAATGAATGTATAAAGAAAGCCTCTGAGAATATTTTGTACGTGACTCAGATCATCTGGAAACATCATCAGGGAACAGATCATCCATGTAGTTGGCACAATGAATCAAAGTGGGTTTTGACAGCAGAACAAAGCAGCATCACGAGAGAGGGTAAGCACACATACACAAACACTCAAATATTTTCTTATATTTATGCAACTATAGGACTGCATACTTCAAAACCACTAAAATATAGATTATCAAATTAAATTATTGTCACACTACTTTTTATGGTTTTACTAGTTTTTCAGTCATAAAATCAATGAACTAAAAAAGAATAATTCCACCTCTTTTTTTTTTGTCAGAAGTTACAATGAATTAAAACTTCAGCTATAGGTCACAGAGACAAAATGGAAGGAATGTTTATTTTGCAAAAATATTTTCATGTCTGGGAAAAAAAAGTAAGGATTTCTGAAGAGCTGTTTTTGGGACACACTCAGTCACACCGTACATGCACTCATCTGTTACTCAGGACAGGGAAAGGCCAGTGATTCCTCAGGCCAAAGAGTAGGCTGGTGCCTGAAGACAAACACCAACACCAACCTCGCCAACCTAACTGCTAGAATTAGACTTCTCAAACAAGAGGGAATATAACCTGATTTTAAGTTCCAGTTGCTGCCAGCATGCCTCTCTGGGAATGCTGCTGTTAGCCATTTCCACCCCAGTGTATCTGATGCCCTATTACCCTCTCCTATTTGCTACAGTGAACATGGGACCTCCCTCCAGTTAACAATCCAACCACTATTTCCTGCCCCCTGGCAACACATCTTCTAATATAACAATCATAATTTATCAGTTGTTTATGGCTTAGACATTCCCAAATAAATGGTTACATATTTCTGAGAAGAAGCTTCTAGACAAAGTATAGAAATAAACTACAATTGACATTAGTATGCATATCACAAACTTAATAGTGTCAGTGTTGTCCCTTAGAGCACCAACATGCAAGCCCCAAGAGATACAATTATCTACTGAGATGTAGAGGTGGCACCTGGGGATATGGTTTAGTGGTGGACTTGGCAGAGACAGGTCAGTGGCTGAACTCCACGATCTTAAAGATCTTTTCCAAACTAAATAATCCTATTGTTTTATTTGAGGCACAACAGCTACAAGAAGTCTGTAAACTACTCACACAAATCACTGACAACTTAGCAACTTTTCATTTTTCTGCAAAAAGCATGACTAACCTCAAAGACCTTTATGAAAATGACAAAGTGCTAGTCATGAAATACTGGAATAACTTTGCCCACATTTCCTAGCATCAAAGAGTTAGAGGATGACAAAGGAAGCATTAAATACCTTTTTTTTTTTTGGAGAGAGAAATGATAATATATATATTTCAATATAGAATCAGGCTGGCAGTATTCCTCTGCTACCAGGTGGTCCCACGCTAACACACTTCTCTTTATGAAAATCCATAATCCATAAATAAAAGCTTCATGATCATATGATTTTATATCCTGATGATGTTGTATTTCTACATATAGTAAGGCCAAAGAGCATGAAAAGACTACTAAATATACATTTGTTGCTAGAGTAAGCATTACACAACAAAGAGCAGTGTTCAGCATCACTTTCATCTGCCTTAAATTTGACTGGTCAAGCCAGAAACCTTTAGAGAAGTTTCATTTTTGTAGATCTATAGAAGACGTTTTACAAACTCTGTAACTGTATCCCACTAAACCATCTCTGCTGCATAAGTATTAGTAGCTCCATGACTAGTACAAAAAAACCTTCAGAATGAGTACTAGAATAGCCCAAATTCTAAAGAGTGAAAAATGTTTTCTTTCTTGTGTATAAAAGTCCAAGCCCTCTTCATCTGAACTGTGCTAGTTTTGATTCATCTCCAAGACTTTCCACCCTCTCTTAGGTATGAAAATAACAAATATTGCCAAAAAAAATCAAAGTCACCTATCTCTATTCATTCAGCTCTACAGATATAATGAGTTTATTATAGCCAGTGCCCACTGGATAACAGAGTACCAAGTATTTCTGAAAAGTATTCTAAATTTGTAACATGCTGATCTGGTTCTGTTGCCATATGAGTAGGATGCCCTAGGATATATCCATTTCATGGGATGTAGTGATATGGTTGCACCCCTAACATCTAGAGAAGAAAAGAAGGCGAAGTGTGTTCCCTTACATGTATGTTTCCTTGTAATATCCATGGTCTACATAATTCATATAACAGTTAAAAGAAGCTTTTGTTCTCTTCATTCACTGACAAACTCACTGGCCAAAAATTCTAGTTCTGAATTTTGTGAGAGCCTGACTTTCATGACGATATTCTACTAAGGTTGCAAGTTTATTTTAATAATTCTCTTCAGATGGGACCTCCAAGAACTTTGTTAGATATTGAGTACTTCAAGACCGAATAAGCCGCACAGGGCTCTTTTAATCTTTGCTGCATAGCATTAAGAACTCTTTACCAGATTCAGAAATAGTCCCTTATTTTTGTCCATATCAATACTAGGGACTCCAGTCAGGGAAGCCACAAAAATATGAAAAAAAAAAAAAAAAAGGTTAGTTTTTCAAAATATGCCCACTTCAGTCTTTAAGTCCAAAACTAGACATGCTGTGCAAAACTTGCAGCTGAAGTTATTCTTTAGGAATCCTAAACATATGGCCTCTAGGTGTCACACTCGACCACGTCATAATATGCTGTTATGTATTTCTCTTTTTCTTTCATAGCAGGTAAGAGGCCTTGATTTCACCCTGTTTTTGTGCAACATCCTCTTCGTAAATTTGCAATTTTTAAAACAAACAAATAAAACCAATCCAGCCTCTTTCATACAAGCAGGACAATTATTTATGGCTTTTCCAGAATAACTGTTTTTGTAAACATTAGAGGTATCATGATGGCTTTCTGTTAAATTTGTTTCATTCTTTTAGATCATGGATTTGGATAAAAAATTATGAATTTTAAGAGTTATATGTGTAAGCTGCACAGAAATAAGAAAGCATTACATGTACAAAGTGACTAGACTATATTAACAATGCACACAAACTCTTCAGTGTTTCCTGGTTATTGCAAAAATTGTTACAAGAAGAAGTTAGTTTTGAAAAATTAATGAAGATTCTACTTACATGAATGATTACAAACATCTCATCATCTACTTCTGATTTTATAAATGCTTTGCATGAAATGCACACAGAAAGTAAGTATTCTTTGTAAGGAAAGCACACTGAGGTACAGCCAGGAAGTATGTCTAGAACTGCTTGCTGGGAGATCAAGCTAGAAGAATTCAAGTAAGAAATCAGTGAATTTATCAAGAAGGGCACCCAGCTTTGGATCAAGATATATGATGAAAAAGTGTATTTACCATCTTTGTTTTCAAGAAAAATGTTTGGTAATGTAACCAAAGGTTACTGGGCTAAATAAATCAATATCACTGTGAAATGCAATGGTCCAAGAACTGAAGAAGGTCAGATTAAACTGCCTAATTTTACTTTCTGTCTTTAAACTGTGAATAAACATTGTCCTTTCTGCCCAGATTACATTGGCTTCAATGCCAACCACATGAAGAAGATCCTGTCCGAAGATAAGAACTAAAGAACTGGCTGAGAAGATCAAAACTGGCTCCATGACTTTTTCTGCCTTAATTAAAAAAAAAAAAAAAATTAAAAAAAAAAAAAAAAAAAGAGGAAAATGGTGACTTTTTCACTTAAAAGCTTTTGGTAACCCCTGTTTTGGGGAAAAAACTTGAACTTCATTTGTGTTGGAAATGATCAATGTGCTCTTCCCACCACAACCTCCAAAGAGAAGTCTGCACAAACCAGAACTTCTTCTGTAATTGTGATGCCAGTATGTACTTGCTTACAGAGTGCCGAGGGGAAACAAAATAAGATTGGGTACAAAAGTGGAAGATAATGGTGGCCTCTAAATCACTAGAATACAAAGCTTGGAAAATAGTGATAGGAAGGGCCAAGAAAACAGACTGAAATCAGGATAAGAAACCTAACTGGAGAAAAAAAAAACTGCAAGGAAGTAGTGACAACCATAATTTGTGTGGGTGTGCTATGTACTGTTTACTCTTTTAATGCAATAGTCATGGGTCTACAGTTTGTATAGGTATATGAATAAGACTGCACAAAGAATGCGACCTTTTTAATATAACTTTAGTTACATCAGTTTCAGAATGCCCAATAGGGACTTCACTAATGGAGAAAACAAATCAACTCAGTTGACCATAATTACCATTTAGTTTTTAACTCCAGGCCCATTATACCAGATTTTCCAGGAGGTAAAAAAAATACAGGATTTTAATGGATCTTTCCAAGTCAACTCTGTTCCTCCAATGCATGGATGTACTTCTGAAATCTGTGTTCCTAAAATCATTGGGAATAGCTAGCCCCCAATAGCATTAACTTAGGCTGAAAATAAATGTTTATCTAGACAACAGGCTCACTGGAGAAAAATAGTGGTTAAAACTCATAGTTTTAAATGTAAATGAGTAAAATTATTCACAGGACCTGAAGAGCAGGCAGGGAGATTTCAAAGACACAATGGAGACATAAATACTGAAATCCCTGGAAAAGGGAACAGAAAGAGAATGAAATAAACAAAGAAAATCAGTGCCCATTATTGCCTTTGAAAATCCTCTCCAGGGAGAGCTTAGTAATATGCACATACCAAATCACCTTAAACAAAAGCCACCTTCAGTCAATTTTGAACCTTTTCCTTATTAAAATCCTATTGATTGATCATTCTTCATCTAAATGTCTGACAAGCCAATTTCCATTTTCAAGGAGGGAAACGGTCTTCTTTTTCAGGCCATAAATCACTGAAACATCCTGTTATCAATTCTCAAATTAGTCAAGTAATACAAATTAATAAGAAAATTAAACAAGGCTGATTTTTTTAGTGAGTTGTTTCATTAGTGCAAGCTTTTTTTAAACTTAGCCAATATATTCAGTGTTTTCCAGAAATGCACAGACTCAGCAGTAGTGACAAACAAAATACAGGTGGAAAAAGCTTTTAATAACTTGTTAACTTAAGAGACCTAATTTAGCTGGCCAAAAGTACAGCTGTGTGTTTTGTGCTGGCTTCAACAGATCAATAAACAAGAGGAGTGTAACTTCAGTAAGCTGCTTAATGTATCTCACACCATTCAGACACAGGCGAGTTGAGCTGAGATTTAAACCATTCTAAATTAATAAATAAGGTTCAGTTGGGATTTGCTAACTATATAAGCCCTAAGATAGAACCCCATTTTATCACTGATAATAAGACTTTGCAGAATCTTAGGTTATAATTAAAGTTAGAGCTCTAAAGACAGAGCTCCCACAATAAAGCCTTCCCTCTGTAATACTAGCTAAAACTTCAGAAGTCTGTTCCGTCTGTCATACTTCTATTATATGGTAGTTGCTTTAACTGGGAGATGGAAGGCAAATCTGTTCCATCTGATCAATCTTACTATTGAAAGTTACAGGTCACTCACTGAAGTCAACTCTGAAGCAAACTACAATGCAAAAAGTAAATCAAAATAAGGGAGGCCACAAAGTTAGCAAAATCTAAGTGCATATTAATTAAAGCAAATTATCATTTCAAAACACACTGCAAAATGCTGAGCTGTGTTAACAAAACCTCCCATTGTCCTAAGTGCTGCCTTTTCTTCCTCCTCTGCTGCTGAGCACCATCCTCGCCTCCATTTCACTGCACCAATATTTCTATGGCAAAATGAAGCAAGTAGGCAAACCTGTGCACCAAGATACCTAGTATCACAACCACACAGAATTGAATTTTCTGCATATACATCACCATACATTTAATACATTCTGTGTGCTGCTGAAAAATGTATCCTAAATTACCAGCATTGGCATTACAACTGAAGCCCCATTAAAAGGGACCAAATCAAGCTTAAGGTGATGTGACACTTTCAGGATGGGAAAAAACATTCATAAGATTGGTATCATTGCTTTTCCCTGGGATGGCAAAAAATAATATAGTGAGTTTTCTCCAATCATTATCACATCTGTGTATCCGAAAATTGGATTAAAAGTTTTTCAATTAACTGTTAGTGTGAGCTCTGGTACTTCCACAGGTTTTTCCTGTGAGACTCAAAACTAACCTTGGTCTAAACAACTGACAGTTGCATCTATACACTCTCTACAGAATATAAGACAGCTTCATTTGATATACTGCTCACTGAAGGAAGAAATGGTGTGGTGTGACTGAACTATTATTGAAATATTATAGAAACATGCAAAGCAGTTGTCTCTAGATCAGCATGCAGTTCAGTTATAACCATCCAGTTAGATGAGTAAAGCATTATTTCCCTGGAACAATGAAATTTAATTTACATGGATAAAGTGTGTAAGAGCATAAAAAATTTGAAGCATGACTTTGAAATTCAAACAATGGCAATGTTTGAATGATGCTGAGTTCAGGTAAAACAACAACCTGCGTTCAGGTAAACAGACAGACGCAATTTACCAGTGCAAAAAAAAAAAAAAAAAGATACATCATGTATAAAGCAAAAGTCAAACTTCACATAAAGACCTGTTTCCTAGATGTATCAACAGGAAAAGAAATAAGTTATTATGCTTTCATATTAATGATTTAAATACACCTATTATAATTAATATGTTAACTAGATACCAACACAATTTACGCAAACTTAAATTCTCTTAGCCCCCACATATAAATACAGCTATAACACACAACTTCAGTTGTCTGGCTGATATATTAGTGCCTAAGCATAAGGTTACTTTTCTGAGACATCCCACACAGTGAAAGGAAAATGGCAATTTTTGCAATATGTTGCTGAAATACTCTCACCACTAGGTCCACCTCCACCCACTTCCTGCAGACACTTCTACATATGCCCAAATATTAATGTCTCCATCAGACAGATTGACTCAGAGGTATTTTCAATCCTTAAATATGTACAAAAGATATTTCTAGTATATTACTATTTAGTGTTTTTCTTTATCAACTCCAAAACCAAATAATTCAGACTTTCACATGAAGAAACATAAAGAAAACAAAAAATATATTCTGCATCCTCCAAAACCTGTTAGAATACCATTATAAGCAATCTGCTTTGGAAAGCTTGGAGGATAACTGAATGTTAAATCCCCAGATCATTTTAGTTCTTTCTTCTTTCTACAGATATACAAGAAAATCATAACATATGTAGTGTTTTGCCCAAATGTGATTATTGTATATGGCCTTATGTAAAGGAGGTTAAATATCTTATGGTCTTTGAACACATCTTAAATACTGAAACTAACTGAAATAGGCATACACATTGTATCTTGTGTAGCTTAAGGAGGGTGCAATTCCATAAATTCATCTCCTGGAAAGTTACAGGGTTTCCATAGCAAAGTAATATACTGACGGGACTCAGGAAAGAACTCCGTTATGTCAAATACTTTAAACATGCATATGCCTAAACTAAATCCCCTCTCTGTGAATACCTGGTTGACTGGCTGTCAACAAAATGCTTGATTTCCAACCTTGTGAATCAAGATTTTTTTTTTTTTAGCATAAAACTTAATTATATTGAGTTGATTTCAGTGATCTCTAAGAAACATTATTCTTGATTTGCAGATAGGCAGTTTGACAAGGCTACCCCTAAACTCCCAATACTTAATTTGCATATCTGAAGGGACTGGTGAGGTACAATAAAGGTTCCCTGCTTCTGTTAAGAGTTCAGGCTTCTGACTTCATGCCCTAAGTTTTCTACGTGCATACATAGTTTTGACACAGGGAAGAACCACACATCCTGAATCTTTGGTGGAAAGGTGGAAGAAAAATCTTTCAACTCCTCTTACATGTATGCAAGAAGAAAATTGCTAGTATCTTTGGTCAGGACAAAATATCTTCTTTCCACCAAAGATTTAAAAATTTTAAGGTGATCTATTACAGGGAGATTTTCATATTGCTGTCTTTGTAAGGAATTCTACAGAAAGAAAAATAATTTAAATGTTAATAGGGATGACATTTTCATGGTTGGTACGTAACTCAAAAATCCACTCATTTTTTTCTCATTTGAAAAAAAAAAGAAAATTGTACTAATTCCCTTTCTATTCTGTGTTTCATATTCCGTTTCAGGTTCCCATGCTTATGCTAATCTATAATTTCAAGTAGTGATCTTCACATGATATCACAATGAAACAATCAAAAATTACTTTCTTTGGCTTTGTGTAATGGAATACAGAAGAGACTATTCATTTGATTTCAGAATGGATCATTAGCCACTGTATTCTTAGACCATTTAAGAGAAATAATTTGAAATCGAACCATAAATAAACCTAATGCATACCTCTAAGCAGAAAGTAATTAAAACAGATAGCAAACATTTGCTTTATTGTTTCTTTTCCCCCTAAATTATGATTTTTGCAACAGTTCTTTAAAAGGCTTTCACTTAAACTGCATTACAAAAATGAGATCATATTCATTGTATGCTCTTCATTAACTCAACTGATGGTGTTTTAATTCCTACAACATACAGAGTCTGATGTTTGTTTTGCAATTTGACATAGCTAGTGTGTACT
The DNA here is from genome assembly GCA_024734555.1 of Trochalopteron elliotii. Classification (NCBI taxonomy): domain Eukaryota; kingdom Metazoa; phylum Chordata; class Aves; order Passeriformes; family Leiothrichidae; genus Trochalopteron; species Trochalopteron elliotii. Next base: position 2,123,082 of record JANPWX010000215.1, read on the forward strand.
GAGAATAATTAGCTTCACTATCACAGAACAAATGATTTCTTTGCAAAGCACACACACCATTTTTAAACAAAGTTTATCAATAATCTTTGAAGGTATTTCTTGTCTTACACCAAAACAACTCTTTCATTATTAATTAACTTCTCTGTACTCTGATTTTCCCTAATGAACTAATAATCCATGTTCTATCTGCTGGTATACACTAAGAACTAAAAGATGAGAAATGACACAGCACAAGTGTTATGTCTGCTCTACTGAAACACATTGGATTATAAACAGCAAATGCAATTTAAAAGACCAAGGATTAACCAGAGAGACAAAAGCAAAGAAAATTCATTATAATTTCACTATAGATTATTAAACTATGATGGCATATTGCCTAATACTTCCCATAAAAACCAAACACCACACCTATAGTTTGGTTAACATATGTTAACATTATGTTAACATATGTGGGTATATCAATGAAGTTAAACAGCTACAATACTCAAAAATATGGTTTTACTCAATCTATTTTTAGAACTACAATATGGTATCCATGATGTGACACCTGGAAATGTGCTTTATTTTAAAATGTTATGAACATCAGTACAGGCCATGAATACAGGCAAGTGCCAGAATAACACCTGAAAGTCAGTAAAGGTGAAACCTAATGCCACTGTGGGCTGATTTCACAGGTGGTCTGTGACTGTCTGGCTGACACACACACACATAGAGATTGTGGGGAAGTACAGGTTAGACACAGGCCCAGTAGCTTGCAGATGCAGAGTGCCCAAATTTGGAGAGCACAGGCTGTCACTAATCCACTGCCCAAAACCTGACTCTGGGAACAGTTAGAGAGAATGCTGCCTTCTCTCCTCACAGCTCAGCTGTGCCAAGTCACTACAGTGACTAAGTGGGGCACATGTCAGGTAACTTTCAAGATATGCATGTTTGTGTTTGCACAAGTGAGACTTCCTGCACAGAGCCCATCCTTCCTTGTTTGGTCCACTAACAAATTGAGCACAACAGCACTCTATTGTCTAGAGTTCAACTTCTCCTCTCCCTCTCATCACAGTCAGAATCTTCTCCCCATATGCTGGTAGTTTTTGTTCCCCATGCCAGAAATAACATTTAGACCTTATTCTATTCCCCAAAAGCCTAAAGCAACAGAACTAATCCTACAGTCCAAGAATAACCACTGGAATATCTCTTATTCCTTATCCCCTTGATATCCGAAGTGTTTTTGCAGAAGTAGTATCATTAATCTCTTACTGAGATAGTATAACAGTGTAGGCTCCATGAGTTAGGCATCATCACTGGCATTTAGGCCAATCACACCTCCTTGAATATCACTCAGATGGGAAAAGGCAGTTACTGTGATCTTCAAAAAACAAAACAAACATGCAATGCTGATCTTGCCTCCAGGAACAGTAACTAGGGTAGTTTTTTTCTCTGATATATGAGTACCATCATCATGGGATACAGCAGTAATCCTAGCCTATTCTCATAAATCTTCAAATCACTTGGGCAAGAACAAGAGAAACAAACTCCAACAATACATAAAAGAGACCTGAATAGAGACTTCAGACCTCCTACATAAAGAAACAGAAACACCAACCTGAACTAGGGCCAGTACACAAACCGAGTTGATAATGTTGGGATTTAGCCACCTGTACATAAAACTACCAGACCAAACCTGATTTTTCTATAACATTCTGACATTCTACATAGACCAGGCAAGAAGCTTAGAAACAAAACCAAAATATAAACAAAACAATAGCAACAACAAAGATAGAAAAAGAACCTCAAAACCCAAACCAAACCTAAACCAAAAGCCTCTAACCCCCAAACCCACCCAGAATACAACCTTGAGATAAGCACAATGGTGGCAGGTAAGTACAGCTCACCCACCGGAGCCATTCCCTCAGCACACAAGGCACTGTCCCACAATGCTGACACGAACACTATCCCTCAGCACCTTGGACAGAGGCTTTGGAGAAGCTCTCTAGATGTCAAACCCTTTTCTATTTGTTCATTTAATGGAGCCCAAGGACTATCTTGACAGCATACTCCTTATTCTTACATCAACATTTGGCATTTAATATACATGCACAGCTAGTAAAACACAGAGGAACTGGCATAAGCTTTACGTCATCCATTGCTTGGTACAGAAACCATCAAAGCCTAAGGCTATCCTACAATTTTTTTTTTTCACACATCAGAGAGACACTTTAAAAATATTACCCTTAAAACTTTCTAACTACTTTATGAGAAATAAAATACTGTCTTTGAGCTGTAGCCCTACTGTCCACAGAAGTTAAATTATTTCTTTTGCTATTTCTCCTTGAGATATCAGAAGTTACCCTGCCAAAAGAACACAAAATAACTTGAGCAGCTGGATGAAATGAATTAGAATAATAGAATCATAAAATATTTGGAGTTTGAAGGGGCCCACAAGGAGCATCGAGTCCAACTCCTGACCTAAAAATTACACCATGTGCATAACAGCATTGCCTGAAAGCTTCTTGAACTCTACCAGGCTTGGTGCTGTGATCATTTTCCTGGGGAGCCTGATCCAGTGCTCACCCTTTTGGATAAGAACCTTTTTCTAATATCCAGCTTAACAACCCCCTTACAAAGCACCCTGCTATTCCCTCGGGTCCTGGCACTGGTGACCAGAGAGAAGAGATCAGTGCCTGCCCCTCTACTTTCCCTCATGAGAATGCTGCAGACCATGATGAGGTCTCCCCTCATACTTGATAAAAATTGGTTAAGAATACAATTCTTTTAGTAGAGGTGAAAATAATATATACACTTCCATCCTGATTAATGTACTAAAATATTATCAAAGTTGACAGCTTATGGAAAGGGAGAACAGAAATCCAAATCAGTACAGCATCAGTCAGTCTACCTCTGGGAAACAGAAGAAAAGCCCAGCATCATAGAACAAGGTTGTTTGCAGGGTCTTCCCTTGGATGGCAAAATTTTTCACATTTATAATGAAACATTATGCTACTTCTTAGATGAAAGGAAAGGGGGAAAGGGAAGGGAAAGGGAAAGTTATTCGTTTAACAATATGAAACAATTGTGATTTGATTGACCCAATTTAAATTGTTATTCTTAAAGCCAATGTAAGCACAGTTAAATTTAAACCTCTAATTATCACGCAGATTATACTCAGATGAGACATAGGAGAAATTTTGCTGATGTTCACTGCAAGAAATCAATATAAAACTAAAAAAAAAAAAATTTCAAAGATGCTCTTAAAAATAGACTTAAAAATTACTATTTGGATCCACCTGCAGGCCATTTCAGAAAGACTGCAGCTGAGGGGATGAGACAGCAGGGAAACCCATTCAAGCTGATCCAATTTAGATATGCAAATTTTGTCTTGTGTGTTTGAAAAGAACATTATGGCACAGGATAATCTGCACCTTGAGTTTCAAAGAATAATATTTCTAATCTAATGAAAACATGCCTCCATTGTTCACTTTCCCACACTCCAGGTTCAGGCCCATCTACTGCTCTCCTACTTATTTGAAACTGGCCATGAAATCTTTTTTTCCATATTTGAAACAATTACCTAACACTAAAACAAAACAACAAAACAACAACAAACCCACTAAACAGAAAAGAAAAAAAAAAGGAAAATAGGTATTTGTTTCTGTAGATACCTGAAAAAAAGCAATGTTACAAGTGGCTGACTGATGAATGATACAACCTATAATAGTAATGGGTCTAATGTAATTTCCACTCTAGGGATGAAATGCTAAATGCAACAACTTCAGTTTAAGATCACATGTTTCACAGAGTACACTGTTACCTTATTTTTGTCTTTGTTTTTCCAAATAGTGATATTAGCTTATTGGTAAACTTTTTTAAAAGCTGCACATGGTTTGGGATTTTTCAGTGGAAACACCACTTCTAAATCACAACATTAATAGACAAATAAATTCATACTGGAGCAAATTAAAATATGTGAAGTACAGTACGAGAAGTGTAACTTGTACCTAAGTAATACTTATCATTATCATACAATTCTATAATTTTAAACCCAAAACCAAACATAATTAAATCACTCAATTCATAAAAATAAAAATACAAATTAAAATTTTGAAATAATTGAAAAAAACCTTGAGTTTTGTGAAATTCACATTTCAGATGCACTTTTAATTTAAAAGAGAACAATGCAGTTTCACTTCATTAAGAAGCATATTTTGAGGTAAACTGAACATCTTTCTGGAATGCCTCCCACTTCAAACAGGTACAAGATTTATCTCACATTCATTCATCCACTCTGTTCACAGAGGTAATAAAACAACTAAGCATTACTGAAGATAACAGTTACAAGTCCTTTAGCTATAAACCCAACTCTACCTGACAGTCCATTAACAAAGGTTAAAAAAGAAAGACTTTAGAAAGAAGTTGCTTCCAGATGTTCATTACACACAGCTGGTCAGACTGACAGTTTATTAAAAACATACAAATCCCAAACAAACAAAACACACAAATCCCAACTACAAATCCCAAACAGGAGAGATTGGTAGCAACAGAAATCTGGAAGCTGAAATTTCCAGGAGTATGTCTGCCTCCATCACACTGCCTCTTAGTTATTTAGTAAAGATTGAAGTAATTTTGTAATATGTAAACTTCATAGTTACATTGTAAAGACACCATAACTACAGGTCATGTAAACAAAAATGCAATTACAAGATGGACCAGCAAATAAAAGGTTAATCTGCTGAAAATGAGCTTAGTCGAGGACTCCTCCTGTGTTCTCCATCCAAAACAATTACTGGAATGACCCCAGTCCTGATATTAGTGGGAGCTGGCACAGACTGTGCATCAGGAAATCAGCACAGGAAAAGTGCAAGACCTACGCTTGTGCTGTCCAAAACAGAAGAGCCACAAAAATAACTTCATAACATAAGTTTTAACCACCCCATTAAATAGTGCAAAAGAATGAGAGCTCTGAGGGTGCTGCACTGCTTTGGCTTGTTGGACAATGAATGAGCTGAAGGGGCTCAGCAGCAGGCAACACTGTGGGCTGTGGTAAAATACCCCTCCGTGGGAGGGGGCCTGGAAATGGAGGGCATCAGAAAGCCTTCCCTCTCCAGCAGATGACAGCTAAACCTCCAGTGTGTTAGAGAGGCTGGGCCTTGTCCTAAGAGGAGATACTGCTCTACCAAAAAGTCTTATATTAATAGTACCTTCATAAAATATCTTTCTATTTTGTGCCTGATTCCAAATCGCTACCTTAACCATAGTGGAAGTCTGATAAACACATAAGGAAAACCGAGGAAATTAAAATACCTCAAAATTTATTAAATCATTCAGAAATTTTCACACCTTGAAAGGGCACAGAGGAGCTAAGCTGCAAGAACATTTCATTTGTATGGGTTAAAGAATTCACTTGACATCCCTTTGAGCCAAAAGCACTTAGCCACATGGTTGAAATAAGAACTACTTTCATCTTTCTAGAATCCCTCAACTATTGTCTTCCTCACCCCTGCCATTAGATTGCTTTCAACTAGGACTTCTGTGGCTGTGATGGAGGATTTTCAACATAGAAAATCCCTTAGCTAAATTAATGATCTCAAAAATAAAAAAGGAAAAATTTATTTTTTGTGTATATTAAACTTTATAAAAGATGACAGTTTCCAGACATTTCAATCACCACTAGGATTCAGACACTACCAAAATAACACAATATATTTATACAAACTATGAGCTGTATTAGCAAAACATGTATCTTACTACATGTCACAATTTTAATTTCTTCTATTTAGACATCTCCTTGGTACAATTTCATTTATACAATAGGTATAGTAATTATGTTTTTCAAAATCCTATTACAATTAACACTTTCCTTTCCTACTTTAAATATAGCCCTCCCTTTCTTGTTAAATGCGCTTTCCAAGAAGACTGGAACACTAATTTCCTCTATATATTTGTCATAGGGCAAAGGGAAGAGTAAGACTCAAGATTTAAAAACAAATCCTTTGACAGGAAACAAACTCCTCAACTGAATTAATAGTTTATTTAAATTTTATTACACCAACTTATGTAAGTAGCAAAGCACCAAACCACAATTAAGGGGGAGGAAAATCCCTCTGGGTAAAAAAAAAAGGTGAGGAAAAAAAAATCATCTTTAAAAAAGATTTCACAGATCCACCAATTACATATTAGTTTGTGGTAAAAATAAAGAAGGAAGGCGGATGTAGAAGCAGACAGATTTTCATGAATTCCAACTCTAGTCAGTGTTTCAACACACATCACAAATAACAAAGAAAACCCAACACATCCAAAGTATTTCTAGACAAAGGTTTTATTCACTTCAATCCCCTCTCCTGTCATTTAAAAATGATCATTCTAAGAATAAATCCTGAAATCTTTCCTTGAACTCCAGGGAGAGAGATATGCTAAGTTGAAATACAAGAATTTTAATTAGATAAGTCAAAAGTCTTGTTATAGCTACTACTTTGGTATTTTATGTGGTTCTTAATTCAGAATAGCTGCTCACCAATTCAAAATAGCTGCTCACCACTGCCTTTCAAATCTGCCAGATTATCCAGGCATAAGAACACTTGCAGGCCAGTAAATATTTGCAGAATAGCCTCTGTTTTGGTGATTAACAATCCATAAAGAGATTTTAAGCAAAGCTGTCAGTTTAATCTAGCAGGGCTTTGCATCCAGTATGCCAGACTGAGTCTGACTGTTTTAGTAGCAAGGCAACGATGCAGCTACAGCATCTGAACTAAGGCAGTGCATTTTTAAGAACCCAGGGGAGTTACAGCCCCATTTACTCCATCTGTGATACACCATGGGGGAAAGAGAAGCAAGGTTTACTATGTACTTATCCACAAAATATGTTGTCAAGCAGTTATTTTCAGTACACAGAAGTAAGTACAATGTTTGGAATGTGTATAAAACATCTGGGATATTATTCTTTTCAGCACAAATAAGCATTATTTTCATACTCTGACATGAAGTGCTTTTATAACAGCATTCAGTCATTCCATGTAATTTCTGAGGCCAGTAATTTTCATTACAGCTGTACGGTACATTTCTTCATAGTGAGGCCACAAAGGTTTCTCCCTTTACAAATAACCAGACCATTGTGGCCAAACCAAGGTAAGATTTCCAAGATCAAATCAGACTGATGCACAGGGTGGGTTATTCTTGCCCTGCTCTAGCAAACCTTTTGTTTTCCATTCACTACTGCACTAACACAGGGTTGAGTATATGAGAAGTTGCTCCTGGGTTTATAAAGCAGAGCTTCACAACACTTACATATGTACCTTACAGTACTCCCCAGCTAAGGACACCTTTCCACCTCACCTATGCCATTAGTGAAGGGTTATACCACCCTGGCAGCATTCTGGCAGCAACTCCTAGAGTGATGAACAACAGAACTTGATATGCACAATACATTTTCTAAAGTAAAGCAGAGGAAAGTCCTTTTTTTCACTTAATATAACACAACTAGAGAAGTGCACAAAACACAATTCTTACCTTTTACATAAAATAAGCTTGAAGCTGAAGCTGCTCTCCCAATATTAGCAAAGGTGATGGACTCTAAATATTTTCAAGTTACATTTGTCATCTAACTGTTGGCAGCAGAAAGACAGAATTCTAATTTAATGAAGTCAGAGTATATGTCAGAATTTGACCTATTTTCTCCAAATTGAGGTGAATATGGTATGTTTAAGTAGAGTGCTTAGACATTGCCTCTAACACCCAGCAAGCTCAAGCAAATATGCTCAAATAAATCCACAAAAGAAAAGCTGAGTTATAGTAAAGTGAACTGATCTACCATCATATCTCATTGTTTTCAGTTTGATAAGACCCTAGAATTTATTTTTACCAAAAAAAATAGATCATCTGAAAAGAAAGAGACAATGAGGAAAAATTAACCAAAACAATGGTTGAAATAACCTTATTTAATTTTAGAACAGAACACTGGCCTGGTTGTTAAAATGCTGTGCTTTCTGTCTTCAGAGTTTTCTTACCATAACATTGATTGTTCTATTTTTTTAGCTCAAGTTCTTCTTCAGTGACTTCTTGCTGAACAGAGATTTGCATCTTTACAATACTCATAAATTACTCCCATAGGTATTTTCACACCAGAAACTTTCTTTTGAGATCTCTTTGATAAGGCTGAACTCATTCACCAGTTGTAATCTCAGTAAAGAGTAAATGGCAACTCTTACACTAGAGAAGTACTTCCATGTACTTTCAACTAGCATTTTGAAGACCAAACAGCCTCCATTGCTGCATTCTACAGCAAACTAGTGTTTACAGCTGTGGGCCGAGCTTGCACAGATTTGTGCACCAACAGTAAACTTAACTTCAGATATTTACAGCTACAACAATTCTCAAAACAGAATTTAAGGCTTATATATTCTTTTCTTTTTTTGAAATTATTTTTTGTCTGCATCTTGTTCATAGAGTCACAGAATGGTTTGGGTTGGAAGTTATCTTGAACATCATTTAGTTCTAATCCCCCTGCCATGGGCAGGGACACCTTCCACTAGACCAAGTTGCTCAAAGTCCCATCCAACCTGGCCTTAAACATTTCCAGGGATAGGACAGCCACCACTTCTCTGGAGAACTGATTCAAATGTCCTACCACCATCACAATAAACAATTTCTTCCTAATACCTAATCTAAATCTACCATTTTTCAATTTAAAGCCATTCTCCCTTGTTCTATCACTACCTGCCCTTGTAAAAAGTCCCTCTCTGGCTTTCTTCCAGGCCTCCAGTCGGTACCAAAAGGTGCTATAAAGTCTCCTCAGAGCCTTCTCTTCTCCAGGCTGAAAAACCCCAACTATTTCAGCCTTTCCTCACAGGAAAGGTGCTCCAGACATCTGAACATCATCATGGCTCTCCTCTGGACTCACTGCAACTGGTCCACATCCTTATGTTGGGGGCTGCACAGATGGAGGCAGCTGAACTCCATTTGGGGGTATCATCAGAGCAGAGAGGCAGAATCACTTCCCTTAGCCTGCTGGTCATGCTGCTTTTGGTACAGCTCACGGTGTGGTTGGCTTTCTGAGCTGCAACCACATACTGTGTGGTCACGCCAAGCTTCTTATCCACAAACATTTCCCAGTCCTTCTCCTCAGGGCTGCTCTCAATCCATTCTCCACCCAGCTTGTATTTGCACTTGAAATTGTCCCAACCATGCTGAACTTCAAGACATTCACATGGGTCCACCTCTCAAACATGCCAAAGTTTCTCTGGATGGCATCCCTTCCCTCCAGTCTGTTGACAGCACCACACAGCTCAGTGCAATCAGCAAACTTGCTGATCACCAAAGACGCTAAGCAGCGCTGGTAGCTGCTCAGAAATGGGAGTTCACAGAAGAGTCAAATGTCTTGCACCAGTCAGTGTTGCTGCTCAGAACCCATGATTTTGCACAACAATAAAGTTTATGTTTACTGAGGATATCTGTATAAAGATACATTGTTTGTAAATCCCATGGTTTCTAATTATTCTAACAAAGCATCTCAAGAATGCTGACCACACAGAGAGAAATAGTATTAGCAATGTTTCAGTCTTCAGTCATTTGAAACTAAGTTACTGTTAAAGAAATTCATATATGAGTAGCTTCTACTGTTTTCAAACTAATAACAGAATTTGGAATAAATCCAAATGCACTGTTGTGAAGTCTCCCAGTCAAGGTCACTAAAGGTATTTTAGGCAAATATTGCTATGCAAAATATGAGAGTTCTAAGCTATAAATGACTGCAAAATTATGACTCTATTACGTGCTTTAAACTCCTATTAACTCGTAATTATAAGCTGTAATATTATGACTTAGGTTATGTCTTACCTATAAAACTTAAAAACACTTTCATTAATATGTGAGATCACATATAAATTAAAATGGATTCATAGAACTCTATTATTCTACCAAGAGTTTGTTTTTTGTTTTTGGGGGTTTTTTTTAGTTTACAGTATAAGAAAAATATCAGACAGTTCAAGTATGACATTATGTTAGCACAATGTGCTCCTGGAGAGTTCTCATACTTACCTCTCATTGTTATTTCAACACCTATCATTTCATTATCAAGACTGCCAGGGAAGCATGAAAGTTATTGTAACACATGTCCTAATCCTGAAAAGACAGACTGACACTTCGACTTACAGATAAAAGCAAAAGAGGAACATATTATCAGACAATTTATTGTAAGAGGTACTGGCAAAAAAAGCTAACACTAAAAAGAAATCAAAATCCATACAGATTTCTTCCCAGTGATGGAATGCCTATTTGTAGTCCTGACTTCTATGATTCTGTCACTGAAAAAAGAAATATGAGCACCAAGTCAAGGAATAACTGTAACACAGAAGACAAATTTAAAAAATACAAAGATGGATTTATTATCCATAAACCAGAAGTCCTAGAGAACTACAAAGTGCTTTAATTAATTTATAGTCCAAGCAAACTATATACTGAAAGTGATAAAGATTTCATTTCATACTAGCACCCATGGATATGCTTCCCCTTAAGATTCAGTTATCATACTGTATGCAGGATCTTGTTTCGTGCAGAAAAACAGAAAAAGAATGAAGCTAACATGAACTACAAAGAGAAGCCACTAAATATTAGCACAGGAAGCAAAAATAAGATAACTCAATGTTTAAATTAAATACGTAGTTTTCTATTCATATAGTAGACCTTACAACAAAAAATATTTAGCTGTCCAAGAGAGGTCTGAGATTAATTACAGACTGAATACATATAACCAATACCTCTAAAGCTATCCTGTAATTCCCCTTGTATTGCAAGAAGATTTCTTTATTTATTATTTCATTTTCCTGATTATTTTATTATATATTATTTCATTTATATATAAATGCATGTTTCCTATATGTAGGCTCCTCAGAAAGGCTAGTTGGCAGTCATGGAAGCCAAGACTAACCACTGAAAAAACAATAAAAAGAAATATTATCTGAATGGGATACTTCTATAAAGTGTGCTCAGAAGTAGCAGTCTCATAATCACTGTATGAAGGGAGGTAAAAGCTGGAAGTTACTATTTGCTCATCCTTCAGTGTGTACCTGCCTTATTTCTAAAACTAGCAAAAAAAGAAAAAAAAAAGCCTGCAAGAACAATTTCAAGCATGCTACAGATATAACATGAAGATGCTAATTTGGATTATACAATAAAATGTCAACAATACTATCTTCCTTTGTTTACACTTCCTTGCATCTTTTAATTAGAAGTTTTTAGTTTAATCCTTGCAAAAATATATGCTCCACCTCTATTAGGCCTTCATTCGATTTTTCTCATTTACCACTTCCAGTTACCTACCAAAAACCTAACTCACTTTATGAATATTTAACAATTTTACACATGTGTTTATAAATACAGTGCTTGAAAGCTCAATTTTCTGACAGTCATTTGTGAAGAAGGGTGGTGGCATGGTGGGAACTGTGGTTGACTGGCCACTGAGGGAGATGCTGGGGAGGAAGGCACTTGTGATGGGTTTTATGGCATCTGAGGGTGATGGGGCATGTGACACCACCAGGCAGCAAGTCTTGGTTAACACCTGAGGTCAGCTGGTGCGTTGGTGTATGGCACAAATGGGACGGGACCACTGGGAGATGTTTCTTGAGCTTTATTGTAACATCAGCCTCATAACAGGTTGAGACAATTGAAAGATGGCAACAGCACACATCTTGCCAGCAGTGGCCAAAGATCTCTTTGTTACGGAGCATCTTGAAAATTTTCCAGCCAATAGCATATTGCTAGAGTTTACAGACAATTGCTCTAGACAATCAATAAAAGCACACGTACACCTGCTTCAAACAATACTTGCTTATATGCTTTCTCTTAACAATACACAATATTCCATTATTAATCTTAAAACCTTCTACTACCTCGCTAAGCATATTTTTCTGCAGTCTTAAGGTCTATCCTAGCCATACCTAAAACTGAAACTATTGTTTCATGTCTTTGCTTGCTGTACTATTGTAACTTTTCCTACTTTCAAGCTTTGCAGCTGCAGCTAATTCTTTCTTTTGCTCTTTCTCTTTCTGGGGCCTGCTTTTACAGCTTTCCAAAAGTGTTCTTACCTTTAGTCTTTCCCGCAAGCTGGTGTCTGCACTGCACCAGGAGCAGATCTCTACAGCACACCAGAACATCTCCAGCAGGGAAAGAACACACCTGCAGGCTGAGCATCGGCTCAGCCACGTGCCTCAAAGCTGCCAGGTGCAGTCGTGTCCTAGGAAGCACAAAGCTCCTGGCAGCTCCGGCTGTGTGCCAAACTCTTCACCTCTTTCAAACTTCCTTATGCAGACAGGATGGAAATTTGTGCCAAGGTACACAACACGACACCTCCCTTTCAATGGCTGAGCATCTATTCGTTTGTAAAGGGAGGTTAAATAGTTGAGAGCAATAGTTGGCATGCAAATCTAGTCCCAAATCCCGTTCTGTGCACAAACATGTGTTACCAGTATGTACAGCAAGCAAAGTTTCAGGACTCAGCACTCCTGTAGAATCTGGAATAAGTGCTTGGCCTTGCAAATTCCAGCAGAAACTGTATAAAAGTAGGAACAGAATAACTAAGAAATCACATCATTGGAGCGTTTTTAATTTCCAAAAAGAATACCTTTTCCACTCCCAATTACTGTTCTGAATACAATCATGAGCTGATTCATTAACAAGAAGCATTATCAAAGCTCTTAAGCCTTCACAACACTATTTCCATGGAATTTCCATGAGTCAGGAGGATACATACTACAAGGCAGCACTTAAGAAATTTCCTTTACTCTCTAACATAACAGTGAAATCAATTATTACATCTCACAGAAATTAGCTCAAGGTGTTAAAATGAACAGTTCGAAACAGCAGAAGAAACCCAAGTGGTCAATACATGCCTGATCACTTGGGGTGATCCTTTTATTCTATTCAGCAAAAGAGTAGAAATCAACACAAACTATTCTTGAATTCTAAAATTTTCTGTTTCACCTCCTACCATGGACCTTTTAAAGTTACTACAACCTTTCCATTGATGTTATATCTTGTACTTTTCATGAATAAATATTCTTTCAACTGCTTCAGTGCTGCATTTTGAACTTCACTGACAGTTACATTCTCCACAAAATTGGAAAGGATGCAGATGCTTCAATACTTCAATATTTTTATAAAGAAGAAAAAATTCCTTTCCTTGTTTCAAGACTAACAGGGAAGGTCATTGTATGACTTTCCTCTATGCATTTTATTAATTCCTCTTAAATTTGAAATGTGATGACTAAAAACTTGAAGTGATATAGATGCCTACTTGCCAGCTGATGCAAAACACAGTGTTCCTGGCAGCTACGAGCATCCCATTGTTTATTTTCACTAAGTCACCAAAGCTCTATTATTTTAATATATTGCATATTCATGGTATTAACACTTCAACTCATATAAAAGGTCTCAATATTATCATTAAAAAGTATAAACTCATAAAATGTCAATACCCAAGTTATATTAAAAGTCAGAAACAGCAAAGAGCTTTTATAAGTTAACTATTTTATCAAAAAAGTTTTATAAAGGTGAAAAGAACAATGTATAGTTGTTGGTATGTTGGGAGTCACTTAAAAATGCTTGTACTTCCTGTGAAATTATTTCTTTGAAGTATATAAATAAGCCTCAACATGTGTGAAAATGTACATGAACAAATACAAAAAAGAAGCTTAGGCAAAACACTTCTGAAGAGGAGAAAGTTGAGGAAGATGAGTCAGAACCACCCATCAAAACTTATCTTCATTCCCTCCAAAATGCCATTTAAAAGCTTAGTGCAATTTATTAGGACTGGGGTCACTTCTCAAGCCTACCTTAATTGTATCCAGGATAGATAATAGCTAAAGAAATCTGCTCAGCTTTTGTTTGAAAGAACTCTTTTCTTCACATATCTGTTCAATCTTAGCTGCACAGAATGTTCTGAAACAAAAGTTACACAACCCAGCCTGACCTTCAATTTGAGAGTTCAAAGTTAAAGAGCATTTTTCAGCATAAATCAGTCAACCATACAATGCATTTGATTTTCTTTTCCTTGATTAATCAAGTGCATGAACTTTCATACTGCTACGCTGGGAAGAATGGGTATAATTTTCTCACAACTATTTCAGAAAGTACATGCATTTTTGATGGAAATGTGCAATATTGCACTGCCTGTGGTGTTCTGAATACATATCTTGAATAGGATTCATCAGTGTCCATTGTTGTTATCTACATTTCAGCTATATTTCGTTACAGTCAATAAAGACCTAGTCAATATGATACCATTTATCCTGCCTGGAAGTATATTTCTAAAACCATTCAGAAGAATCTTACCCTAAAATATCAAAATACACTTTGAATATAGAAGAGGTGCCACGTTATGAACTCAGCTACAGACATCTAAATTAAATTAGGGCCATGTTATCTGGCTTCCAGATTTGGAGTATGTTCCTTCCCTCTGTAACAATAAAAAACTCCTATTTATATGGAAATTGCAGTTCTTCAGCACTTCCATTCATAAAGCACTCTATTCCCTGTTCTCATGCTTTTCATAAGCTTCCCTTCCAGACAATCACTGTTTTGGACTGAGACACATTTACAAAATTTGGACCATAAACATGTAGCAGTTTCCAGGTCATCTTGAAGATTTCTTATGCTTCCAGTAAGACATACAACTGTAGAGATCCGGCTAGGCAGAGACGAGAACAGCCTCTGTCTGCAACCTGCCAACAATAATCGACTGCAGAAAACCACAGCTGACGCAGCCAAGCAAAAATGCACCAAAGCCAGGCTGGAATGCAGGTGTGAGAGCCTAGGGTAGGGCTCTGTGGGATAATATGTGCATATTATCACCCAGAAAGGCCATGATTTTTAGTATATTAACTGAAGTTATTGTCATCATACCTAAAGTTCCCACATTTGATCACAACCAAAGTGCATAATGCAACATATTTGTCAGTGATGGACCTTTTCTTACCAGTAAAAGCTGGCCTATAACTTTGATACAACACTCCCCTCCCAAAACAAACCCCACTGACTATTTAAAAAGGAAACAATTTGAAATAATTATTATTTAAATAATTAAAAATCAAACTCTTCACCGAAAGAAGAGATTTATGAAATTAAAATATGGAGTTACAGAATCTCAACTCAGCGTTGGAATTGTTGAATCCCAACCTAGCTTATCTGTGTCCACTACTACACAGATGGACTTGTACTCCTCACACCACATCTCTGACTATCTGCAAAGTATGTTGCCTCAGTTTCACATGTTCCTAGGATTTACTGGACCAAATTTTGCTTGGTTATTACCGAACCATAAACTCCCCCAGATATTTCCATATCAATACATGTGAACCATTTCAGTTTTCAAAAACACATTTATTTTAACAGAATATTTTTAGCACCCAATATTTATTCCCCGTCTGAAAGAATTCATGCATCTTATACCAAGTAATACTAAAGATTGCTACCAATTAAATAAATAGGGTTTTTTGCAGTTTCCTCAAGCAATATTTATGTGATATTTTTCTGCATCTTCTCCTGATCTTCCTGCACGCTTTTAAACTATCAACATCAATCACTGAGAACATTTCCAGTATTGATTTCACATATTAAAACAAGTCTTTTAGTCTTTCTACTAAATGCTGACTTTAAGTCCTTCCTGCACTATTTCACAGCCAGAGACTGGACTACTATTTGTCAAACTGGTTGCTCTTGAGGAGTTACTTTTTCTTCTCTGACTCCCTAAGCTCTCTTTAAAGCCACTGTTTTCCTCAGTCAAGAATTCAGGAACTCTCTGAAAACATGGCCTGCACTTCTGTTTCTAGAGGCATCATTTTGATTTTTTAGACTAAATCATACTTCACCTGCATAAATCCGTATTATCAGCCAGTACAGATTATTCTGCAACTCTGAAAAACAAGTTATCAACTGCAAATTTCATGGGCATTGATTTTGAAAATTAAAGTCAGGCCATTATCTAAAATAAATCTAAATATATTATCTAAAATATATGTTTCCTAAAACAGGTCTGTACAACAGAAACAACACATTCAACAATGATCCCAGGTTTCGGGATTTTTTGCAGTGTGACAGATTTTTCAATCCAGTTGATGCATATTCCTTCAAATTTTTGGGTTTTTTTTTTATTTCTCACTTCTAGATAGATACAAAATTTCTATTTAGAATTCCACTAGGCACTTCCCATGTCTTATCAAAGCCTGGTCACTCATCTTCATCAGATAACATTAAAATACCTTAGAAGGTATATACAACACATATAAAATAGGGTATAAAATACATAAAATCGAGCTTTACTAGACCAAATGTAAGGTGCTACACCTGGGTGGGGGCAACCCTCAGTATCAACACAGGCTGGGAGATGAGCAGATCAAGAGCAGCCCTGCCCAGAAGGACTTGGGGGTGCTGGTGGAGGAGAGACGGGACATGACCCAGCAATGTGTACTCACAGCCCAGAAAGCCAAACGTGTCCTGGGCTGCATCCAAAGCAGTGTGGGCAGCAGGGCAAGGTGGGGATTCTGTCCCTCTGCTCTGCTCTGGTGAGACCTCACCTGCAGTGCTGCATCCAGCTCTGGGGTCCCAGCACAGGAAGGACAAGGACCTGTTGGAGAGAGTCCAGAGGAGTGCAAGATGAGGGATGGAGCACCTCCCCTTATGAGGAAAGACTGAAAGAACTGGCACTGTTGAGCCTGGAAAAGACAAAGTTTTGAGGTGATCTAACTGCACATTTGCAATTAGAAGAGAGCCTAAAAGGAAGTTGGAGAGGGACTATTTACATGAGTAAAATGTGACAGGAAAAGGGGGAATTGTTTCAAACTCAGAGTAGGTTTAGATTAGATATTAAGAAAATAAAATCTTCACTCTGAGGGTGTTAAGACACAGGAACAGATTGCCCAGAGAAGTTGTGGACACCCCATCCCTGGGAGTCTTCAAGGCTGGGTCAGATGGGGCTCTGAGCAACTTGGTCTAGTAGAAGGTACCCCTTCCCATGGCAGGGGGCTGGAACTAAATGATCTTTAAGGTCCATCCCGTCTTAGGGGCACCCCAGGACAGGTCCCTTCCACCCCAAACCATTCTATGACTCTATGAAAATATAGAATTAAAGACAAGGTACAAACAAGTGTCAGTCAATATATTTCAAGGGGAAAAATATGTGCATCCCATCAAGCACTTTTTAAAAATTATTATTATTATTACAAGCATTCAACTCTTATTCTAGACAACTCTTGGCTCTTGTGTTCAGCTGGGATGGTGAGGAAGTACATTAAAAACATTGGAGATATTTCTGGGGAGCAAGGGTGGGGAAAGGCACTGTATTGTGAGTTAATTTGAAGGCTG
Organism: Trochalopteron elliotii; assembly: GCA_024734555.1. Lineage (NCBI taxonomy): Eukaryota > Metazoa > Chordata > Aves > Passeriformes > Leiothrichidae > Trochalopteron > Trochalopteron elliotii. Next base: position 2,140,419 of record JANPWX010000215.1, read on the forward strand.
ATAGAGTTGAAATTGTTAGCAGTCAATCCTGTGGAGAAGTGTGCAGTTTTCAGAGATTACATATGAACACAAAAAGAACTAAAAAACTTCAAACCCTCAATATGGTAGACTCAAACTGACAATAATCTTCTGTAATATTTTGCCCAGTAGGATTCATAGGGTCTTAGGAAAAGTGCTACAAAGACCAGGCAGACTAGAAGCAGGTGTTGCTAAGAGCCCCCAATGCTCAATACACAGAGGTGGCAACAACAGCGCCCACAGACCGCAGGGGAACCCTGTTGCTTGCTGCAGCCAGGGAAAACTGCCAGCTCCAGGTACACAGCAACCCCACCTCCACACTGGTCAAGAGGAACTCAACTCAGTAAAGGCCTAAAGTTAAAATTAAAAATAAAAAAAGACCAGAAAAAAACCCCCTTCCACTGCTGGAACATTTCAACTGCCATATCTAACATTATGCATGACAAAAAATGGTCACAATCAAGTACACATTAAATACCTAAATATTAAACAAAAGTATCTCTACCAATCAGATTTTTTGACATTCATGCAACATCACATAACTTTAATACAATCACAGTGTGACATAATTTTAGGAGTGTCCAGCTGAAATAATACCAGACAAGGTGTATATGCAGTCCATCACTATGGATAAACAACACCACACATCTTTGTGCATCACTACTGTTAGACTCTTATCTAACAGACTCTAAAAGACTGTATCTTGCAGTCTTACAGGAGATGAGATTTTAGACTTCAGAAATAGTATTTTTATAATGGATTTTCAGAACAGCTTTATTTCAACTCTAGCAGAAGCCCTCAGTCAAACTCCAGAAAAGAAATGCTGAAAAAAATAAGTAAACAAGCAAACCTAGCAAAATTATCAACAGGAAACAGTGAACCACAGCTTTTAATATCAATGTAACATCTTAACTAGTAACTCCATTGGAATGGATGAATCAGATCAATAAATAAGCTTAGGTAAGCAGGGAATACTTCCAAAACAAAAAATCTGCAGATTCCCTTTATTCTCACACTGTCTCCATAAACACACATGATGGTAAGTAACAGAAATAAATTTCCAGACTAGAATATTAGGTTAGGAATTAGTAATGACAAACTTGGGCAGGAGAGTGGTTTGAGGACAGGAAGGAGGAAAAAACTGTGGGTGGTACTGATATTGTTAGCTCGGGACTGAAACATTTCAAACCGGATCCTACCTAAAGCAAAACCACCAAACTTCATATGCCATGGGAGCACCCATTCCAAGGCTTCCAGTACCATAATCTAACACTTCATGAGAGAATCAGGGAATTATTTAGGATGAAGAAATCTTTAGGACCATGGAGTCCATTGTTAACATGGCACTGCCAAGTCCACCACTAAGTCACATCCCTAAACGCCAAACTGCACATCTCTTGAACACCTTCAGGGGTGGCGACTCATCCACTCCCCTGGTCAGCCTGTTCCAGTGCTTGACAACCCTTTCCATGAAAAATGTTTTTCCTAATACCCAATCTAAACCCCCCTTGGCTCAATTTGAGGCCATACTATATATTTTATTTTATTCAATTAATTTGAAATACCTTGTAGTTCCATATACAGTCCTTTTAATAGCAGAGTCAGTTTATGACTTGTTCCTTAAAATTTAGAAAATCTCCTTTCAAATGTACACTGAATTCTACATGTTTATAACTTTATCACTATGGTTACACAGTGAATTGTGCTTTACTTACACTTTGCTACTAGAGGAAACAATTCTAGTGAGTAAGCGAAATACTGTCTTTGGAAAGATTTGTGAAGTCCAGTGTATTGGAAACTGTCACAAAATATTGCACAGTGATTTTAAAAAGACAAAGTCCAGTTTCAAAACCTGGTAATTTTGAAAACAAAAGTCTTCAACTATCTAATCACAAATTTCTGAACATGTTAAACAGCTTTTATTTTCCCTGCTAAACTACACAATGTTCTGCGTCCTTGGAGTCTGTCCTCAATTGCATTCAGTTACACAAAGATATGCAGAGCAATGATGAACATGATCCAAAGACAAAGCATTTTTCCTCAAAACTGTTTTTCCATAATGATCTTCCTAATAATGCAGCTGTTAGCCAGGATTTCAATACACTGTTTTTTAACTATACTGGGAAGCAGGGTTAATAATGGGAAAAAAAAAGTCAAATTAACCTCCTCAATAAAATGAACAAAAATAATTTAGATTCTGCTGAAATAAGGAGGAGCCTTTTACTTTTTTTACATCCAATTTCAGAGAAAAAGAACTATTTCACAAGCAATATGCAATGCCTTTCCAACCTCAGGAGACAATTCCACAGTTTAAAATATCATATGGTATGGCTTGAATATATTTTACACTTAGTGAGTATCCATTACATAACTTTCCTCCACTGCCTTTAATTACCCCATTAGGCAAGTTGGTATTTGCATTTGCACTTACAGCTGCTGTACTAGAGCTGCAGGGCACGAGAATATAAAACCAAGAAGAAAAATTAATAAAACATTATCTTTTCCATTTAGCAAGTTCACTTTCTTTTTTAATGGAAACATTTGTATTAGTAGACTACTTCAGCAGCGTAAGATAATAAATCACATAAACCTTGTATTATTCAAGCCAACTGAACTGCCAGATAGAAGTATCATCACTCACTAATAGCACAACTTGCCCTTAAGCTTTCCTCATTTCACGGTATTTCTGAGGAGTCACTTTGTATCTCAAAATGTTACTCAAAACATAAGAAGTGGTGCAAATGTAATGCAAGAGAAATCCTTCTTGTTCTAAACCTTTTACATAGAAAAAAATTCAGAAATTTATTTTAATGTGCTGCACATTTTTACTAATCCAGACACATTTCTGAGTAAACAAAGACAAATGTTTCAATTAATTAATTAAAAAATCTCTAAGTATTCACACATTCTTAGAAACAGCTTCCAAGTTTCAAGACCATTTATTTTTCAGCTAGCCCATGTAGTTTACAACACATTTATTAAATATTGCAATAACAATTATTACATAATATTTTAATAATTTATATATAACTATAAATAACTATGTTATTACATCCACATATTATGTAAACATTATGTATATAATAAACAGGAAGAAACAGAGTAATGAGAAGTATCAATTTATTCATTAAGAGCCACTGTTCCTGAAAAGTCAGTTCCAGAGTGCTGGTTGCTGCTTTCCTACTTCCAGGTGCAATGAAGCCCCTTTCCTCAGAAAAAAAGGGAATCATGCTTTTACCATGCATTAGAATACTGACAACCTGTATATACAGATGAAGGAAGCAAAGTAGCAGTTTTGATTCTGCCCATGTCTTCCATTTTTGAAGTCTTAATTTTGTAGCTGCTATAAAATATCCTATTTCTCTAAAAGTATTATCCATGAGTATCTCACTATAATACTTCCTTGTATCTGGCAGGAATGACCCTATATCAGGCATTCTGCTGTCCCCAGACTTTCCTCTTAGTGAAAATTACTCCACCTGAGATCTTTTTCAACAATCTCTGTTTTCCATTTTAGAGCAAGGCTGAAGTATCTATTATCAAAAAGCAGAAAAAACACTATTTTAGAAGCATGAGAAGCACGCTGCAGCATGTTCTAACTTTCAATACCAGTTCTGGTGCCAAAATTCAAATATTAACGCAATTTGAGCATGCTTCATGTCCTAGAAGTTTCCCTCTTACAAAAAGCAGGTGTGTATACAGAGAAAAAGTTCTTAAGGGGTGTAAGAGTAGCACATGATTACCCACATTACAGCAGCTGTAATATATACCTTTAACAATGTCATTTTTTCTATGAGCTTTTTATTTCAACACAGGGTAGGCCTAAGATACACTGGTTTAAGTGCTACAAACACTGTCCTAAATGAAATTCTACTAGAATACCACTTTTCATCAGCTGTTTAATTGCATTGCTCATGGAGAAATGTAATGGCAAACGAAATGCGATTCAGCTCAAGCAGCATATTTATGCAAACCCACACAGAAGTACACAGCAAAGAAGCAGTGGAGCTGTGTATCAGACATGTCACACAAATAAGAAAGAAACTAAATTATCATGCAATTTTTACAAGCCTTAATCCGACTCTCCATTTCAGTTAAAGAACTGGTTTAGCAATAATCAAGACTTTGGGCACAGCTGCCAATTTCTCCCAGTAGGATGAGAAATATTACTCCCTTTCTTTCTGAAAAATAAGACATCTAATTCCCATGAAGCATCTCATGCCAGTGGCTAATTAGGGAACATTTTATAAGAAGAAAAAAATTGTCAGCAACACAGCAGGCAAATATTGACATTTTTTACAAGCACAGCCATTCCACAGCTTAATTTCTCTTTCCAGAGTTCTTGCAGACAGACAGCTGCTGTCCAGACAAGCTGAGAACCTGCACACTTACTGCAAATCCCAGATTTCAGATACTTACTCAAACTGGCAAGAAACATTCCTCCTACATCACTTTCAAACATTTGACAGCCTGGCCATTCAGTAAATGCATCTTGCAGCAATGTCCATGGATAACTATATAATTCTTCCTGCCAGCTACTGAAAAGTAACATGATTCACAGGAAGCTGGGAGGACTCCCAGGTTTCAGAGCACCTGACAGGCAGGGGAAAACAGGAATAAAAGCAGGGTGAAGGTGGTGAAGGCACAGGACTGATGTGAGAAGGTCAGTAACAGATTACACTGATTAATGGGTGGATAAGAGATACTCTTCTTCACTGAGCAGCTGGAGAGCAGGGTTAGCTGCTGGTCAGGAGGTAATCAGATATTTTCAGTGAGACTTGATGCAGCCTATGGCCAAAAGTCATGTCACTCAGATCTGTGTAAATACCAACTGCCACAGGCTCCCAGAGAACAGATAACAGAAACTGGGAAAAATACAAAAATAAAGAAAAACAAAACAAAAAAAGCAAAACCAAAATAAATCAATGGAACAATAAAACCCCTTGATGTCCTTTGTTCTCCTTTTCCATACATCCTACTAAATTTAAGTAAAATTCCACTTTCACTCTAAACTTGAGATCCTTCTGCCAGGTGTGACAGATGTGATTCAGTAATGCCATCTTCCTGAGATGGAAGACAGGGCCACAACCACTGCAGTGGGTATAGACATACACATCCAATTATAGGAGCAATTAGAGAGGATAAAAGACAGATTAGGTCCTCCCTCCAGAATACATACCGTGCCAGAGGAGCTGAGGCCAGGGAAAAGGTGGTAGGGGTTAATTACCAGCTGGAACCCAAATGCTTTGGTTTTCATGGTTCAAAATGTAAATCTGTCTAAGTGCCATAATTTTACCCAAGCACTGACACACACGCATTTTAATAGAAACACCCAGCTATTGCAGTTATTTTCCTACTTTTCCTAGGTGATCTGAAAAACAACATTGCCTTTCATTTACACATCACCCACAAGATTAAAACAGACTAAAAAAACCTCTCAAAAACCAAATATTTAACATAGCCATATTCAAACAATTTCATAAATCTGCCACTGATCATACTTTGTTGAAGACATTGTGCTCTGTAGCACAAAGAGAAAAAGTGAAAATTTCCATAACCTAGGAAAACCATATGTTTTACTATCACTGTAACATGTGCAATTCATTTTCAGACAAAAGGTCACCTTCAGCAAACACTTCTTCATCTTTTAAGGGCCAAGACTGGAGCATTTAGTCACATTGTTATAGCCTTAGCGCCAGCAGACCAAAATGCCCAGTGCCCACCCCTAAATGGCTGCTGGGGGCTGTGAGGAACACCCAAGGTAGCTGGGTGCCCCCTGGCCCTCTCATGGTGCTCCCTTTGTTGTGAGAGACTAGCTGAGGCCAGATGTATCAAGGAATGAGCCAGAACTTCATCCCATTAAGCAAAAACTGTTCCCACTTCGAGATTTTCTTAAACACATACGTACATTTGACAAATTATCAGACAATGTTTTCCAGCTCCATCAAGATGACATTTTTGCAAAGCTTTAGTTAAATCAGATCAGCCAGTTGGACTCAGAAAACAATCATTGCTTTTGTAATTTAGGACACATGCACTGCTTGATTTTCCAATGTCAATTCAAACTTACATCCAAGAATGTTTACTTAACATGTAGAAAATTTAATTAAAGCAAAATGAGATCTTGGAGAACTTAGGAAGCAGTATCTTCTATCACAACAACAGTTTTATGTAAAACTCAAACAAACATTCTGGTATTGATTCAGCTGGTAAAGTTTTGACTTTATACTTCATATGCTTTTACATTACCAGGCACTGTGTAAAAGAGCAACACTGCTTAATCAGCATTGTTCTTTTAATACATGTGTCACCATGCCTTCTCTATTAGGAAGTTGAGCTGGTTGCAGAACTAATCAAAATGCCTTTGAACACTCATTAATACTGTTCAGTTAAATATCTATTGGGTTTAGAACCAATGTGAAGCTCATTAAATACTCTCCGTGTTCTACTGGCATAAATCTTTCAAACGACTTTTTTTACCACTAAAAGGGCAAAGTAAATGGTTCCTCTTATTATAAAAGATTTCAGAGATAAGAGGGAGAAACAGCCAACATTCACTGCTGAAACTATTAACGATTTTCATTAATGACCAAGGAAATACTATTTGAACTGGAATAAATAATGAAGAGTTCAGTGATATATTGAAGAGTTCAAAATATAAACACTTAACATAAAACAAGTTTTTCTGTTATAAAAATCCAAGCTTTTAAGTTCAAATTAAAAATATACACATTTCATCATATTATTATCTTGAAAACAGCATCTTTAAAGACATGAAATGGGAAACAAGGGGACATAAGTTTTGATGTCCATGGCTGAATATGGAATTCCCAAAACAGATGGTAAAGAATATGCAATAGAGTGAAGGTCCTCTGGGTTTGATATTCACCTGTCTCTTTTCAGCACCACCAAATTCTTATAACCTCAATTAATATCTGCCAGAATCAGTAAAATGACATCCCTCTACCGTTACTATTATTTTGTTTGACCTTGATATCATGAACACAAATGTAATTACAATAACGAGCCAATTATTTTCTACAATATAGAAATCAAAAAGACTAATACTCCCTCCCTTTCTCATGATAATACCCAAACATTCTGGCTTTATTTCATCTTCAATTACTAACATGCAATCACTAACATTTTGTTTAGTCTTTATTTCTTATTTCTAACAAGAAAAAAAAGCCCAAAACAAAACCAGTCAGAAATGTTTTAGAATGTTCATAACAACATGTTAGATGTATGATTTATGTAGGATAATAAACAAATATTTTAATGTTTTCAGTATTTTACCGGTTTTTACTGGCATAAATTTTGAATGACAGCACATCTGTCTGTTAGAACAACTGTCAATAATGCATCAGCTACACTATATGCTCTGCATATTTTATGTAGTTAATATAAAAAGATTGTTGATAATTTTTGAGAGAATTTAAGCTTTTTTAGTACTTTTAGACAATCCAGCCATATCTGCCTGCCATGGGATTTTTTGCCCCATAATTTCCCCGTGTTTCATAGAATTTTGTCCAAAATTTGTTGAACTAAACCAAATAATTGGGAAAAAATACAGTAGTTTGCAGATTATGAAAGTAATTTGCACACTTTATTGTGAGGTCAGATCTGTCACAGCGGAAAAGCAAATAAATTAGAAGCTACTATGTAAAAGTGACTTAAATAGGTTTGGACAGACAGAAATATAATTAACACAAAACTGTTATCCTAGTCAGCCTATTGACTGTTAAAATATGACTCCACAAAAAGCTCCTGGCTTTGTTCCTAAAGATCATGAATTGACTAAAAATCAGGTTATTCCAGAGGAAAGGTTCTTTCATATTCTGGTCAAAAACAAATCTTTGCAACCTTGATCACTGTGGGATTTGTGGTCAAACTACACAGACAAAGAAGTTGCAGAAGAAAAGAACATTATTTTGTTACCTACAATCACGCTTTAAGTCAAAGATATGTAACCCAAAGTTAGGCTCACTCCTGATGAATTGTACAATTTCACAATCACTTTCTGATTTGCAAGACAACATAAGTGCACAACAGCAAGTTAGCTACAACTTCCTAGAGACATTCCTAGCTTTCTTTACTCAGATATATTTATAACTGCAACAAAAATACAAACCTCAAACTCTCTACATTTCATTTAGATAAATTGCAGCTCTCTATTGTCCACATAAGAATCATGTCCATTTTAGTGGATATGATTAGTGGAACTGCTTCATGCAGATTCCAGCTCCAACTGTAAATTACATCTCAGTTAGGCAAAGATAATTGCTATTGATTCAAAGTATTTCAAACTTTCTGTAAAAAGAATCAAAGGGGTTTTAGGAAAGAAACAAGCTAATACTCCACACATGGAAAGTAGTGAGTAGCACAAATTAAACGCACCTTTCTGCCACACCAAACATTAATTCTCCACTGCCAGCCAGGGACTTCACAACCATCGTGATTCCAGAGCATGTTAAATCAACACCATAAGGTTGGGAAATGTCCATGTAACAAATTCAGAAGCAACCTATAAATAAGGAGATAAAAGAAGGCAAAAATTGAATAAATTACCCATATGAGTTCCCCTGAGGATTCACTAAAGGAGAGGTAGCGATGATCTAAACCATGTAAAAATGATAGTTAATTAAACATCAATATCTTGGTATAGACAAGAACATTTGAAGATGTTTGAAGCCTATTTTAATAGCTCCCTACATTTCAAAGTTTACTGTGTCCCACGTAGCCCTGGATACTTTCTAATTTCCCTAAGTAGCCAAATGTTTAACTCTCAGTTGCATAATTATGTCTAGGTCATTCCACTTATTTCTTGTTTCTGTGAAAAACTGCTGTCAGGCATCTGTTTGGGACCTTTTCTACTTCCTTTTTTTTCTTCTATTTATGCCATCTGAGCACGTTACTTATATCCATCTCAAAGTTCTAATTTAAAAGAACATTCCTCTGAACCATGGCTTAGTCTTGCCCATTCCTTTCCAAGTATATTATAAGACATTTTTATTTTCAGTCTGAATCTATTTTAAAAAAAATAAAAAATAGACACCATCTTATGACTGTCAAGCCTTCAGCCCCAAACAATGTTGATTAAATTTTTACATAGGCTTACTAAAATCAAAGAAGTCCAACTTTCTGACAAATGAACTGGCCCAGCAACCAAGCGATACAAATGTAATCCAGTAAAGAAAGCGCAGAACATTGGCACCAACAGGCAGAACGATTCTGCATTTATACAATCACGCCTCCAAATTTCCTTAACTATGAGAAATGCGCCAGCTAAACAGAAAAAAACAGCAACTGCTAGCCATTCTCTTCTGCTCCATTTCCTCCATGTCCCAATTCCTTTTTTTGGAGTTCAGTGAAATCCTCAGCCTTACTCCTAATGTAACCTCCCTATTCTATCTTAAGGACATAGAAGAGCTAAGCAAGTTGAATATAAGATGGACCACAATAAGGACTTTTTCCCTAGCTGCACATATTTGCCTACATTGAGAAAATTCTATGATTATACCTAATCTCATTTGAGAGCTTCCAACCCTATCTTATTTTGTCTTATTAAAAGTCAATAAAGATGAATCAGGCACAGGAAATGTATATGTAGTCAGAACTTGAGGCAAAGAAGTTTTAACATAAGGCAGATCTTATTGTACAAAGTGCTTCTCTTCACATTCAAGCTGTAATACTATGGTTGTACATTGATTACTGTAAAAGAGCAGCAGCAAAATGAGACAATTGTGTCCTTCACACTAAGACTGTGAATAAAAACATTTTATTGAAATCCCACATTCCAAATACTGCTTCCCTTTTTCTTCATGAGGAAATTTTAAAATAAGGATCTGTCTGGTATTATCCAAAAGCAGCACTGGTCTGTATGCCACCTCCTAGCTGAGGACTTGAAGCAAGAAGCCCATTGTAAAACAGAATGAAATATCCTTTGTGGTCTGTTTTATATCATTGGCAGTGTGAGTTAGAAACCTTCCTTCAGCAGCAAATCTCTCTCAGTCACAAGTGCAAAAATTCATCTTTACTGGGGTTTTAGTCTTCTTCATCTTCTTTTAGTCTTCTTTAACACAAAGCACCAATTTGGGTTGGGATAGAGTTAATTTTGTTCACAATAGTACATGTGAGGCTATGTTTTGGATTTTTGCTGAAAAGAGTGTTGATAATACATGACAGTTTCAGTTATTGCTGAGCAGCATTTACACAGAGTCAAGGCCTTTTCTCCTGCTCATGCAGCAGGAACAAGCAGAAGAAATCGGGAGGGGACATTGTCAGGACAGATGATCCCAACCTAACAAAAGGATATTCCATACTATATGGCATCATGCCCAGCGTATGTATATACACATATATATATATATATATGTAACTGGGGGAAGAAGGATGAAGGCAGGAAGAGACTTTTGGAGTGACGGCATTTTTCTTCCCAAGGAATGGTTGAACGTTAGCCTTGCTCTCCTGAAGATGGCTGAACGCCTGCCTGCCCAGAGGAATGGTGAATGCATTCCTTATTTGGCTTTTATCTGCATAACACTTTTGCTTTACCTACTAAACTGTCTTCATGTTCAATCCACAAGTTTTCCCATTTTTACCCTTCTGATTCTCATCTCACTGGAGAAGGAGTGAGTGAGTGGCCAGCTGGGGCAGAGCAGCCCACCAGGTATAAACCATAACACACATTTACTCTAATTCAGGGAATTTTATAGCAAGCTCAATTGGAGCAATTAGGAAGTCTAACTGAGCTGAGTTAGTTTGGGAGATCTCATCCATATGTTAGTGTTTATTTTTCATCCATAAAAATGGCAGCCATATAAAGTAAACACCCCAAACGTTTCCCATAAGCAGCACCAAACAGCCATTTATCCACAAGCAGTTAATTTGAGTAATGCAGACTGGGCAGAATGGTCAAAAGAAACAAATTTCTTTTTAGCTGACCTACGAATTATTCAAAATTAAGCCAAATTCAGCCAAATTTGATAAATCAAGTTTATCATGAGGTTAATATTTCACATCCAGACTTTGGCTCAAAGCAAATTTTTATAGCCTGAAGAATGGAATTGTAATAAAATGCTGACAAACCGATACCACACAAAAGAGTTTCTGCTAGAGGGTAGTTTGTCTATTCTTGACATTTCAAGATAAATGGATCTACATTTGAGAAATAAGATACAATTCACATTCAGTAACTGTAACACTTTATGGGTTTTTCCGTTTGATACATGGAAAATAATTATCAACAAGACAAAGTTCAGATTCTTTTCCCTTTCCTAAGTTCAAAGTTGAAATTCTTCAGAGTTCATCCCTAAAGCCAAATAGGTCTATTAAATCTCACACAACAGCAGTATTTAAAAATGAGATATATCATTTGCAAAAGCAGAAGGACACATGTTTCTGTGGCTCAATTCCAACCCTTGTGGCTTAAATGTAGCTCCAATGATTTAATGCAACGGACACTTGATGTAGATTTCTCCATCCTCCTGTCACATAATTGAGTTTTAACTTTTTTAAAAACAAAACTAGTTCTGAGCCTTCCACTAATAGAGTGGTGCCACTAACAGCACTCAGAAAAAAAAAATGCATACCCAGTAAAGGGCTGTCATTTGCTGTCATTTATCATAAGAATTTGCAACAGATTGCACAATGAAACACCATGACACCAATGCAATATCCAAAACTTATAAATATGAATATGAATTGTGCTGATTTGCAAACAGATATATTTAAATTAGAATGCCAGAATACCCCAGATTAGTATTCTAATACACTAAAGTTTATCAGTCAATATGAACATTTTAAGACTTTAAAAGGAGACAATTTTCTGATTACTGGGATAGTTGCAATTACTAAAATATATAAACCCAGGAAATAGGGATCTTCCACAAACTTTTTAAAGTAGTCTTGCTGTGGTGACCTCCTGTTCACAAGAAGATACATTCCTTTGCAAAAGGTATAGCTTTTCCTAAGTAGAAGTTTCGTTTTAGTTGTGCTTGCTAACTTTGTGATCAGTTTATGTGAAAATACCTGTAACTACAAAGTAATTCCTTACACTATTTTGCTGACAGCTGATAGATTGTGAAACTATTTTCACCACTATTTTTACTCATTCTGGTTTGCTTTTTCTTTATTTTAATAATCATTTGATAAACCTCATTTTCAGTCAGAACATAGTTTTTCGATGTTTGTTTGATTCATATCTGACGATTTTCAAAAGAAATGGTCACTGCTAGGTCGTTCTTTTCCATACAATTCTTTTTCCACCAATGTACACCACATTTATTTTCAAAATACCTTGTTCTGCAACAACTGTTATATCAGCAATATTATCAATGGCACACTGTTGCATTCTGCAACTGTTATGTACATCCACTAAATAGTCCTCAATTATATCTAGTGTTTTCACCTTCCATAGAGTTGAACTGTATGAGTACACACAGCTCATGAAATTTTAACCAACCTCTCTTGGCAGAAATCCTAATTTTCTGAGATAAAATACATCCAGAGCATGCCCACATACACAGAGCATTTTGAACAGCTACCTTTCTCCTTTTCCTTTTTTGGGTGTGACAGAGTTGGTGATCTTTTTCATTACACTTGGGAATACTCTGTGGGAAGGCTTTTGGGAACCTCATCTCTAAGTTATATACAACAGACCCAACCAGCTCATCAGAAGAATCATTTATGTAATTAAACCCAAGATGAAGTATGAAGACAGCTCTTCATCTCTTAATTTTGCATATGTTAATCTGTCTTGAAATTGTGTTTCAGACATGTAAGCAGTCCAAACCCACTTTGGCTCTTTTCCTTTTGTGTCTTTTCTGACATTTACTATGTGTATATATTATCTGCATCTAATATTCCCCTCTGCAAATACGCTTTATATCATAATACACACACATATATCAGAACAGAATAAAAATAAGCTCAGAAATAGCAATTTTACAGCAAGGCTTACATTAAATAAATAAATTTAAATCACAGAATCCCCACCACAGCTATAAACACCTTGGCACTGGAAGCTTTTCTTTAGATTTATTAACAGTGTCTGTGACTCCTTAGGCCTAAGCAGGGCTAATAGGGACATTACTGGTTGCCGTGTATCTAAGCATCTTTAAATGACATCAAAATGAAAAATAACAGAATTTTTTTAAAATCCATTATAAAATACACTATTTTTTAGAGAGATGAGTTCATCTGAACAGAAAGAAATAATAACAGCACGGTAGATGGATGAAAGTGTTAGGTGAATGAGTAAAATGGTAATATAAAGTCAATGATATGTTACAAGTATTTCAAGGTCCTGATGCAACTACTGGAAGTAAACTCAAGGGAAGAAATTAAGTTTTATACATTTTCTGGGTTCTTCATAAGGGGAGGGGATGGGGATTTTTATTTCTAGCCTTCATTAGTGGTATTATTTCACTCCTACCACTATGCAGAGAATTTAATTTCTATCATTTACAGCACACTGTGCCCTTTGCCTCATTTAAAGAAAATGAGCAAAGTATTTCCCCATATGAAAAGGAGATCTGCTATCTTTTTTATTATTTCAAGGTGTTTATAGCAGGCAGAGATGCAAACACTGAGTGCCACTGGTATGAAAATTTACAAACACCACCATCCCAGTTACTTTAAGGGTCAAGAAAAATAAAGGAAAAGGGCAGTCATCCAACTCCTATTTCAGTGTTTACACAAAACATTTTATTGCAACTCTCCTTTTCCCCCTCCTTTCCTGTACTTAACCAGAATAATGCTATGAAATACTTAATTCCTTGTACCTTTTCATTTCCTCACATCATTACAATTCCAGATCACTATCTCATCTACTTTGTATCTGGTTTTGATGCCACTGAATGCCTAGCTTCAGTAAACAGCAAAACTATTGTCATGGGACTTTACCTAATGGTTCTTCCATATTATGCTTCAGGGATTGACACAAACAGAAAAATCTTGGATATTGCCCTCTAAAAAATACACTCACAGCAGGACAATTTGAATGTAATTTGGAATTCACTAAGGACTTGGATCGTAATTTATGTTTGCCAAATATATGTTAATTAATTCTAATGACATTAAAATAATCTCCCATTTTGGTGCTATCATACTGCAAACAGAAATTACTAAAAGGCAATTAATTCTTATTAGACTTTATTTCCTAACACCTAGAAAAGAAGCTTACTTGACCAAATTTAAACTATTCCATGCAAAGACCACAAGAAACTCTTCAACAGACCATGAAAATCAGTCACTTAAACTCATTTAAAAATTAATAAATTAGTTTTAAAGCATAAAAAGTCATGTTCTCAATAGTTTCTAAAAAATTTGCTTCAGGATACGGTTATTAGTAGATAGGGTACTAATATCCAATTTATACTAGGATTCTATTTCCATCTAGATTCAAGGGATTCAACAGATCACTAAAGTTGCATACAATTACTTTCATGTTACTTGATTTAACTCACAAGACAATGAAGGGTTAAATGCTGACATGTGGCTATACTTACCATTAATACTTAGCATTAATTATGCAGGAGTATACTACACACAGATATGGCTTAATGAAGCCCTAACAGCATTGTTATCAGACCAAGTGCAAGCTCTGTTATTATACAGCCAATGGTAGACTACTGCAAATCTATCCCTCCAAAGGGTGTTTAAAAGTTAATAACACATTACAGTTGTGTCCATGTCACAAAAGTCCCAAACTCTGCTGTTCACAATTTGTGATAGCACTTCAAGCACAAAAGAGTGTTTACAAATCATCTTCAGTTGAGCAACACCCATACAAGTGCTTACTATAATGAGCCCTTCATACCATTCAAAAGAAAAATTCACAAAATTTCATTGTCATTTTTCTGTAACTTACTTGTCTGACATTTGTGTGTAGAGGGCTTAATGGTTTACTTGAATACTGAACTGAAAGTATAAAACCTGTGTAAACTTAGAAAACATATGCTCATCAAGTGCTAAAATAAATATTCCCATTCATGCTGTTCTGTAAACTGAGATTAGGGTTTTTTTACATGGCACACAGGGATTTAACTGCAGAATGCATTAAGGTGAGCATAAGGAATACCACTAAAATTTACTGCCACAGAAAGATTTATCTTTAGAATATATCTAATAAATTTTAAGTATGAGCTGCAGTACCTGAATATTTTAAATAGTCATAGGAGAAAAATGTGGTTGTGAGGCTGCAACATAAAGCTGAAGGAAAAGGAGCCTTGCATTGTCTGGGTCCAGCAATTGTGGTAAAATATTATGCACCTCTTGTAAGTATCTAATTACTGATGTCCTGACTTTCATTTCATTTATTTTGACTACCTAAACTATCTCTAAAGTGCCTATCTGCATTTGCATTTTAATGAATAATAATTGATATTTATTCAGCACATTATATTTGCATCTCAGAGGTTCATTTACAGACTAATATTCTTATTACTTAAAACAAACTATGCACAGATATTCAGATTTGGGAATTACTATCAAGCAAGCAAGACACTGTGGATAGCACTATAATTTGGTCAACCTGTTGGCCTCAGCTTTAGCATTGCATTGGGTGCCAGTGGTGGCTGGGAATGCCTGAACTCTTGCAAGTTGTACTGTAGTTCCAGGGACACAAAGAATGAGACTTCTCACTGACTTCCCTAAAGGTTTTCAATTCATGCCATTTTTGACAAGGTAAGTACTGTAAATCACCCAGACGAAATGAGTAGCACTCACGGCTTTCTACAATCACAGATAGTAAAGAAAAAAATGGAATATATTGGTACATTGTGATCAAAAAGAAAACCAAAATATCAAAAAAACCCACAGATACCCAGGCTTGTATAAGTTTATGAACCACACTGATATATATTTTGCCTTAACCATAAAAATCCAAATAAGAGCAATGAAAAGGTCTAGAATTGATTCCAGAAAATGCATTCCACCTGCATTAATTTGCTTCCTGATTTTGACAGTCACATTTCAGTAGTCACTACGATTTCCTTACTTTGACCAAAAAAACCAAAAAAAAACAACAACAAAAAAATTCCCACCCACACCCAAAAAAACCCACCACCCAAACTTTATTGCTGTATTAAATTTGATTACATGTTTTACAGCTTTGGATATTCACAGCATAAAGAAACAAACTCACACAAGCACAGAAGTGACATTTGGATTTCATATCCATGACTGGTTCTCTGGCAGATCAGGTTTAAATGTCAAGCTTCTGTGAAAAGATTTACCCCCTAGCATTAATCTTTCTCACCCACACATTCCTGTCAAGACATTTATATTCCAGCATCTTAGAAAGTACTTGCTATTCTTTGCTATATATCTCCCCATTTCTTGGGATAATGCTGAACCTAATCTAAACCAAGCACTCGTGCAATGAGCTGCCCTAAATTTTAAAACTGTCAAGTGAAGGCTGCACTGTCTGAACATTCCCATCTTCAGATTAACCTTTTATCACACCAAAAAAAATCTATTTAAAAACAGATATAAGGTAGGTATCTAAGACAGCCTCCTAGGCAATGCAGCTTATAGACAAGGTCAGTCACCCTGAAAGCAGACATCTAGAATAAATGAACAGCTCTAAGTGCTGCTTATGCTAACTCAGTGATGCACACCAACACTGCAGGCAACAAAAACAGATCCCTCCTTATGAAAGATACTAAGACACACTATCAATTCTGGAAGAAATAGCAATATTTATAGACAGACATGACAAAGGCGTTCTGACTTAGGAAGGCTGCAGGGATGGGACTGCACTTCAAACTTAAATCCAAAAACATAACCTAATCAAGGACATTAAAAATATTTTTAAGAAACTTGGAGAAGATGAGAAAGAATATTACCATATGATGTCCAATGGCATAATCTCTGGAAATAAGAATAATCCAAAAAAGAAAGCTACAATCAAACCATGCTATCCTTTGGCTCTCAAATAAAGGTTCTCAAACAGCTTCTTCTAGCTGTTCTTCTTTTCTTTATGTATAGGAACAGAGAAAGTCTGGCTCTCAGAAAATTTCAGCTCACACTGGCCAAACTCAAAAGCTAATATCTACTGCAGCTGATAAGGAGATTAATTACTGTTCAGTTAATGCTAAAAGAACTAGTAGTTTTATTACTTTTATCACATAGCTATTATTATTTATATATATATATATATATATATATACACACACATTTGTAAATAGGCATTCTTGTACCCAAACAGCTATTCTAGCGATGGTCCCCACACATCATTCCATCAGACCAAGCATGACTGAAGGAACGACTACCAGTGCTCACCAACAAAGAGGTGGTGTGGAGGTTCCACCTAGAGATGCCTGTCTGAAATCCACTCTACTGTAGCAAAGGCAAACAAGACTTATTTTGGTAAGTGTAAGCCTACAACATTTTGGCAAGAAGCAAAATACAAGGAAGAGAGCCTACATCAGTCCTTTCTTCACTTGCTTGAGGTCTCTTTTTTAATGTCTTCAAGCTGATGTGGTTTGCAGGAACCTTAACTCTTTACTGTTACAGTTCTTGCTCTTTTTCTAAACTACAAAGAGGTAGAAAACTGAAGAGTTACAGCATTCTTTTTTTTTTTGCTGATGTGTAATCATTACTGTCTTAGCAACACCTAGCTTACCTAAATCATTTTTTTATGTAAGAAGCTAAGGGAAAGAACAACTTCCATTCCAGTGCAGCATTCCTTTTAAAATCCCAGGTTATTAACGACATTATTGTCTCTCCCACCTAATTATTTTTAAATAAGGGAGGAAATAAGCGAAGACAGGCCCACCATGTCTCAAGTATTTCAAATCACATGGTTGATAATAAAAGAGAGGAAAGAAATAAGATCAGACTACGCAGGAGATTTAAAGAAAGCATATAATCATTGCACACCATGAGCCGGCCTCTGGGTTGCAATCAGTCAGGAACCCTTGGTAAAATTATTACAGTGATACAATGGAGTGTTTTTGACACAGAAAATAAGAGTACTAATACTGAGTGAAGTCCTTGCCCCATTTGATCTTAACAAAGGATTAAGGCAGAGAGATACATGGTTCCCTACAGGCAGATCCCTACGGCTTCACACAGTGGTTCTGAGAAACCAGTGTAATTGCTGTTTCAGGATGAGCCTGCAGCAACTTTTTTAATATGCTAACTCTGCTAAAATAAGAATGAAAGAGTTTATCATAAAGATCATGATGTCTGGAGACTTGAAGACAAACGGGACTTGAGATTAGTAAAGATAAGTCAAATATATCCTTGTAAGTTGACAAAAATGTTCTTAAACTATCTACCTAACTTGATAACCATGAATGCAAATGAATCTGAACATTGAAATACAAAGGAAAATTAAGCCTAAAACCAGTGATGAATAAAAAGAAGTTTAAATCCCATTTTTAAGCTGTCTGAGGTTACTGACAAAGACTGATTTCAGATATGCAAGACCATTATATGGTTTATTCTTTTTTACAGAAGTGGTATACGATACTTATCTCCAGAGGAAAATTTTAAAACATTAACATTGAAATAACAAAGTAAATTTGCCAGGAAAGGGAATAACATAAGGCTAAAAAAAATGTGTGATAGAAAGTATAAACAGAGATTAAGGTAGAAAAATAGGCAGACTTCAGTAGGCAGGGGAATGTCAAGGTCAAGTAAGTCTAGTTAAACATCTTTCCCATGTGAATTCCACATTAAGAAGTAAAAAAATTCTCTCAAAGACCAAGGGCTACAACTGAAAATAGTAAAGATACACAAGTTATACAAAGACATTTAAGTCACACAGGAATGGCCAAGAGCTCTAAATGCCCAGAAATCTGTCAGGAGTTGGAGGAACTCTTTGGCCTGCAAAAGCAGACTAGGGATGTAGCAAAGATATCTAGGAAAAGATACAGAATCAACCAATTCTAAGAGAAATTTATGTTCTGTAAGTATTGTCATGAGCTTCTAATTCCAATTAAATACATTTGTGTCAATAATATCAAGTACTGAAATCCATTCTAGATTTTGCCCAGTTCTGGGCAGAGAAGTTCTCTTCATATACATCAAATTCCTAAGTTTTCTTAAAGGAAAAAAAATGTAGACACATTACTTTGAAATTACAGACACTGCAGAATGTTTCATGCTTTTAACTGAGGGATGCATACTTTAAAAACAGAAACAATTCCCTCTTCCATTTCCCCAACTCATCTCCTTCCCATGCTCAAAATAAATAGAAACCCCCAAAGCCTGAACTATGCATAAGTTCTAAAAAAAACCCCAAATTTTAAGTAAGTGGTCAAAGCCATGTACATTGCTTTACCACAAACCGATTGTGTTTTTCCCATAGTCTTTCATCTTTTTTCTACATTATGTGATTTTTTTTTTCATCTGAAGATCTGCATATTGCTAAGCCTTGCTTATTGACTATTTATTTGATTATTGGTGAAAAAACAATCTATTGGCAGTGAAGAACTTTAAATTAATATCCACTTAAGCATCCTTTGTTTGTGCTTCATTGTGCTGGAAACATTATCTTTTTTTCAAGCACAACTGCATTTAATCCTAAAAAACACTGGAGAGAGTAAGAGAGATGACTATAATGAAGCATTTTAAACAGTTTAAAGACTCTCATTCAGCCAGACTCCAGGAAAACAGCATACAAAATAAATGAGCTATTTCTTCAATTAAAAAAAAAATAAATTTGAAAACTGCAAGGAAAAAATCAACCTAATACTGCATTGATAGAAAAGCATTTGAATCTAAAGATTTTTAATTCTATCAAATGGTCACATAACTCTCCACATTTTTGGTGTAAGTGAATGTAAACTCAGATGCTAGCTGAGCTTGCAGAAGTTCTGTTTTTAAAAATCATTAAACTTCATATAGTGTTATATTCTATTATCCAAAAGTAAGTAAAATATGAAACCCTTTTTGAATGTGTGGCTCAGCAAAAGACCACAAGAATTTGATGCATATCTGGAAGCTGATTAGTGTGGGACGTGCAAAATAAAACAATGACAAAAAATTGTGGGTCAAGGGTCATTTGGTTCTATTCTTCTATAAAAGAAAAAAAATTGTTGAAGTTACTAGAAATTGTGACAGCACCATATAATCTATGCAAATGCTCAGGCCAAATAACAACACAGCAGTACATGTTTTCACTGAAAAAGCAAAATGACATAAAAAGACATTGCAAGGACATTTCTTTTTTTAAGGTCTAAAATGGCATTTTCTCATTTCTGGAGCTGAATGAAGCTAGAAAAAGTATAGGTTATCTCAAAATCCTGCTTTATGTCCCTGTAATAGATTACTGTTGAGAAAAACCAGCAGAACTCTTCAGTAGAATTAGATTGTGTGTTCATGAAGTTCATGAGAAAAGCCCTTCTGAAGCATGATTGGGACACAGGACACAGACCGACCACAGAGTGGAACAAGTCCTGCATCCAACACATTCATTTCATTGCAGCATTTCTAGAGGTAAACAGTCATTTCTGCTTCACTGAAGAGGAATCCAGCACACACTTTGGCATGTTCTGGACAAGCTGAAAATACTGAGCCTATGAACTTCTTTGCAAAAGCAGAAGGACCTGGACTTCCCAAACTACATCTCCATCTAATGTCCCAAAATGTCAGGAATTTCAGACAAAAATTTCATTACAGACTCAGAGGAACTAATGCTGGTAAATACAGATATGCACACACAAAGAAACAACTGTATTTATCACTCATATGTAATTTTCACCTTTGCTTTGCTTATTTAAATAGGCCAAGCATTCAGCATCAATCTGGAAATAAGAATCCCACAACTCTACTCAATATTGGCCAAAGTGTCTCCCAAAGGGTATCTCATTCTCAGGGCCCTGTTTTTATCCTCTGAACAGCTTAGCTCTCAATTTTATTTGAAACCAGAAGTGTTTTGTTTGCCCACTTTGTAGGGCGAGTTACACCATTTCAAGGGGCAACCTCCTCCCACTGCTTTCAGGCAGACAACATTCAGCTACACTTCAGAAGAAATGCACACTCCTCTGGAGGGTGGCAGATGTATCAGTATGAAGGTATAATTTACACTTTCAGTGCAGACCCAACTCACAGGTCACGTTTGAATAGAATTGAATAGAAACACTACTTCAGCTGGAAGAGACCTGCAATGATAATCTGGTCCAATTGCCTGACCACTTCAGGGCTGATGAAGTAAAAGTATATCATTAAGGGTAATGTTCAAATGCCTCAAAACATTGCCATGATTGGGGCATCACCAATCTCTCTATGAAGCCTGTTCCAGTGTTTGACCACTGTCTCAGCAAAGACTTGCTTGATTAAATGCAAGAATTAAAAAAAATAAATTAATTACGTACAACACCTCTGGAAATAATAAAAACATTCAGCTACTTCAAATAATAAAGCCTGAAGTAAGTTTTATGCATGACCAGTTCATCATATAGCTTAAACAACTGATACTGCTTCATGGCATTTGCATAAGCCTTGCCTTCTGTATCATGTAGAACATTTTAAATAATTTAACTCCTCTTCCAACCCAAGACTATCACTATCCTGGAAGCGAAACACAATTAAGGGCCTCCTATGGACAACATATTATTTCACTCTCCACTGTTTCCTTTTGGGGAAAGCCATCTCAGAGAAGCCCATATAGCTTTTTACTAATTACTGCAAAGATGATGCACAGTAAAACAAAGGACAACATGGAAGCTCTAGATGTGCTGAAGCACCTACCTAACATCTCCTAAAGTAGGGCCATCTTCTGCAAAAGAAATTCCTGTGACGAAAAATTAATGCCTCCCTGGAAGCTTCTAATCCGTTAAGATCTTGGCATTAACACTCAGAATCAACTGCACAAAAGACTAGGTTGTGTTTTATGGGCTACAGTAAAAGTTTTACTTCCCTGGAGCAGTGGAGGTCAAAGTCCAGAGTCATTCACATGAGACTTTGCTCAAGGAGATCTGGCCAGTTTTGTAAGACAATACCGAACATTCACTAGAGGAAAGAGCAAGAATGACTATCCCAACTACAATTATTTAACCTCTTTAACTGTAGTATCTTATGATGCAGAATGCTTCCACAAAGACAGAAAATATTTTTCTCCCCAGTCTATGCAATCAAAACTATGGATACAAGTCCTCTGGACAAAAGCAGAAGGTTTATCACTAAAGAAAATGTTTAAATCAGTGGTAAATTTGAAAACAAGGACTGATGTTCCTCTAGTTCTAACTCTTTAGTTTCCTGACATCTACAAGTGCACCAAGCTGAAAGAGGATGCCCTTTATTCTTTGAACAAATCTACAAGACAAACCTTAAATTAAAAATGTTTTTGACTGTCACAGAACATCACCTTGTGATGCCCTGGGAAGGGTGACCTGAAACAGAGGCTGGGCAGAGCTAGAGAATAAAGTAAGTATTTATTGATACACCTTGGGCACCTCTAGGATACATCTTGGGCAGGACAAGAGCCTGACCAGGGCTACATCCAAGGTGGTCTTAAAATGGTCACAAAATGGACAACAAGTCACGAGGTCTTACACTTTTATAAGATTTGGTCTATTTGCATATTGGGGTTTACTTGTGCAATTACAGCTTCAGGTTGTGAGGTCCCATCCTTCCTGTTTTCTCTCTTCACTCCACTGTTGTTTATGCTTTTGGGCCTGAAAGTTGCCCTTGGTCTTCAGCAGGAAAAAGATTTATTTTTTCTACCTACTCTGTGAAGAGAGCTTACTTGCACTTAATATGAAGGTCAGAGCTGCACCCCTAGGCAGCACAGAATCTGAAAAACATGAAAGCTAAAACTTAAGGCATCACTTCAACAAAACACACTATTAACCATAAAAAGAACTTAATGAGTTTAAACAGGAAGTATAAATTCCATTTCTTCAAATCCGCTTCTGAATTAAGACCTGAGTATGACGAAGCTTTCAACACCTATCACCCATTCCAGGCAATAATGTGGTCTTGTTTTACTGTTGTCTACAACAAAGACCCACTGTCAAATAACTTGCAACACAGTTCAGTTCTCTTGTATGGAATTGTTGGTCAAGATCCCTGAAACCCACGGAGGGTTTCATTCCACAACCATCGTGCACAGAGAAAAATTTGATGCCAAATAGTTCCTGTTGACACTGGAATGATTCCTGCAGATTCTCTCCTTCAACAAATCTTCATTTGCTTTAACAGGAGTTTTTTTTAATTTTCTCAGTGATGACTTTGTATATGCATTGAGTGTTCTAACAACTGTCATGGTAATTACCCCTCAGAAAGCAGGGAAACCACTGCACAAATCTCTCACACAACGTGCATTCAGATTAGGCTTCTGCATGCATAGTTTTAACACCCATCTTTCATTTTCACATTCTTCTTATGTACAGAACAGTCACATTTTGTTTAACATTCTTACACTAGGATCTTCTACAAGAAATTCTGTATAAAAGCAAGGACGTGTGGAACACTAATAAAGCATACCAGATGTTTACATCTAAGCATAGCTCAAGTATTAGTAAAAAAGAAGCCTGTGAGGCTCAAATGAGTACTTTTAACTTTGGGTGAGAGAATGCTACCATATCCAGTGCCTCTGCAGTGTTTACAGTTTCTTAACAAATTGCTAATTCCAAGAACCGAAGTTCCAAACAGGTGTTGGAAAAGTAACATTAGATTTAATAAGAAGAAATTAAAATGTATTTTCTCTTTCTCAGAATGTAAATTTAGGCCAAAGGTTTCCTTTTTCTTTTCCCTAGAGAAGGCTTAGAAAAGCTTATTGTCCCATTTTACCCTACACAATATCCCCCCTAGCAATTTTCTCCAATTATGGTGGGTATCTGGTACTGCTCACATCTTCAGCTTAGATTACTTACTTTACTGGATTTCCTTTTAAAAATTAACTGATTAGTATGAGCATACAGTCTTACTCTGGCCTCAGAATTAACATACTCACCCAAAACAATTCTCCCAGTGAGAGGGATTTTTGTTGGGTACACAAAGGACTTTATAAACAATTCACCAGGCATGAAAAAAAAATCCCATAATGATCATTTTCATTACACTCATCCTCGTGATTTCATGAAAGGAATGGATAATATAATAGGCTACTATTCTCACTGAAAGAATATATGCTAATAGAGCATACTATACAAATTCAGTTCTCGACTGTAACCCATGCAATCCTGCTGAGTACACTGGAGCTGACTGAATGACCATAGATATACAGTTTGACTCATGAAGGCTATTCACACTGCCTAGCTAACATATATACATAAGTAAATCTTCTCTAGGGTGCAAGCCAAAAGTATCTATATTAAAAGTCATGTTCTTGAATTCAAATATAGTAGCTAATGTAAATATGAGGTGCAAGCAACATGAATAGCTCCCAAAATCACTGTGGAAAAATCCCCATCCTATTACTTGAAGCTGGTTCTAGTCAAAGACCACAACAAAATTTATTAACCAACTTTCACTTAGATATGCCTGTAAGATGACTTCAATAGTTTTATGATGAAATTGAACACCAAATGAAATAATCTGCTTCAATGGCAGGACAGCGTTCTTGGACTTTATCTATTTTTTTCTTCTATTTCATATGAATTATTTTAAGTTCTATTTGCTTTTGTCATCCTAGTAATCTACACTCCCATAACATGACATACATAACGTTATCACAAATAGCTAAGAGGTAATAGAAGACAAATTTTACTCACAGATAATCATTTATTATTTCTTAAATGATAGGTATCTCCTATTCACAGAATACATAAAAGAATGAAATGTAAATTCTGTCTTAGCAAATGTAATAAATGTAAAATGTGACATGAATTTGTAACAGAAACTGCAACAGCCCTAGACTTATCATGTCAAAATGCCTTGAGCTACTTGGAAAACTTGAGGCAATTTTCAAATACCCTAAAAGCAGGACTTTGTCTTTTTATTGACTTTCCATTAAGAGGAATTATTAGTGAAGACAGTCTTAGTATGCATTTAAAAATATTTTTTAATATAGTAACAAAAAACTATACAACACCATAATTTTCATTAAAAATCTCAAATTATTTACTTTTTTCTTTTAGGTTGCCTACCATTACAAATGTACACAGCCCTTTTCCACAAAATACTGCATTATTTTAATCTATTCAATGAGATTATTGACAAGTTTGATTGCTAACTATGAGAATCCAAGTCAACCTTCACACCATCCAATGGGCAACTAGTGACAATGAAAACAACGTTTTGTGTTATTGTACTGCATATGGCTCTATACTTAACTTGCATTTAACCCAATTTCTTAACCAAGCAAGGAATAAATACCAAAGCTAGATACATAATTCAGTTCCTTTGTATTACTTAGGGCTTAACGTGTCTTGCATATAACCATGTTACTTGAAACACGTCCAGGGAAGGGAACACAATGCAACACATCAGTCTTATGCTTGACAGCCTAGTAAAAAAACTGTATTAAAGTTTCAATGTGACACTGCAATCCTTTTGAAAAGGATATTATATCATGATATTCAAATGCTCAGAATTCCTGTCTGCCATGAGGAAGTTGGACAGACTGAGGGGAAAATAAATCTGTTTTATGCAACTATAACAAATTAATCTATCACAGAACAAATCTTATGCAATACTGATTTAAGTCTTAGTTAGGATTCCACATGGAAGAAATCCAAGAAAGTCTTGCCACCTAAGATTTTTTTTCCAAGAGCTACCTCACAAGTACAGCCCAAATATAATCAAATTCTACTGAGTGACACACTACTTGTGAATTGTTGGAATATTCTTAGTAATTTTAAAGTAATGAGGACTATGAATGACACAAAAGGTGGTGTTTAAAGAACAGATAGCTGTGCTCCCTGTGAGCACTGCTGGCTGCCAGGCTCAGACAAGGTCCTACACAGCTTCCTCACTTTCCACTGAATTCCAGGCTGCAACAAACACCTACGAAAACTGAAACCAAGGGCAGCATAAGTTGATGTGTACAATGTGCCCTTGCCTGTATACCACTGTGGAGAGGTCTTTGAATGTTCTACTACATGCAAATATATCTCTTCAAACTTCCTCCAGGCCTTCCTATTGCATATTTTCACAGGAACAATCTTTGTCTAAAACCTACATACACTTAAATTACATGGTAGTTCAAGTTGTACTTTGCTCTCATCCTCACAGTATTAGGCCTGTTCAGTGAATTATTACTACCATATTAATACAAGTAAGAAACTAAGCTTTGCTTCTACCCAAGTTAAGCACTCTCTAGTGAAGATAAACTCAATTGAAATAGGTCAGACTGCAATAAAATAAAAGTCAAGATGTACTATTACCTTTTAATGGAGAAAAAGAGACTATGAGTAGGAATCCAATTAGATGGTTTTAACTGAATATAAGCATTTTATTGTACTAAGAAGTTAAAATAATCTATCCACATGGACACCTGGAATATATCCTTTAAAACAGCTGTTTGAAAGAGCCCATCGAGGCTTACTCTGATTTTGTGATTGATTTCAGAAGCTCAATTCATAACATAACTGACCACTAACATTGGAAAGAAGCACCACTTCTGAAGAAAGCTACCCAGTCAGTATATGACACACAATCTCTTGAAGCATCTTTGCCAGGGTGCTGAAGGAGATTAGAACTAGCTCAGTTTTACACTACTGTTCTGAACACAGTCCATGAAGGCAGAAAACTGTATTTAGGAAGAAGTAGATCATCAAGTCATAGAAAAGTTCTGGTATTTTTCCACCTCCAGCAGTGCAAACATCGAAGCTTTGTTGCCTTACCTTGTCAAGAGACACTGCAAAGAGGAAGCCACTAAAGATTTAGTTTCTCTTCAGTTCAGTAACTTTTACTACAGGACCATCTCCTCAGAGAATGAGAGCCCCTTACAATGGCCCTGTCCTGGCAGGAGAAGCAGCAAGTACCTCTCTCCAGATTTATCACCCTGCCCTGCCCAGATCTCCAGCCTTCCTCTGACATCAGCTGGCATGAAAAGGCAGGATGCTGTCTCCCTTCTACAGGGACCAAGAGATATTTACCCCACCACAGCAAGACTTCACCTTACAAGATTGGGATGCAAAACATAGAGTGTGAAATGTTGGCTCGGTGACAGCTATTTTAGCACTTACTAAAATCTCTTTTCCCCATTAAAAATACTGAGTTTCAAAAACATCACAGTGATTAGAGTAAGAGAGGAAAAAAAGCAAGATGTATTTTTCCTACTGGTGATCTGTTTTGGACCTACTATGCCAGGTAAGTGTTAAGACCTATAGAATAAATATGTAAGCTCAGGCACAGCTATGTGAGTGTCCGTTCAACCTGTGCCACATCCCTACATCTCTTCACTGTGCTATGCTGTCAAAAACTCATAGGGAAAACAACACATTCTCCACAAACCCCAAAGGTGATTAGTATGTCCTCCACGCCTTTCAAATTTTGTCACCATGTCATTTCTCCTTCAGTGCCCCACCAGCCATCTGCCTGCCACCTCCTCTGCAAATACTGGAAGTGGGATCACTCCACAGATTTTACATACAAGTCCTACTCCTCTGAATTTTCAGATCAAAACTGGCATTTGGCTTTCCCAGGTAAGCATTTGAGAGTTTGAATAAGCTGCAACTAGACAGGTTACTTCTATTTCTATGCTCCCTTCACTTTTGCATTTACTTATCTCCTGACTTTTTTTCCATTGTAAGTCTCTTACCTCCCAAGTATTTCTTCTGAGCATACAGTCACAAATACAAACCATGTCTTCGGTCTATGGAATGAGTTAGAAAAAGGTTATTTAGCTATGAGATTATCTCCATTTGAAATTGCAGAGAAGATGCAGTAAGATGACAGGTCCATTACCAAAAATAAAAAGTCAGACAGAACCCAAAAAATACAAACCAAAAATCAAGCTCTTATTTATCAACTCACATTGACTTGGGAATCAGACATTGGATATGCAGCTCAGAGGGAGATATGACAAACTCAGTTTCTCCTAAAAGTCAGACATTAATCTTAGAATCTCATCAGGCGATCACAGTGATGCTAAACATTAAAAAAGCCAATGCAGAAATTATTCTTAATTTGTCAAAAAGATCTTCACTGCTACAGTGTGGAGAGTGGAGGATTTCAATAAAATCTAGTGAACTACACCCAGTGGAACTCAAGAGTGTCATTCATTTGCCTTCTGAAACAAAAATGAATAAAAATCAGTATTTGTAGTTCAATTGTATTGAGAAGTTTATGTTTACACTAAAATGTAGGGCATGAGAGAAGACAGCACATTCTGATTAAACAACATTCAGGACAGCCTCTATGCCATAGCAATTTTTCTTCAATTACATGTAATTAAATATTAAAACAGGATGGGAAGAAGATAAAGTATTTCAAACTTAACATGTAATAATACTACTGCTTGTTAGTGCAGTGCTGCTAGTACTACATTCAACAACTGCCCCATTTCCCATCACTTTAGAAAAGTTTTATTCACGCTGAATTATGCTATGCTTTGAACTGATATGTCAACATGCAAGAAAGAATAGTAAACGTTATGATTTAAATTTTAAAAAACAAAACTCACAACCAAAAAACCTGTTGCCTCTTCCCTCCTGTAGCTGGCTGTTGTCTAATAACTACTTTTCTTCCAGATCTTCAAAGTCAAGCAGGAATTTTTTCTGGGACAGTATGTCCTAATTAAATTTATTTGTGGCAGCCCATTTTTAAAGATTCAAATTAAGCAATTTTTTGGTGGCTGAGTGACAGTTTCCAAATTAATTTATTAAGCAAGGAGAGTTCTCCGTGGACTGGAACTTGTGTAAAACAGTATTGACAAACACTAAAACATAACTTATGCTTCCTAAATTTAGCTATAAATGAGGATTGCAAAATCACCTTGCTCCTGAGTGACAATGGAGAAAAATGCCTCAGTTTCCTATGAGAACTCATAGAACAAGACTCTTCCTCTAAAAGCTTCCCTAGTTGAATTCCAATCACAGTTAGGAGTGAGTATATACAGTAGCAAACCAACTGCTGCAGAATATCACAACACAGAAAAACTTAATATAAATCCAGTAACTTGATGAAAAACAACATGTCAGTTGGTCAGAGCAGGGTGCTGATAATACCATGTCATCAAGAGTGTTTGTTCATCAATAGTAAATCACTGTAAAAAAGTATTAAAAATTACTTTTTTTTTTTTTCCTCTTTCTAAACATCAGGGCAACCATAGCATGGTTTACTTGTTGACAGGAATGGAAGAGGACATAATAAAATCCCTCTTTGGAAGCCCTTGGAATAAAACCAGCCTGTAAGAGGACACATATAAAAAAATTTAAAAATTTAAAGCTTGAAATTCTGAGTCCCTTGTGGAAAGAGTTAAAAGAGTTAAGGTACAGAAACAGGACACTGTGTAATTTCTGAAGTAGCAGCAGTATTCTTATTAGTGATGTGCATGTAATAATTGTGAGTCTGAAAAGAATGAGCTCAATATCCTGGTCCCAACCTGGGAATTCAAAATTTACAAAGGGACATTTTATTGAGTTTTTAAGTACTGAAAATCAGTTTTGCTTTAGGTTTTATTAGAAAGCTTTCAGTTACAACAGTCTTTCAATTTTTTGGCAATCATGGGAAACCTTAAGACTCAGCAATATTAACTATGAAAATTCATGCAAGATTTCATATCAATCCAGATTGTTACACCTTTGCTTTAAAGCAACAAAAGCAGAAAGCTTGAACAAATAATAAAATCCAAATTAAACTAAAATTGAAAGTTTTTCAGTCACTAGAAAAGTATAATTTCATACTGCTAATTACTTAGGCGACAACTTGAGAGTCAAGTAGAATTTGGGCCTAAGGACAAATTGATACCAGGATGTATTAAATTGATACCAGTAGGATGATAACGTGAATTTTATACTCCAATTCATACTTCGGGAACAAACATGCAAAACTTAAATTGTTTATGATGTATGAATGATTTACAGTGGTGGAGATGGAAACAGCTGTGAAAGAAAGACTAAAAATAAAACCTCTGAATGACAAGGATGTATCATTACATTCTCTCCCTGGTATATTGTCAGTCAAATACAAATAATATCCACAACTCCTTTGTGATTTCTGATACAATTTTCAACTTACTTCTTTTATGATCAAATTGTCTTAAAATGCTCTGTGGTAGCAAAGACCCTGAAGCAAGCCCACATCTCCTGGCACTTATTTGTTATAACAGACTGCTCACAGGTTCCTAGCAACCTTCATTTTCAGGTTCCTTCCTGATAAACTGATAGGATTTATTTTTGTAACTTCTTTGTTGAAGGACTGTATGGAAGACAATCCCACATACAAGCGTTAACAGGCCTCCATGAGGCTTTCAAAGATGTTATCAAACACCATGTAAAGGCTTTTATCTGTTTTGTTACCATTTGTTAAGGGAGGAAGCCTCGCACATTCTGACAGCTGATGAACAAAACACTTGAAGGCTCTGCCTCACTACCAACTTGTCACTTATACCTTGGAGAGAGAGGGCTTTTGTTTTCAAAGTACAAAGCCCAAAGCCCTGCCAAGCAGTTTCACCAGGGATCCAAAGGCATCTCAACAGTAAATAACGTGAAAGCAACTTGTGTAAGAGATGTCATTTCTGGAGCTACTGCCTCCTGCATGGCTCATGTCAGCAGCACCACGCAGGCAGAGAGGACCACACAGCCCAGCCCACACTGACCACGACATCTCCTCCTGAGCATCCCGCCCAGGGTCCCCTTCTCTGCTCTGAAAGAGCTTACCAAAAGACACACAGTGCCACATCTCAGACTTGGCAAGTTTGGGGTGAAACATTTTAAGAGGCACTGCTTCATGAACAGCTCACTGTGGCTTCCTCATAAATTAAAATCCATTACAGACCAATATGATCAACTCGAATTTGCTTTATTTACAGGAATAGATGTTTTCATGCCAACCCATAATCCCACAGGTAATGACAAAATTTCCCAAAATGATGGTGATGCTGAAGTATTTAAATATTTAACAATGTTACATTTTTTTAAAGACATCAATATTACTTGCCCCAAATAAGAGATTTCATAAGATCTACTCTTGATGAGTAACCACTCTTAATGATGATATGGTATTATCAGCACCCTGCTCTGACCAACTGATGTGTTGTTTCTCATCAAGTTACTGGATTTATTTTACAGTGGTTTTTCTTTACTATGATTCAGCTCAGGAAAGAAAACCATTAAAAAATAAAATTAGACTAGGCTTGCACTAATTGTATCAATATTCAGTTGTAGCACCTAAGCTCAGTTCCCCAAGTAAAAAAATACCACCTGAGAATGAGAGACAGAGATTAAGAATAGTAGTGAACACTATTGAAACACTAGCAATAAAACAATTTTCCTTAGACGTTCATGATAGAGTAGTTGAAATCATGGGATGTACTTTAATTAAGAAGTTAAAATATTATAAAGCTTATTTATAAACATTAAAAAGAGACATAAAAAGAATGTGGTGAAATAATCCAAAATATTTCCAACAATCCTAAATATTCCCAAAAGTTTAGATAACGTAATGAAAATATCCACAGGGTCTTGACTGGAATATCCATTACCTCTTTTAAAATATATGACATGTTTTAGAGACATTCTCCTTTTAACAAAGAGGAGCCAATCTGTTTTCTAAAGGAAACATTTCTGTTGCTGTGATATTTCTTAGTAACCCAAATCCTTTCTGTAGTTGTGCTGATTTCAGGGCCAGGAGCTGTCTATTCTAATCACCTCAAAGAGAATTCACAGAGCAGATCCTAAAACACTTCAACATTACTCTTTCTATATTCCAGTTTTGAACACAACCCAGTTTACCAACATAGTTAGACTTGAAAAAAAAGATAAATTGTGGCTCAATTTACACTTAAACACAGATCAATGGGGATCAAG
The DNA here is from genome assembly GCA_024734555.1 of Trochalopteron elliotii. Lineage (NCBI taxonomy): Eukaryota > Metazoa > Chordata > Aves > Passeriformes > Leiothrichidae > Trochalopteron > Trochalopteron elliotii. The sequence goes on from JANPWX010000215.1 coordinate 2,172,311, forward strand.
CTTCATTAGACCCAAAAAAAACCCAAACAAAACCCCCTAACCAAACTGGAATTCTTAAGGCTGTGGTTGAAACTCTCCTGGCTAGTCTGGTCATGAAAGCACCACCTCTCACAAATGCACATGCTCTGCTGATGCTCTTGCAGTTAAATGAACGGCACACCTAAGTTATTAGGCAAATGAGTTCAGAGTTAAAAGCTTTTACCTTTACATAAAGTCTTCTTTAGGAGACAAAAGGCAGAAGTGTTCAAAAGGTATCTCTCCCGCATATAAAGGAAGTAGAATGCTGTATCAGAGTTTTACAGTGATTATTATGTTCTAGTTATTAAAGAATAAGTTATTTAATAACGATCATTTGTACAATATTTTTAAATGTTCAGAAACAGAAAGCATGTATCCCAAAGTATTAAAAATGCCAACAGAGCTCCCCAATGTTGCCTTAACAAAGGAAAGGTCCAAACAGTTACAAAGTAAAACAATGTAAAATGACAAGGCTAATGCTGCTTTTAAAACAAAACCAGCCAACCAAGAAAGATGACCCACAGATTTGTACTCAGTGTGACACTGATTCTGCAAATGTCACAGAAAGGTCAACAATACAGACAATTACATTAAAAAAAGGCAATATCTCGACAGCCAATAATTGAAGTGCTTTTAAGATTGTATGATTATTTTAATAATATATACTTTTTTTAACAAAAAAAAATTAACAAATATAAAACAGGACTTCAGACATGAAATTGCTAAACAATACTGCTGTGGTGTTTTTGGTGGTGAATCCTTACAGAATCCAGAAGTGAACACAAAGTAATCACTATGAAAAATTTATAGCAAAAATTTGCAAATGATGAAGCTGCTTTACTGTAAACAGTGATAGGTTTTGATCAGGTGGCAGTTTAACACACTCTGCCTAAGGTGCATACCATCAGTTTTATCATGGATTTGAAAAGAAGAAAACAATAGAAGATCCCAAGCCTTACAGATCCACTCTCTCCTGACCCTGCTATAAAACACCAATAACCAGTTATTTACATGACTCTTCTGAAGTGATGCTCATTCAAACAAAATAAATTTTAGTTACTAAATTTGCATTGAGTATTAAACATTAGATCAAAATTCTTCAAGAGACAGTTTCAAAATCACATGTTTAACTAATACATATTCTCTATGCTATGAAGTAGTGCTCTTTTCCAGAACTGATTTAAGAACAAGTAATTTAAGAGATTCCAGGGGAAAACTTAAGACTGCTTAGCTCTTCTCAGAGTTGTCAGAACTTAGCAGACAAACAGTGCTTCTAGAAAGTCCAAGTAGGCAAACTTTATCTCATGCCAGATCTAGTCAAAAGTATTAGATACAGTGGCTCTTAATCTTATAACATGCATTATTTCAGTCTCTAAATTTGCATAAGCACCACCAAGTATTGAAACTGATCATATCATTCAAGATGATTTCAAGGGCTCAGAAGAAGCCTTTATCAGCATCAGTAAGTTCACTCTGATGTATTAAATCCATCTACTCTGTGCCTTCCCACTCTGTGGGAAAGGATCTCCATATGCTGAGAGCTCCTTTTCTTCTTACTCCCCACTGAAATTCCTTTTATGCAACAACAAAACTATATACAGCAGACACACAAAGGTGTCAGAGACCTGAGATTTCAGGATTTAAAGCACCAACCAGGTCAGCCTGGTTCCTTAAGAATCTGGTCTTCCTAAAAGCACATGTAATATACAGAACAATGGAGCGACATTTTAACAGCGACATCAGCTATTTTAGTTTCACTTGCTCTTTTTCTTAGCAGCACAGTGTGATAGTGTGCAGATAATGCTCTGTGACAGGTCTTGCCTGATGCAAATTCCTCCCAGGAAGAAAGACCTCATAGTCTATTTCTCCTTATGGCAAATTTTAAGCAAATTAAACTGATAACCATGTCTTGAAAAACAATCCTGAGGACAGCACTGCTGATAGGACCCCCAGAGGGACACGGTCCATGTCAGCAGGCCAGCATGACAAGTCACAGGCAGTGTGGTACTGCAGAGGGACGTGCTGTGCATTGCAGGCATCAAGGAGATGAGGGAGCCAGCCAAGCCTCAGAGGAAAACAGGATGCCAATTAACTGGCAGTGAGATCTCTGCCAGCCAGAGAGGCACAGGCAGCCCTGCTGGGTCCTGGCCCCCCAGCTCAGGCAGCTGCAGGGAGGACAGCAGGGCCAGACCATGGGCCACTGCTTTGCACCTTTGGGTGCACGACACACAGATCACTCTCATGAGTTTCCTCGAGTGCCTGTGAACAACAGCTGGTGCAAAAGCTGCCAGAGGTGTTTCTGCACTGTTCAGGTGACTGAGCTTTAATAGAAGTGCAGCTCTGGCCACTGCTTGGCCCCTTGAAGCTGAAGCAAGTGTCCCTGTGTGTCGTCACAACAGGGGAGTGGCACTGGGGCAGATCAAGGCTTTCCAACAAAAGGCTCATGAGTAATGTGCTGCATTACCCAGGAACTTCTTGTAGTGCCACAAGCAACAGGACAACAAAAATGTTAAAATCAAGACATTATGATTAAGAGCAACCATGAAAGTGAAACATTTTTCACAGCAAGGGGCTGAAGAGGGACCAGTGGTGCAACACTGGCCCCTGAGAGATACCAGGCATGGACGAATTCAGCAAATCTGTCACAGAATACTTGGAGTCAGCTAATCACATGAGGTAACAAAATGTTATAACAGGATTAAAGTTCAGCAAGTTTTAATCCTATTTTTTATTAAAGACAGAGAAAAACCTGTAACAAGAACAATTTACTAATGGAAAGTCATTCAGCTCCCATCCAGAGCTAAAGTGCACAGCACTTTCTGTACAATTTCTGGTTGACTTAAAGTGAAAGCGGACGTTAATCTTATGTAGAAAGGACCACAAGGATGTGTCACCTTATACCTTCAAATAATGTATTCATTTTTGTAAGGCTAAAAGAAGTAGAAGCACACAGAAAAATGAGTCTGTTTCAGCAGATATGGTATATAATGCAGGGAAACAAGCACCTCTTGCAGAAAAATGCCCATCCATACAGGAAAACAATTTCCAACTTAAAAGGGAAAAAGGAATAAAAATGCTAGATCCTTCCAATATAATTTAACAAATACTAAATTTTAACCACAGGTTTAGTTTTTAATTATCTCTCACAAATAAACAGAGTCTTCCTCTGTCTTAATTATTTTGATTATTTCTAATACCAATAAACAAAAAGTATTCTCACATAAATCAGATTCTTGGACAAACTCAAGTAGTTCAAGAGAAACTAAAGTTCATATGAATTTGTCTACTTTTGCCAGAAATTTTGCCTTCAGATGAGGCGTTATAGAGAAAATAGCATCACAGAAGAAGACAGGCAACATTTTTTGCTTATCCTGGCTCCTTCTGAGGCCAAGGGTAAGAAATGGCACTGTGCCAGCCCTCTGAGGTTTTGACTTTGCCTACAAGAGTAACTTTCCATCCTGTGCTTACCAGACAAAAGCTAATTAATAAACAGCAAACCACGAGGCACGACTTTTCATAGCTGACAGGCAAGATTAAATCAAGAAAAGATAATTCCTACATGAATTCCTACTGTTATCAAAAATCTTCAGACTAGGCCTTGCTATCACTTTTGAAACTGGAACTCAGATAAAAGCACTGACATCCATTAAATGGGACCATTTCAAGACACGTGCAAACATTTGGTTTGTCCCCTAACAAGAAGCAACATATCTTAGCAGGAAAACAAAGTACAATTACAAGCTGAAACAATGCTTTCCAGCTCATTCTTTTCAAAATTAAACACAGATGCACCCTAATTCAACATTAATCATAATCAACATCACACAGGAGGTCACAGTATATAAACAGTATTTAAGAANCATTAATCATAATCAACATCACACAGGAGGTCACAGTATATAAACAGTATTTAAGAAGCACTTCTCTGAAGAAAAGAAAAAACAAACAAAATCCACAAAACCCAAAATAAATAAAATTAGAAACAAAACAGCAAGAGAAACTCATCCAAACTCTGCTTCTCATTGCAACAACTCTCAGCTGGAAGCACTGTGGTGCAAGGCTGACTGGGTGACATTGGCTCAATCTCACATGAATCTTTTCAGGTCTAATTAGATTTAAAAAGTGACATCCAGATTTCAAACACATTTTTAAAAAACTCTCCAAGCTGATTTAAGCAAGGAGGCTATGGTTTTCCTTCAATTTTATTTATTTTGTTAACACAGCCTCTCAGCCGGAAAAAAAAAATGGTATAATGCTTTCTGGGTTGTTGGGAGAGCCTGATATTCCTTAATACTGCTGTTCAGACACAGCTGAACTCTTTACTGAGTTTACTCAACAAACAGAGGCTCTTTGTCACACTCAACTGCAAGTAAAACAACAAACAAGGATGTCCTTACCCACCACTGGCTGAGCCATATTTTAAATGAGCTTACAGACGCCTAGTGTGGAAGCACATCCAAACACACTATCCCCAAGAAGTGACCATATGGAACACTGATGGAGCCCTCTCACACCTGACAGGCTCCAGGGGTGACACAAAGCAGCATTACTATTGCATACAGATAACAAGCCAGCTCACAAACAAAATACTTCAAATCATAACCCTTCACAGCACGTGAACAGTTCTGACCTGGGTCTAACCTTCCCCTTCCCCACAGGCCCATGGGCAGCACAGTGAGTCCCTGCTGCTCTGCTATGGAACTGCAAGACATGCCAGAGAGAGAAACTTTCCCCCAGATGAGGACTCCCAAATCCCACAGAACATCCCTGTGTCTTCAGCAAACCCTTCTGCTGATGAACACAGCTTCCATGGCAGTGTTGGCACCTGTGATGAATGCACACATGCAGATATTGCTTGTCCTTATGCAGTTCCTGTACTACAGGGTAGTACTTCAAAAAGGCATGAACACTTCTGGTACTTCTGTGACCAAATCTTCCTAAGATACAACAGCAACTGGAGAGAGAGAGCAACAAGAGACAGGTGAAAAGAAAGGTCACTGATTTGTGCAGACTAGGCTTCAGTGATATTCTCCAGCTGCAAAACTTCTCTACCAGACAGCTATTTCCACAAACTCATAAAATTACAGTGAAAAGTTTGTAAGTCACAATTGCTCCATCCCACTGCAGCAAAAGTTAAAACCACCAAGCCAGAGCTTTACAAAGTTTAAACTTCATAAAAATAATTTAGTTTTATATTCCAGGCCCCCTCCCCTCCAAAAATATTACTGTCTCCAGGTGAATCCACATTGCAAATGTGAGATTATTAAAAATTAGTTTTGATGCCGGCTGCTATTTTTAAGTATCTCTGTGTAAATCTTAGATCTGGGGGCCCCACAATGAGCTCTCATGCAACACTGATATAATTTTAACAGCAGAAAAAATGGCTACAAAATTAGGAAGTCTCTGATGATTTTACAAAACTAGCAGTGTAAGGATTATGCAGTACATATGAAAATTACCAGTAAGGCTAAGATTAAACATGATTGTGGTTTTATATTGATGATAAAACCAAATACGGGAGTATATGAATTCATGTATGCACATATACACACACTTCTTTGTAAAATGGTATTTTATTCCACATAAATAGACCAGTTATGAATATCTATTGCATGTGTGTTTAACAGTAGCACAAATAACACAATAGGAGATAGAAATTATACAGGAATGAGAGGATAAATTGCATCTATAAAGGAATTTATTCATTCATTACAATATATCATCTAAGTATAAATATGTAATATGGATATATGATTTCTAAATATTATACATTTAATCTAACTGTAGATAGAGATATTTACACTTCCACCTTTAAGTGAAGAAAAGTTAACTGTTCAAAAATTGATAGTGAAGGAAAACATCCCTGCTAATAACTCAGAATGATCAAAATTTCAGAAAGCTCTCACACAACTGTAGAAAACTGAATTACAGGTGAAATCCACTGCCTATAAACATAAAGTGACGCATTACAAAAATACACACACACAACCCCAATCACATACAAAGACATGGGCTCTATACCAGCTTATAAGAATGGCATTTTAGAGTCATCAAGAACAGCTATCTGAAAATGCCTCCTTGATGTCCAGCAGCAGAGAAAAATCTATTAATTTTGGGAATGGGACAGACTGGCAGGAGATATAACTGGAAAAGATTTTGACAGCAAACCAAGAATCCTCAAAATGTGATTTTATGAAAGTAGCTTGAATTCTGGTTGTTGTTTGTTTTACACCATTGCAGAGAAGAACTACAAAAGATATTAGGGCATAACAACATGGATGCTCAAAGATTATACTGTGACTTTTATATTAAAAGAAGTGTCTTTCATCATGAAAGAGAAATGCACACAGAGTGGCTAGAGCAGAGATCCATAAAATCAAAGGTATGAAAGACAAATTGAGGCTCACAGAATAGAGACCATTAAATAAAATTACTGACAAGTCTCAAATGCAAGTAACAGTTTTTTACAGAAGCTTTACAGCTTTGTGCAATTCATTATCACAACATAGTCTGAAGGCCAAATGCTACAAATGAGGATTACAGAAGGTAGTAAAGCATAAATCATTAAATACTATGAATGTGTTTCATATATTGAAGACTGTCAACTTATTCTCTTCTTGTAGTCTTGTCACATATTCTTTTCTATTGGAGAACTGCTCTTCAGAAATATTACACAGGTAACTAATGACTATTAGCCTAAACATGGTTATTTAAATAATTTACTAACAGATGTCCTTTTGAATTATTAATTTCTCTTGGAAGTCTATAAAGCTTTATAATGAGACTAGTTAAATAAATGTTTTAGCTGTGACCTGAGGCAGAATTTTTTCCAAACAGCATCCTTCAGCTGATGAAGCCTAAGCCAGAATCTCAGTTCTTCTTGGTACTGTAACCCTCTTTTGGAGTATCTGAAGGAATTTTCTAAATTTTCTACTCATTATCATACATTTCCATTTATACTTCCACAAGAAAGTCTTCTTTGTTCATGAGGAAGAAGCAAACAAAAATGACAGACGTTAATTTTTAAAATGCCTCACAAATTGATTTTACCCAAAGTCACTCTTCCAACATCACATGCACTGAATTGCAACTGCCTGCCACGCTTAAGCTGTAATTCAGTCCATATAAGGACATCACATTAGGAAACTGCCTGTAGGGCTAACCACAGTATTACACAGAAAAAAAACATTAAAAAAAAAGAAAATCACAGAAGTTAAGCAACAAAAAGATTCAAATTGCTTTAGTTGAATAGTTTGATTTTACTTTTTACATTATTACAGTAAGTATTGTTAGTCTTCATTGTTTGTACTTCTTATTTGGCAATTAGGACAAAAATAAATAGGAAAGGGCTTTTGTTTCATCAGTAGCATTTTTATGACAAGTTATGCCTCAAGCATACACAAAGATCCTGCAGCATTCAGATGGGAGGCATGTAATATCACTGATATCCATGAGTAAAACTTCTACTCTGACACAAAGAATTGACACTAGAAAGCTGATAGTAGCAAAACTGTGTAAAACAGTTGCTCTTTTCCCCAAATAAGTTTTCTAACACAAAGCCACAAAACCACATTTGTTACAATCTGCTACTTGGAAGAGGTTTGCCTAGAAAGCACTGTGATTTAACGTATTGCAAATGGTGTAAAGAAAATATAAAAGTGGTCCAAGAGGACCCCATCTAGAGTAAAGTTTTACAATGTCTTTGGTATCAGCTGATCAGATCATGCCATCATTTTTTGCATGCTGGATGGTTTCTACACCCACCTTCCTCAGTTTTCAAGTGGTCCTTGTACATGCTCACGGGAAACTTGTAAAGCCTCACTAAGTCAGCACATAAAATACTGAATTACAACAGAATACTAGTGGTAGTCAGTGCCAAAAATCCCAAGTATAAATCTCCTTTTTGAACACTACAGGTGTTTCTTTTATGCAGAAATCTTAGCAAATAAGAGAGGTTGGGACTTAGTAGAGGATTTTGAAAGGCCTGGAAAAATTAAGAGAGGACAATCTAGATCAGCAAAAGAAAATCTGCAGTAACTAAGGGTAAATACATCATCTTTTTCAAACTTTTTTGCATTCTGATGGCCATCTTTCCTCTTAGGAAAAGCAGTTATGACAGTAGTTAAAAAATCAATACACAGAGTCGCATCACTAATAGGCATCCCCAATGTCATGCTTTTACTAAAGTTGCTAACATTTTTTTTTAATTAAGAGAAGATTGAAATTTCCATAAATATTTCAGACTCAAAAGTCAGACAATTTGTGTCTTCTGTGATGAAGAGGTAATAGCACAATAGGCACAGGATCTGGACTGTGATCTGTTTTCTGAGAAACTGTAGCATATTAACATAGCCAGAGGCAGAGCTCAGGCAAAGCACTGTTGGAGACCTGTGACACCAATCAAAGCAGTAGCACTTTGCAACACAGTACCAGTCCTGTAACATTCTTAATCTTTTTAAAAGAAAAATAATGTCTTACTTCTAAAACCTACTCAATTCCATTACGAAAAAAAGCAACAAACCATTAAAAATCAGACGGAACCACTTTTCAGACATACAATAGCATTCTTATGGACACACGCCTGGCAAGTATGGTCTCCTCTGTTCTTACACAGATAAAATTACAATGAACTTCACTTAAAACTCTCAGATGAAGAAATAAAGCAGCCTCTAACTCAGGCATACATTTAATATATGAATTCTTGGAACGAGATTAAGTCAGTGTCCAAACCTCAATATTTCCTTGGATAGAAAGAAGTTTACAAGATTTTTCCTTCAGCCCAGTTTCTGAAGTCCCAGTTCAAAAATATAGGTCAAGTTACCTACTGCCTCCAAACTTTCTCAAAGTCAGCTCAAATAGTGCGAGCCTGACCCATTTTGAGTGGGGTCCTCAAAACTAACAAAATAAATTAATCAGATGGCTGCATCACTTTTCAATATGTATTTTTTTCTCTGCATTAAAGTTTTTGCATATTAAATATATTAGCATTTGAATTCCATACTCTGAGAAGATTGATGTGACAAACTCACAGGCATTTGGGGCTCACTAGTCAGCTCAAGGTAGATTAGTGCTTTATTTAATAACTCCTAGAGTAAACAAGTATCAATATACAGACTGAGCACAACAAGAAAAATATTATTTTTTCTGATCACTATCCATTAGTTTCACTGAAGAAAAATAAACATTGAAAATCAGAATATATAATATAATACAATTACTACACTAATTCCTTCTTTTGAGAATCTAAACAATGATAATTCTTTAACTCAAGTCTAGTATCTTCTTTTATTACTACTTGAAACAGAGGAATGGGAAGCAGCTGCAAGCGAACATTTTCTACTTAGTAAAACTTGTCCACATACTATCCCATGTGGGAACATCCATTGGAAAATAATCTTCTTGCAAATTTTGTCCAAAACATTTCAGTAAGAAGAAAAGATATTTCTGCACTAAAAGTCCCACTTCCTGAGATATTTTTAAAAATGGCTTCATTCTGATTATTAAACAATATTATTCTGAAAAACACCTATGAAAGGCTTTTGGCGATTTGTTGCCTTTTTTTGGCCAAGCCTGCCTTAAATCCAAAGCAACTGTCATCGCAGCAAAATGAACTTCATTGGCATGTATTACTGCTCTCTATAAATTTCTGCTAATACATTTCAAAGTGTTATTTCAGGTACAAATAAGGTGAATTTCTTAATATACCCACCACAGATTTTCTCTGAGGATAACTATTACGAGAAATTCAACTGCAGTCTATTGATAAGAAGAGCTGCTCAGGTAAAAGGACTTTTATAGCCTGAGAACTGCTATCTATAATCTTGGCACTTTGATCTCTCAGAATATGAACTAATGTATCTGGAATGTAGCTCATTATTAATAGTTGAATATCTTAAAATGGAGCAGCTTTGAAGATCACTTCCAATATCAATAGCTTGCATTTATATAGGGCTTTCATTTTCAAGGACAATGGTACATGGTCCCTGAATCATACATATACCCATGTACATAGAGACTTCTATTTGCATTCAAACACATCATTAAAATTAGAAATTTTAGAATCCATTTTAAAATAGATATAAATGCATAATCTATCAGCTTACATATAGTTTTTGAGACTTCAGTATGTAAGGCTAGGTGACAACCCAAAGTTTTATCACAGATATCAATGTGGTTGTACCAATTAGTTGTGGAGAACATCATCCAGTGCTCTCCACAGAAAAAGTTATATCAGAAGATGACTTCTGTGAAGAAAACAAAAACAAAACAACCTTCATTTTTTACAGGTTCTGAAAATAAGGAGGAATACTATATCTTTTGCAGAAGAATCTTGGACAAAACACTGCTTGCACTATTTCACTTAATACAGGATAGACATTTCAGTCAATTCAGATCTTCACAGACATACTTCTGTTGAAAACTCTCAGGTAAGATCCTTAAAAATTTCTACCAGGTTATTTTTAAATGAGATACAGAGGCCAAAGACTTTATACCAAACAAAATAAAGAAAATAATCTTTTAAACATGAAAATAAAAGAGGTCCGTTCAAAGATTTCTAATCCTAGAGCACTAGTTCCCCTTCATTAAAACTGATTATGCTTGCTATGCAATGTTTCAAAGGCACACTGTATCGTAATTTACCTCTCCCACTTGTACTTCTCCACTGCACAAATTAAATTTCACCAAAACATCTAAGGAAAAGAGTCAAGACAGAAAAGAATTTACCAGGTTAAAAAAAAAAACAAACACACCTCTCTAAACAAACATAGGTCAACCTTTTCCTAAACACCAACTTATGACTTCCAAACAGGGAGGGCAAAATCCCTTCAGCACTGAAGCAAAAGGGAACTTTAATACCAACTTTAACACTGTTGGATATCATCTCTCAAACTAAGGAAAGCTGTGTTGCCGCTCCTTTCATGGGGGGCCGCTATTGCCGACTAGCAGTTCTCCCAGACCACAGAAGCAGTTTGTGTGGGTCCGTCAGCTCAGCTGGCTGTGTGTGGGTTCAGGCTTGGAAGAAGGAAGCGTGCTCTCTCTTGGGATGTTTATTCAGTGCAGGCCCATGTGGAAGAGGCTTTGCCAGAGCCCGTCTCCACATGGAGAGGCATGGAGAGAGAGCTAGACTGGGCCTCGTGTGTCCCTTTTCCCAGCTCAGGGGCTGGGCAGGGAAACACTGACCCAATGGGGAAGGGAAGGGAGTGGGGTTACATCAGGAGGAATCCACCAGGGTCATCACGGGTAGGGGGCTGAAAGGGACATACCAAGTACAGACAAATAACAAATACAAATTCAAAACCTAAAATCCGCGCTGCTACAAAGCTGAAAGGAGCTGAACTTATTACTTATTTAAATAACTAATCTTTTAGCAATTTATCTGTCTTTTTTTAGATACTACATCTATGTAAAAGATTATTTTTCCATAATTACTATAAAAGCCTTCCACAACCCAACATTTGCAGTATTGCATCCTATTTCCAAGTGTAATGACCCTCAAAATCCAAGATTGATTTTGGCTTTATTCTGATCAATACTCATCTCCAAGACATATTTGACTTCGCACTGACCTAAACAAAAAGGTCACTATCTGTGTATTAGTCAATCTCCAAAACATTTATTAAATTAATTTCAGAGACCACAAAAGGTATATTGTTACAACTGTTTCTATCTGGGATTTCTATCCATCATCCTTAGTAAGATTTACATGCAACTGATAATCTACATAATCACATTGTCACTGTGGTGGATTTCTCAAAATGTCTTGATCTGTTCGCAATTATTTTAAGATTAAACTTTTTTGTATTTATCTGATTGGAGGAACACCACCATATTATATAGTTACTGGACCACTGGAATCCAGTGTTACACATATTAACGTCAGTGGGAGAGTACATCTCCCTTCAGTGTCAAACTGAACTTGACTTGGGGGGAATATAAAATACTTCGTTTATACTTTAGGTCCCCCTGAAAGCAAAGCAGGAGAAACCTTTTCAACCAAAGTATTCTGACCAGCATATTTTTTAAAGAAAATTCACAGCATTCAGAAGCATTATTTCTATAATGCTTATTTTTTAAAAATATAGATTTCTGATTAGCTTTTTTATTACATTGGCTAATTTCAAAGTAGGACTATAAAAACAATACGTGCATTAAGGCAATGGATAACATAATAACAAAATTGTTGCTGACTGATCTGGGGTAGGCTTCTGCTCACTTTTATTTCCTTTCTTCAAACAAACAAAAGAATCAAGTTTAGAAAAACACAAAGAAAAGAGAAAGACCACTAAATATAGGATATAATTAATAGTTTTTAAAACTAAGATTAGTAAATTAATTTCATGGCCTTTTTGTTCTTGTCACAAAATGTAATTTTGCCTCCCAAGGACATTACAAATTTCAATAGAACTATCTGCATTTCTGATAGATAACACAATTTAATCTTAGCAGAGTAAAGACCCCAAACAGTAAATTATTTGAGACAAGAACCATGTGTTTATTTTCTCCTTCAAACAATCTACCTTAAATTAAATAATTTTACAACCTAGCTGAAATTTTAAGCTAAAATAATACTAAAGACTTCATGAAATTTCTGTCTAGAAGTATTATTAAAAACCAAGTATTTGTAAGTTACTCATGTATATTTCAATACAATTCTATTAGACCTTACATACTTGGAATTTTCACCCAGCAGACACATTTGCTTAAAAATTCAAATTTAAGCTGTCCCTGCCTCTGGAGCTGCAGATACTAAAAGACAAATGAGTAGGCAGAATAAAGTGAATAGTAAGCAAAAGGGAGAAGTTAAATGAAAATAAAACCAAAAGAGCAGACAGTAATCAAGACTAAGGATGGAAAAAGCCAGAGAGGAGGAAAATAATCTCATAAACATAATGAAAAAAAATTATCCAAGTTTCCTAACCATAGCACAAATATGGGTCTCACAGCTCTGTCCAGGGTGAACAAGCCCCTATTTCAAACTCAACTGTTTGACGACCTTCAGATTCCCACTTCCATACTGCTACCACCACCACTGGTCTTGGGCCAAGGAAGAGAGACAGACTTACCTTTCTCCAGCTGGAATCTACCTAAAATTACTCATGTAAAGTATCTTTCTACTAAATAACATTATATTAGAAGTAAACCCTTTTCTACCCAAACAAGTGGTCCCAAAGTATGCAGGTTACCTAAGTACCCTCCGAGGGCAAGAGTGTTTGCCAAACTTTGACATCCTGACTTTTGAAGCAGGAAGAGTACAGTACATACTCTGCTATGGTTGCTAATGGATTCATCCAAAAGACATCTCTAAGGAACAACAGAGAGCTAAAAAGAAGCCTGTGCTATTATCTGAAATGTGAGCAGTTCCACCAGAGATGCTGGCATGCCACACAAAAGCAAAATTACACTCTCCTGCACACAACACAAACAGTCAACAAGATCTGCCAATAGACTAAAGCTCTTCTAAACCTGTCTTTTATAGGTTTCTATATTATTTTAGTATTCTGCCCATTTTAGCAGAATTTCAGCTCCACAAACTACTACATTCAGAGTCCTCACTGCCTATGGTATGTGAGGGTGACAGAAGAACGTCTAAAAATGTCTACATTGCCCATATTTTCATATTCCTTTACATGACGGCTCTCATTTGAAAACATTTTGAGTATTATGTGTTTTCAGAAGAAATTTATAAGAGCGTGTAAAGCCATTCAGAGGAAGAGACAGACCTAAGCACAGGCTGAGGAGTGAAGAGAGCAGAAGAGATTTATGTCCCACTTCAGACAGCCCGGAGGGCTGCTGAAGCAAAGGCAAAAGAATCAGGAATAGAAAAGCAGGCTGCACACAATGCTGTTTTAGCCTGCTAAGGAGCAACAAGCAGCTTAAAGCTGACGTAGAAGAACACTCGCTCAAGAGGGGTTGAACACTGGCAAGCACCAAAGAAGAATTAAGACTTTCTGAAGCTTCACTATAAACAGCCTGAAAGAGAGCTGGGCTGGCATGCTGCATGACATTTAAAGCTTTGACAGAAGCTAAATGCAAACACTTCCTGGGCACATATAATCCCTTCTGGAAAAACAGACAAACTCCATCTCAAAACTTCTGCAATACTTCCCAACCACTCTCTGCTGCCACTAGAACCCATGTGTTCCAACAGGAAGATGTTCTCCAAATTTCTGCAAGACAATTTTTTCAAGGGTAGTACTCAGTTGTTCTCCTGACAGCAATGTCCTTTGAAGCCTCTACTTCCCTTCTGTTGATGCCCTCCTGAGTTTGCAGATGGAGTCCATGTCCTACATAGCTTTCATTTCACTTGGTCAAACAAATCAGGACTTCTTTTGTCACCTTATGACCAGACCGTCCGGCCCTTTACAGCACCTAACCCAATTTCAGTTCTTTCTTCTTGAAGATGAGTGATAAGAACACTTCCTCTCATCATAAGTTAGTGCGAGTTTATACTATTATTTTTTCTCAGATCTTTCAGAACCCTCTCCACACAGGCATCATAAGGTTAGATTTTGTTTTTCCCACTGCTACTTTACTTTGACCATCCAGGTGAATATTTCCTTTACTTCTCCCCAAGTTTCTATCACAGAACAAATCTTATATAGGCTATATATTCATATATGAATACAAGGACTAATGAATTAATTACAGCATCATTCAAAGACCTCTACTTCAGCAACTTGGATATGAACACATTTGCCAAATATACAACAGAGGAGATAAGGACAACAGTGGAAAGAGAGACTCAGTTTTCATACATAAATTTCAAGACAGCTGCTATATATCCACACACTACCAGTCAACCATATGAAAGTTAAAGTGGATAGTCATATATTACAAAAGTAATTTTCTACTTGTAATATGCAAATTATTTCCAAGTGGTCTAATACACACAATTAAGAAAAACTGACCCACTGAAACCAAAATTTAAATGGGAAATTGACTCTACTGTAAAATTGCCCATGGTCTGTGAATCAAAATAAATGTGAGAACCACTTCTTATATTATTTGGGTACCTTCCTTGTATGTGGTAATTTGAGTTGAGGGCACAGTTCTGACAGGCATTCAATGCTTATGATAAACTAACAGCTCAAAGAAGATACTGAATATATTTAGCTCATGAATAGTTTTGCTTCTGAAAGGAAGAGTAACTATTACATCAGCACAATCCATCATAGCAGACTGAAACCTGTGATCTATGTGAGTATTAGCATTCTAGCTCATCTTTTTCTGCATCTCCTTTACAAGACATTTAATCCTGGTTTCAACCTCTGTCAGGTAAAAGTCTCAAGCACAGAAGAAAGTAAATGAAGAAGCAAGAACTTTTTCCTATTATTAAAGTAAGAAATTCTAGGATATCTTTTACATTATCTATACATTTACTTCTCTGTCTAATGGAATAGAGCTGGAGAAAGTAGACTGCTATGGATAAAAACCAATTTAAAACAGTTTTGCAGCTGTTAAAACAAAAACAAAAATTCTTTCTTTTCCTGATTACATTCCAAATACGTTTGGGATATGGATTAACTACCGATTAAGTGTGATAAACCAATGACTTACACCTTTAAAGCAGTCAGGAAGACAAATGAAAACATATTTCACCCTACACACACTGACCTAAGGAATTACAAAGAATGGAAAGCATGGGAATTTACTACTTCAGCTGAATTCTTTAATTCAATAAAAATTTTAGTATCAAGTAATTAAAGTTATCCCTTTCTCTACTGTCCACATTAATGTTTCAATAGGATCCAAATAAAAATTTTGTTGTTCTCTTGTGGATTTGGATGGAGGGCCTAATTGCAGTAATCCTAGATCCCTCCCCACAGCTCTTATGGCCAGCTGTGACAGACACACTGCATATGACTGCTGTAATATATGGTACACTGGTGTGATATATAGCCTATAGAAGTACTATGTCAGAATATTATCGCTTTGACAGCCTCCCACTACTCCCCCTTGTCATAAAATGCACAATGTGGGAAGATAAATGTGGAATCCAAGTGCCTAACCACAGGTGGAATTTCTGGTATTTTTACCTATCCAAGAAAATGAATTATAAAACATCAGAAATAATGCAGCAGTTCCTAAAGATGCTCTAAATTCCTTATTTTTCAAAGGAAAGCCCTTAATCTGTTCCAAGGAGACAAAGTAGTGATGAATTAGAGCCTGTACCATCTCACCAGAAAACGTGCATTACCCCAGATTAGCACCAAAAAAACAATGAAACATCTGATAACTTAACAAAAAAAAATCTCAACAGTTGTTCAGAATCTCAAGTCAGAACAGGTCTCACAAAATTAACCAGTCACATAAATCTGGATTTTTTAAGAAAGTCTTGAATTATTGTCTATTATTGTATGAATGGCCTTAAGAGAGAGTGAGTTATTCCAAAATAAAGCCAATAGTATAGCTGAAACAGGAACAAGTCACGGACAACTTGTACCTGAGAAAATCACCTGCTCCCAAGGCACAGCATGATGTCCTCAAGTGACTTTCATAACATCCGTCCCTGACTGTCTTCCAGATGCTCTCAAAGAGACCTCCTAGAAAAAATGGTGTTTTCAATAGCCTTTGGAAAATAGACGTAAAGTCAGGAAAGGTCAGGATAGGTCTTGTAACCTATACATAAGCAGCAAATTATTTTAATATGTTATCTTACACACATTAAACTACAGGATGACCTGATCAGTTCTTAGAAAGTGAACATTTTAATGAAGTACAAGTCTGTTAAACCGACTTTCTTCAGCGTAGCTTCTTTAAACTTAGTGCTAATGTATAAATCGTTAAATATAGCCAAATCAGAAACTTCACTCGGAATTAAGCCTCCCAGTCTGTGTTCGAAAAGATTATAGGTTATGTGTATAGTTCACACAACATGGAAAGCCACATCCATAACCCAGAACCACTTTTCTCAGGTTCCATAATAACACAGATTTACATTTCACTTAGGCTGAGTTACTAAAAGGAAACACCCATAACTTGAATTTAACTTTATGCCAACAGCCTTTACTACAAGTGTTGTTTTCTTTTTAAATTATACCTTGTTCTGTACATTCCTTTTGGTTGTTTAAGGGAGCTCCAGAAGTCGTCTAACTGTATGCGAGTCAAGACTGTCCCCATGCCCTCTGGTCTCTTTTCAGATGCCTCTCCGCTACTCTTGCAACATCAGTTTCGCTGGTCCCGTTACAAAACGCAGCATTAGCACGTCAGTACCAGCGCTGAGCGCTCCCAGGCGCAGAGCGGCACTTCTGCGTGGGCTTAAAAGGCGCAACTACAACGCTGCTCCTGCGACACGCACAAATTAACCGGACAGAAGACTTTTTTTTCTTAAAATTGCAATTATTTGCTTTCACAAAGCACCCTGACAGCTTCAGTCCCGGGCCAAAGGCTCGCTCACGGGGCGCTGGGCAAACCCTCTCTGACAGCTTTTTTACTTTTTATAGTCACGACTTCACGTCATGCCTTTTTGCTTTGCCTCCCCACCAAGAGTGTACGCACAGCCAAGCGGCCGCTCTAAAAGTGCTAAACTCTGCGTAACACCTACAAGAACCCCGAGCAAACACTTTTCCCAGCCGCCCGCCCGACTCCTTCGCAACTCCGCGTCGGGAACAGCCGCACCGGCTGCCAGAACGCGGCACCTCCCTGGCGGTGGCAGCCGGGGAGGTGGCAGGGCAAGGTCCCGGTATGACTGAGCCCACCGGCGGGGAGGGGGGGAAACAGAGGGAGCAGGTGGGAGCCCAGCTCCGCGGCCGCCCGCAAGCAGCTCCCCTCCCCATCCCCGCACCGCCCTGCGGCGGCTCCGCTTCCCCGCCGCCGCCGGGGAGGACGAGCCCGGGGAGGGCAGACGCTCCCCCGGTGCGGGAGGACGCCCGCCCGCCGCACTCACCGCCCCTCGCCGCTCCGCTGCCCGCGCCGGGACGCGGCGGCAGCTCCCTCCCTCCTGCGGCGGGGCGGAGGCTCCGCGCCCCCCGTGCCCCGCGCCGCCCACGCCGCCTTCCGCGGGCCTTCACCCGCCCCCCGGCATCACGCGGCCGCCCCTCCCCGGGAGCCGGCGGGTCCATCCGCAATGCAGCTGCGGCCGCCCTCTCCTCCTTCTGCTGCCTCTCCTCCTCCGCCCGGCCCGTGCGGGCACCTGCCCGCTGCCCTTTGGGTGCGGGAATACGATCTGCGCACCCGGGCCCAGCCCCGCGGGCGGCGGCCAGCGGGCACCGCGCCCGCTCCCACGGCCGAGGAGCTCCGTGCCCTGTCATGGGTGTGAGACTGGGAGGAGAGACGGGAGAGGGCGAAACAGGAGAACAGTACAAGAGAGGGGGGGGGGAAAGACACACACACACACATAAAAAGGAATAATAAAGGAAAGAAGAATATAGGGGAATGGGGTGGGGGATGAGGAAAGGATGGAAAGGGTGTTGAAGGGTGTTGTTCCCAAACAGACTTTTGCGGGTTGTTTCTACCCCCCACAAACCTATTACTGCGCTGGACCCCTGGGACCAGCCGAGATTAATTGCTCTGTGTTATGAAGAAAATGATAGATGACATTAATCAGGGAAGTTGTAAGTCATCCACGTTTGTAGATGGAATTTGGAGATTAGCTGGGACAGATGGCAGGCAAACACTGCGCTCTCCAGGTCTGGCGTAAATCATCAATGTCTGGAATTATTAAACAGCCAATGACAGAAGCTCATACATTTTCCTGAAGAGAAGTGTATCTTAGAAAGATGAATATTCACTTCATATTATGAAAAGCTTTTCCAATCATTGTTACGTTTCTCTTTCTAAATAATGGAAATATTTGGTTTTCCTTCCTGGATGTCAGAAACTTCAAGCCCAGAAAAGAAACTAGACTTTTCACACTTCTCATCCTTCAGGACATGGATGAGAAGCAAAGCCAGGCAAACGAGTACCCAAACCACTGCTTTAATGCCCTTTCTGAAATAAGCAGAAAAATTTGCAATAGGCTTGTCCTGGTATCTCCAGTAGATTTATCTTTATTTGCAGTAACTACTGCAGTAGAATATTTTTTATTTAGGTTTTATTTTTCTTCATGCACTTTGAGGAAAGGAGTGAATTGATGCAACTTTTATTCATAACTCCTAAAGGAACACTAGACATTCTGTGGAATCTAAATAGTCCAAGTGGAGAGGAGAACTTTTCTATTTGTCTCCCCTGATTTTTTTTCACATAGCAAAAATAAGTTATGGTATGGTCAACTTCAGTAAATTTTTCATAGTATCATATTGATTGATATGTCAAATGCTTGTCTGAATATCAGCTTAGCCCCAATACCTATGACTGAGTAATTGTAAGCTTGATTGCATGTCCTGCAACAATGTCATCAATCTACAGCAACGTTCAAAATTTTACAGAAACCTGCTCTATAAATCCAATAATAGCATCTGTTCTATCACATTAGCAGGATCACTGCTCAAAACACTGAGTTTACAACAGTTGTTTAAAAATATCCAAATGTTAACTCCTTACACGTAAGCTAAATGTTCACCGGGCTTACCAGTTTAATATACATTATTAAAATCTTCTTTTAGAAAAATTATTGTGATTTTTATTAGATTTAAGAAAACCAATGTACAAAATATCAAATGTGCCTTCTTTTTAAAAAATCAGCATTTGGATTTTTTTGAACACTCTACCCTTAATCATCTCTAAAATGCTTCAGTATGTGATCCTTGCACACAAGTATTGCCTTTCCTAACTTTGCTGCAAACTCTAGAGGAAAATCAGGTTTAAGTTGTTTAATTTTTAAATCACAAGGGCAAAACTAGCACTTCAAGTGGAGAAACACATCGTTGCTATGACTCAGAAATATCACGATCTACAATCAGCAATATAATTAAACAATATAATTTAGGTTGATGAGAGATGATCAACTCCCTCCTCAAGGCAGTACAACTTCAAAGCTAGATCAGCTTCCTTAGCACCTAGTTTCAAAAATCCCCAAGAATTGAGAATCCAAATTTTCTGGGGAAATTGTTCAATTCTGACTATTGCTTATTGTAGAGAATGCTTTTGTTTTTCTTAATAAGAATTTCTTTTGCTGCAGCTGGGATCTGTTGCTTCTGATCCTTTCTCAGGGCACATGAGAAGAGTGTGGTTCTGCGTCCCCTGTAAGCACTCCCTCAGTAGCTGAAGGTGGCAATTCCATCCTCCACTTTAGCCTTCTTTTCTTCAGACCTCTCAGAAATATTATTAACCTTTCACAAATTCACTACTCTTTCCTTATTTCTTTTTTAATAAATCGCACCAAATTTAATATTATAAGGCAAAACTCTTATTTTGGGGATTCTTTTTTCCCTTATCTCTCAGAGTATTAGAAATGGATAGTCAAAATGACTTATCCCTCTTCTAAATGGGTACTCATGACAAAGCCTACAAAAATCAGCATGGTCAAAGTAAAACTTCATCCTAAGTTCCTATTTCAATTTGAAAGGGCAAAGATAAAGGTCATAATCATCTCTATCCCGTTTGGCCATACAAGTTGGTCGTACGGTAACTTTAGGAGTATCAACATTACCTACAGAGAAAAATGAGTTTCCCAAGCCTTACCTAAAGAAATGTTTTATACCAAATATTAGGTTTTTGCTCTGACCATAAAGACTTTTGCCTGAGATGAAGTTTCTCAGTTATATTTGAAAACTAATAATATTTATGCATGTGGCCTGTGCAGAGCCACAGGGGCTTGTTCTGAGATAGGTCATAAATTGAAGCTGTCAGGGTCAGTAGTGCAGAGAGAGGCTGAGAAAGGGAACAGGGGAAAAGGGTAGCCTAGGTTGCAACCCTTTTCCCCTTCATTCACAAAAGCTCTGGTTTGTCCTCCATCTCAGCAAAAGAGAAAACTAGGGTTTCTACTCATTGTATTAATCTTAAACTCTTTGACACAATTACCAGTATGCTCCTTAACACTATTTGTATTTTAACTTATTCTCTATTTTTTCATTGCGTAAATCATGAGCTCTTTCTCTATATATACACATATATATATCTTATAAAAAATACATATAATGTAAATAATCTTAAGCATCTCATGGATACAGACATTCTTGTTTGAAAGAATCCTCATTTCACACTAGAAACAAGCATGCAGCTATACCTGAAATGTAATATTCTGTTAGGATCCAGAATCACCATCACATTCTAAACAAATATATCAACCTTGCAAGGTGTGCTTGTCATTTGTTTTGAGTGGTTTTTTTCAGACCCTTTAGAGCAAACCAAGGATGAGAACTGGAAAGAAATTGGCTGAAGTGTTCTGTGAGGCTTTAAAGAAATATCTTCTTAAATCTGTTAAGAATGTCTGAAACCTTTCAAAAGTTTTGTAATCTTGCAAAAACTAAATTGTGAAAAAATCATCCCTAAGAGAGTTAACAACAGAAAGTACATGTTCATAGTCAAGGAACTAAACCATCCAACAAACTGGAGTGCAGTAAGGAAGCTCTTGTCTCTGTTAAGCAAAGCTGTGATAAATTCATGGAGTTGTCACTATTTTACATATCCTATCCCTTATGTGACATTAATTAGTTATTCTAGTGGGCAGAAATCTACTCAAGAAATCACCAGCACAGCAGACTCTAATTGGCATTCCTGTTCAGTCTAGAGAGCTTTAATTTTCTAGCACCGTGTGGACACAGACAACACACACAACTACACCCCTGATTACTGGGAAATATTTAAGGCAAAACAGTGGTGAACCACAGACAGATTTACATTGTCCATGCCTAACATGCAGCTCAACACTTGCCTGCTCTTTTCCAAACCATTGTCTTCTAGCTTTGTTTTAAAATCAAAAACAAGTTATTACTGAATAAGTGTATTTTTCCTTCCTCTTATTTGAAACATTATCCCTGACTCCAAATATCTGGCAATTTTGGTTTTTTATTCACAGACTATTCCTTACAAGTGTAAGCAATAGGGCAGTTGGAATGCATTCCCTTGGTATTTTGGCCACATGTCCTACAACAGAAGAAACATGAAATAATACTTATTTTTCCATATATTTATGGATGCCCCTGGTTTTGCCTCAGAAACAAAAATGTCTTTTGTCATATCTGAAATATACAAATTGGGAAAGCTTCCATCTCTTAGTTTTCCTAACAAATTAGCATCTTTGAAAAGGTTTCAGCTGGAGAACTTTCTTTTCTTAGGACATCATTTGAATGGTTAGCAGCACATTTGATCTACTAGAAATAATTATAAAAAATATACTTGAATGAAAACAGACATTGGACATTTCTGTTCAAATCTGTTTTTCTGTGTATTCCCTAAAAACTGAATACTTGAAAGAACTGAAATATAAATTGGTCATTGAGGAAAGTCCTGCTATGCCATAAAGGCTTGCCTTAGGAGAACTGATTTTTAAATCAGCTATTAAGAAAGATATGATGACATTTTATATCTACCATGAACTCCAGCAATGATGATCAGAGCAATAAATATTTTCAGATGTCAAGAGTAAGAAATATGGAAAGCTTTGTCGGTACAGGAGAAAAGACTGGAGACATCTGCCAGGAAAGGGGAAGAGAAGGACTGAAAATCATATTGCAGGGCAATATGAAAGGGCGGAACAGCAATGATGGGCACAAAGTGGCTGCTGGGAGCTGCAAATGACATTCATGTAAGTGTAGGAAGAAAATGTTTCACAACAGAACTAGATAACATTTAATTTTTTATATCCACATGGGGATTTACCTTCTGAGGTAAATTTATTTTGCCTAAGGCCTGCAAGCCTTGCTGCTAAAAGCTTTATGCAACAAGCAGTGAAAATTTTATTCATATCAATGAGGTTAATAGAACCATTCCAACACTGACTCTTTAAGAAATTGAAAGAGGAAATAAAGTGAGGAGCATCCACTTCAATTTCTGTCTGTGCTTGCCATGCCAATTAGCACATTTGGTCTCTTGAAGGAAATCTTATTATCATACTGTCTCTCCCAGCAATGTATTTTGAGCACATTCCTATGAAAAGGACAGGATGGCACACAGCTGCTGCAGGAGACTCGTAGGAATGTCAGTTGCCAGCCATGAGATGGGACAGCTCAAAGTCTACCCTACCTCTGCTATTAGAGAAATGTTATTAATAATCATGAAGGTTTCAGCATATTTTTTCAAAGGGATACATATCCCTGATCATCTATATTCCACAAGGGAAAGAAAATAGATTGTTTCATCCCAATTTAATGTCAGTATTTTAACACACTTCTTTCTTGCTTTATGCTGAAGATACAAGGAGTGTGAGAACATTCTGCTCCTGGATTCACACTCCTGAAACACATTCTGGACTTCCTGCTCTTTCACAATTACTTACATGGAAAGTCAAGGCTCTGTCATTCTCTGTACATTCAATACAAAAGCATGTCAACTTTAGCATTATAAAACCTGACCAGAACCCTTATTGCACAACTTTACTACATTTGTAATGCCTGTATAAAACACCAGTTCTATATCACCTTTATTTAATAATAATGAACCTTCTCAACAATAGTTAACTATTAAATAGAGAAATTTTTTTTGCCAGTTTCATGTTTGCACTGGCATTAAACTGACAAAGGACAATTTGCTGCAACATTCTCTTTTCTTTGCTCATTTTTTTTCAGTATAGTTTGGAGACTAGAGAAACTCCAGGGAGCTGGCAATTTGAAAAATAAAGGTCAATTTCTGTTAACGAAAGCAGAATACACACAGAAGGAAGAAATTTACATGAAAAGCTGGCCCTCTGTGAACTAATTGCTCATTACTCTCATCATCCCTTAGGAAAGATGAGGATAATCCTATTTCAAGACATATAGCATAACTGAAATTATGACGGAATGAACAAGGCTCGAATCTACTACAAAGGGCCACATATCAAAGGCAGAAAGGACACAATTCATAGCTAAGTCAGGAACAGTAAAAATCCAGTCTCGTTGAAGTAGACTGGGTAAAATTTTCCCAAATTTGCCTGTAGAGAGCTAAAAATGTAGCCCCAACAGCATCTTTAAGGGTCTTGGCAAAAAAATCACTAATTCATCAATAAGAAGAAATGTAACATCACTTAGTGAGCCCTGCCAGTGAGCTACTTTTCTTTCAAGGGAATCCACTTATTATAGCTATATGAAGTAAGATCATGCTATTTGGCTGTGGGAGTAGATCTGGTGAGAAAAGTTCACATAGGCTTTCATTTCTTTCAATTTTTAGCCATAAAGTTGAACTGATTTTTTTTTTTTTGAGTGTAGCAAATACCTGATGCCTATGCAGATGCTATATAAGTAGCATGCTTTACATAAGAATTTATTGCATCTGGTCTGACAACAGAAACTTTTATGGGTTATGGGTTAAAAGCAGGTCCCAAGTCATCCCATCACTAAGATATATGAACTGACCATGACGACTAGAAGTGGTCATTTTTTAATGCACTACAATATAAAGAACATAATTTTCAATTTTAAACTTCATATGTCCTCTCCTGTGTTGGGTTGCTCAAGAATGGCCAAACACAGGCCACACCTCACTGGGATTTTGGCTCAGAAAAATGGCTCATTATTCCAAGTACACAATCAAGAGATGGTGTATCTGTCAAATAGGGATTATTTTCCACGGTGAGTTTTCCATTTCCACTTTATTATCAATTCTACTGTGATAATACTTTCTTTATGAAAGATGACTATTTTCTAGTAGACTGCAATATTGCATACCATACACAAATACTAATTTTGTAGTTTTTCAATAGAGCATTATTCCAATACCTCAGAAAATATGTCACATTTTCTAAGCTGACTTGATCAGTGATAAACTGTCTTGGTATAGAATGGTCCATAAAGGATTATTTTGGAAATGTGATATGGAGTATTTAGCACATTTTTTAGACTATGTAGAATATAAAAGCATTTTGTGTGGTAGTCTTCAAAGATATTTTACTGTCATACAGAGTGTTGTCATGCTTTAAACTAGTATCGCAGAGGCATTACCAGAAGAAGATAAATCATAATAAAAATTGCCCAGCAGAAATGGTTGCAGAGCTGTGTTTGTATCCTCTAAAATCCCTTGGGGAAATAATAACTGTGCATATCTATTCTTATGACTGGGTCTTCTAAAACCTTAGGGAATTTTCCTTTCCTGACTATAGAAATATTTGGGGTTTGGTGGTTTGGTTTACTGGGGGATTTTTTGTTTGTTTTTTGTTTGTTTGTTTGTTTGTTTTTGGGGTTATTTTTGGTTTTTATTCAGATCAGAGTTGGGTTTGTTTGTTTTTAAATGAGGCAGTAGGGTCACAGCATGCAATGAAAGGATAGATATAGCTAAGAGAAAGGGCAGGAATAACTCACCTTCCTTATCCTACACAAAATTCTGTTCACAAGCACTACAATTGAAATCAGCAGCATTATCTAAAATGGAATAAAAGTCTCAAAAAAGGGATTTATAAAACATAAGTAAGTAATAGACAGCCTCTCATTCTTGAGGTTCAAAGTCAAGTTTCCTGTTCACGTGATGAAGATATTATTTCTTTGCTGCCATATCTGATATGTCCTGAGATTGGCTCAGTAGGTTAGAGCATGGTGCTAATGACACCAACGTTTTGGGGTCAATCCCCATATGGGTCATTCACTTAAGGACTCAGTGATTCTTGTGGGTCCTTTCTGACTCAAAATATTCCGTGATCCTTTTGTTTGCTCCACCAATTCTAGACCAAAATCTGGCTATACTCTCACCTGTCATACCAGGCTTGGTTCTAGTCACTTCAGTCAGCTCATGTGAGTATATTTGCATATTTGAAAGCCAGAAGTATTGACTGATAAGCCACACAGATATTCATAACCTAACTAATAATAGAAATTTAATTTCTGAACTGTAAACTCTGCATTGAGAAATTTAAGTATTGTTCAGTATAAGGCTTGAGACTTTAGAAGTTGGAGTTTGGGATTTTTTGTAGTGTTGGTGTTTTCTAGACCCAAAAAAAAAACAACCAAAAAAAACACACCACCACAAAAAAAACCAAACAAAAACAAACAAACAAAAACCAAAACAAAAACAAACAAACAAACAAAAAGCCACAAAAAAAACCCCACCATACAACACCCCAAGACCTGAACTCAAAAGGTTGCAAGACTCCTAGGCTGGATGGGACTTGGAGCAAGCCTTGCTTTCTCCACAGCTTCTAACCTACCCAAAACTGAACAGTCATCACCCACACAGGAAAAACAGAGGGGAGAGGGGAGGGAAGGATGAGGGAAAGGAAGCAGAATCAAAGCAGAAAATTGTTTCAGTACCTGAGAACTTTTGGGATTTTGGATTTCAGCTACACGCTTTTATTTTTCTTCCACTGGATGTACATCACATACTGACAAGACTGATACATCCAATCAGAAACATCTTTATAGGCTCTGAGGTATGCAGAAAATTATGTAATTATTTCTTCCAATTTTTTAATAAAATGAAAGCACTATTGGTCATTATATATCCTAAATAAAATAACTTAAAATTTTTATTCACCTTTGATGTAGTTTAAAGTTATGAGCATGGTATTGGCTAAAAAGTAACAGCAATATTCAACTTTATATGGTTTTTTCTTATTTTTCCCTTTTTATATTTACCTCAGAGCTTAGGAAGTTGTTTATGAATGTGGATAAAACTTGCATCAACCCCACAAAGCAGGCAAAATCCTCAGGTGACAGGAAGAGAGAAACATTAAATGGGATCTCTGTAATCCTATCTTCTACTCCACAAAGAATAGTTCATTATACTTTAGGTTGAATGTATTTTTAAAAGCCTCCAGGGGTATCAGTTTGTAGCTGTAGAGTAATTGTCCTAACACAATTCTCTCTATGGAGAGAAGGCAAAAGGAAAGCTCAGGAATCAAGTTTAAGTCCTATTTTCAAAAAGCACTTATAATGTCTGACTGAAAACACATTGAAAAGCCATATGTAAACCTTCTGAAAATGAGAAAATCATTGCAATCTGTCTAGGCAATGGCTTGAATTTCCAGCGAGCTATCTGGCCTGATCAAAAGCTGTTGTTCCCCACCCCCTTCCCTGTTCTGTAGCTGCACAGTCAAGAGTATGCTTCACAAAGCCCCTAGTGGCACTAATGATGCTATCGCTCCTTTTTGCAGAGCTGTCATTTCTCCTAATTATCATTTATATTGGGTTCTGCTGCTTTCTGATATTAATATTACCACATATATACTTTAATTGTTAGGCAACGCTACACGGTGTTTGTTCATAAGAGAATTTCATCCCCTTTGACTTCTCTGAAGCCTTGAAATGTTGATGATGTCTTTTAAGATGGTGTCTGCTTAATCTCATTACCAGGGAAAGAGTTAGCTGTCCATAAAACCTTTAATTTTATATACACAATTGTCCATTGTTTGAGAAAAATGGATAATTGAGCATCCAATTAGTGAATACCTGCTTGCACGTACAATTAACCAATTTGCAAGATTAACCAGCTTGCAAAATGGAAGTTTTTTTCATAGATGACTCCCTTTGATCTCTTAGGTTTCAAGTTACTTTCCTTTTCCAGAGAAAATGTAGGAAGGGAATTATGCAGGTTTTGGTTGGGGTAGAGATAATTTTCTTCACAATATCTATCTATTATGGGGCTATATTTTGGATTTGTGTAGCAAAATGTTGGTAATTCAGGGATGTTTTAGTTATTGCTGAGCAGTGCTTACACAGAGCCTTTTGCACTCCTTATCTCACTAGCAAGGAGTCTGGGAGTGTACAAGAAGCTGGGAGGGGGCACAGCTGGGACAGCTGACCCCAACTGACCCAAGGGATATTCCTCACTATATGGTATCATGCTCAGCATATAATATGGGGGAAGAAGAAGGGAGTGAGGGATGATCTTAGTGATGGCATTCATCTTGCCAAATAAACAATTATGTGTGATGGAGATGGACGTCAGCAAAATCTTCCCCTTAAAAAAACCAAAAACAAAACAAATCCCACCGCCCCCCCCCACCAAAGAAATTTAAAAACCCAAAACAAACAGACAAAATGACCAAACAAAAACTCCTCCAAAATAAAACAAACAAATAGAAAGAGAGAGAAAAATGGAACCTGGTATGACACAGCTGTTTTTGCCTTTCTAATAGAGAGATTTAATTGCAATTAGAAAACATGCTTCGCTTTGAAGAACTATGAGATTCTATGAGAACTATGAGATTTTCTATGAGATTCTGGAGTTCTCAAAAAAACTTTCTACTTTAGGTTCTCTTAAGCCTTTGTAATAACTGGATTCTTTATATCATTATAGTGATTTTTTTTATTTTCCCCTCCCAGAAGAAATGGGAAGCATCTATTATGTTTCATTATTTAAACAGTATAATAGACACAGTATGCACATGTCTGGAACACATTGTTGTTTAAAATAAGTTTTGTTTATGAAGAGAGGTCAGGGTACAGATGCTACGTTAATTAGCATGAAACAGAAGTAGAGTTTCTCATAACTTTAGGCAGTACTAGGATTCACTCATTTTACTAATACAAACCTGATCAATTCTAATTCTGTGCTCTACAGAGATGAATTTGCTGATTACCTTTGATTCACCTGAGAAAAATCAAGAAAAATAAGTCAGCTGATAACATTACATATTGAGGAAACAGATTCTGAGTTTCTAGAATTACCTTTTTTTTTTTTTTGTGAAGCTGAATTCTGTCTTTATTTTCTGATTTGCAGAACTGCAAGTTGCCTGAAGCAATTTCTCAAATAGCTGTCCTTCAATAACGGTGCTTAAAATAACAGCTTTTAAAAAATACATATATATCTGAAGACATACTTTGATTTAGTTCTATGTGGTGTGTTTGCTTAAAAAATAAATTAAAATAACATCTGCAAACTAAGCACTCAAGATTCCTAGCATAAAAGGCTATTCTGCCCCTTAAAAACAAAACCAAAAGGATTCTATTGTACTTAAGAAACAGCCTTTAGGGGGATATAAATAGGAGAAAGTGCCAACCAGTCATTTTCACTAGAAAGTCACCCTTTGGCCATGAGCAAACATGTTTTTTATTAAGACAGCCTGCATTGCATCTCCTAAGAGCCAATAATGAAATTAACACCTTTAGTATATCAAATATCCTGCTATTTATGCCCTCTGTTCATATTGACCTGTTAGCAAAAAACCTTTTCCTAGCTTAGAAACCATTTTCAGTTATTTCATCCTCTGTTTTCATTACCAGGCTTGGCCACTGAATTTTTGCAAATTTTAAGTGTGCTCTTAAGTCCTGGAATCCTAATAGTGACCACATAATGGACAGTTTGCCAGTGCTTCAACTTTCATCTGACTTTCTAAACTTCACCTCCGGCTGCTATTCAGCTCAACCATTTTGTAGTTACATAAAACTATTGTTTACTCAACAAAGTGCAAGTAGAAAACTGTTGCTGGTGTAAAACTTTGAAAGCCTATTAATTTACAAGGAAAAATAAAGTGGTTTGATATAACAGTTTAATGGCCAAACTAGTAAGTATGAAAATCTAATTCACCAGTCTTAAGAATCTCACTGAGTGCCCCTGAAGTATGTAGCCATTTCCTCTAATTGCCCATAAGACAGTTAATTACATGTTATTTCCATGTTGGGGTTCTCATAATTCCATCCCATCTGCTGCTTTAATCAGAAATAAGGTTTATTTGTTAAAAAATGAAGAAAAGAAAAAAAGATCCTGAAGATAGGCTCTTTTCTAAAACCAGTCCAAAACCCCCTTGTTAAAAGATTGAAATCGTAGGTTAGTTACACTGCAAAGGACAGGGGTCATTGCGAGTTATGAAGTTGTTGGGCTGTGGCTACTACATGCCTTAGATTATTTTTTGAAGTATTCACATTCGCTTTTTCTGCAGGTAAAAAAATTAGCAGTTTTCTGAACAGCCCTCTCCTATTGTGTCCCACAATATGGGAAAAATATGTCCTTATCTGCACCGCTATGGGCATTACATCATGCAATATACTGCTCAAAAGACAGTCTATGTAGAAACTTTAATCCCTGGAAGTCAGGAAAAGCCAATGGTTTTCTTGGAACCCCAACCCTGCTGTGGGGCAACATTTAAATAATTTATAACCACGCCTTCAGTTCCCTTAAAACTGGTTCCTCCTTTTAAGTCAAATCTGTATTAAAAATATTGTAGATATGTGCTACTGTCAGTGGAATTCCTACAATGGCTAATGCAGGTTATTCTGAGACAGTAGTGGTAAACCAGAAAAAACAAAAACTATTTTTTCATAACTGTGAAACTTTGCCTATGCTAGATCACCTTTCTTTCCAGTGTCAGCTGTAGCCTTCTAGACCCCTGAGAGTAACAACAGCAAAATTAAAATGTAGTTTAAATAAACCACAGAAAATTTATCCTCTCATGGTAACACTGTGATTAAAGTATGCAATTGAATTATAGAGGCTTAGATAGCATGAAATGAAAGCAGAAATACATCAAGAATCAATGTTTCATGCAGAAAAAAATCGTAAAAGTGTGTAATGGTACACAGGGTAGTATTTATCTGGGAATAGGTGACAGAGGACTTTATGAGACAGAGCTATAAGGCATGAAGGATATAAAGTTCAATAAAAAAAGAATAAACTCAGCAATGCTTATAAAGAATAGATATACAAATATTAACCCTCGAATAACTGACACACCTATCATTCGTTATTTCAAAAATAAAAAATTTTATCTTAAATATTGCAAACACCAAAGATGACTCAAAAAATAGCCTGATATTCAAATTTCTTTTGAATACTAAAATTAAATGTAATTTTCTATATCCAAAGCTGAATTTATTACCTGCACAATCTACTTCATCTTTCAATTCATCTTTTAAGAACACATTAATAGCTTTAATAAAACTCAAAAAGAAACATTATAAAAGATGTTACTCTTTTTTTTTAAGAAACTCACCTAGTGATAACTGTTGAGCCCTTCTTCTTGTTTAAATTTCCATCTATAGAGGTATGCATAATTACCAAATAATACCAAAAGAAAGCACCATCTCCATCTGTGGGCTGAGGTATCTAACTGCATCTCCAAACCATTCCAAACCCCTGAACTTTCTGCCAGCTCTGAGAGATGGGCTACCTATTAATAAGTTACAACATCTAAAATTGGTCAAGATGAAACGGGTCAAATCCTATTAACAGTGTTGTTTAAAAATGTGTTTTTCCAAGTATGATTGACTAGATGACACTATTCAAATGCATAAAGTATGTTTATACCAATTTGTATCATTGAAGTCTGAGGTCAGTCAACATACTATTTTGTAAAATGTTAAAAGTCTTTTTGATTTATGCCCAACAGTCTTTTTTAAAATCTTTGAGATGGAAAATGTCATCCTTGTTACCACATGCCTTTAATATCTCTAAAGGATGTATCATTTATTTTCAGCCAAGATATTCAGCATTTATTTTTTCTTCTTGTTGTTTTCCTTTTTGAACTACACTAAAAGATGTCTTAGATGCATGTTGTTTGTTCAAGACCAGTTTTAGTTTTTGTGACTGGTCTTTGTAAACTGAAAACTGGGCTTTAGCTTTCAAAGGCATTTAACTGGAAGGTTGGTCATTACATACCATACATGTCTAGACAGGAAGGTGGCACTTGTTTATCCTTAAATGAGTCAGGCCCATTAGTTAGACTGCTGTTTACTGTGCAGTCAAGGAAAAAAGAATAATTGAGTCTCTCAGAAATAAACTTCCATCTTTTTGAATCCCCAGTAACAACACGTAATGGTGTCTCATTTAATCAACATCTCATTCCTGCACTTACCTATATTAAATTATATATTCATTCACGTCACCCACTCTGCAACAGTGTTGTATTAAATTATCTCCATATTTCTATTTAGCTGGTTCATTTTATGGGTATACCATTTCTAACTCTTAAGAGATGGGATAAGCAAATCTCATGCTGCAGGCTGCAAAGGAATTGCCATGGGGAGTCCCTCCCATTGCTTTGGTCAGCATCACACACTGAGGTAGGTACATTCTTCCCTCTGCACCTCATCTGCCATTAGCCACAGCAGGTGACAAGACAGCATTTAGTAGGCATTTAAGCACTTGAGATGCAGCATAGTGTCCCAGCAGAATATGTTTTTGGGATTACTCCTGGAGGAACTGAAGGCTAACAAAAAACAAAAACACACACACCCCCCAAAAAAAAATAATAATAATAAAAAAATTAAAGGGGACAGATTCTGGATTCTGTTTGACACAATGAAAAGAGAAATGCTGGACTCAACAAAATGCATTCACTTTGTCTCTAATCTGGCACTACATATGTATGAACTGTGATGAAAAAACCAAATGGACATTCTGTTTTTGCTCAGGCCATGTTAGCAGCACACAAGGATGAGTTCACACTTTATATCTCTTCCAAATGAATTTGAGTTCTCACTTAAATGAGCTCAGTGAACACTGAGCTAGAGGCTGGAAGAAAGAAATCCAGTCCTATTGCTCTCTTTGTGGTCACCCCAAAGTGAAGAAAACTTGTGACTACTTCTCTTTAATAACTCCTTGAGCAGAGTAACACGGTACTTTCTAATTCCTCTGTTTTATCCAAATGCAGAACAGCTCCTCACTGCCACCGAGAAGTACAGCACTGCTTACAATATGTGCATGTCTGGATTACAGTAAAACATCTGTCAAGATACTTCCGTCTTTCCACACTTGTGTCATCATATCAGCATGCTGACTTGTGAAAATAAAGCATTATTTTTAATTTATTCTTTCTAATCACACACTGTAGCTCCTTTGTGGCTATTGTGACTCTAGAAAAAATGCACAGGTAGAGACAAGGGCCTGCTGCCAAAGCAGTACTGGGTTGATTAGAAAATGAATGAGAATTTTCCAAAGCTGTGCAAGCAGTTCATTGAGGAGAGTCCTGAAGCCCAGAAAATTTCTGCTCTTCAGCTTTCATAACATAGGATTTCTCTTGTTTGAGAGATGTCTGGAAAGGCAGCCCTATGCCCCCACCCCCGACTGTCTTATTTTCAGAACCTACAAGCTGGAGAACGCCCTTTTAAGCGCTGTGAAGGCCTTGATTAGTTCACAAGGTCATATGTTTGATTTATGGTGTCAGGAGTTAACCTGACACTTCTCAGATAATTTGCATAACTTGAATTATTTTGTTTGCTAAGACCAGTAATTAAAATTCCTTCTTTGTTTTGGGGCCTTTGGTGACCTTTCTTTTTCAACAGGCTCTCATAAAACATGATGCCTGGAAGTGTGAACCCATCATTTGCCTCACTTCAAACCCGACATCCCAGAAGTCACCCAAATGTTTTGAAACTGCTGTGACTGATGACAAGGAATTATCAAGAGATGTGGCAATGACTGAAAGAACTCAGGTTTTTATTATTGTATAAACCACCACCATTGCCAAAGCAATACTAGAGTTTCTAACATCTAAGAAAAACTTTAAGCCTACTAGCAGAAGGGCTTAAGATTTGCTGCACATTGTAGCACTGCAATTGGGCTTAATAATTCAATCTCACTAGACTCATTCATTCAGTTATTATTAATTATGATGGAGTAGTGCACTTAAATGATTCTTCCCACATAATTACCCTTTCCAAAACACTCTCCTGAAAAACAGGTTCTTACTCCAGCAGCTAGATCCAAATTACAGCCTCCTGCTATTTGACAAAACTCAGAACAGACAACTGCTCTGCAAATTTACAGGAGTGCTATAACTCTGCATGCTTGTCTGCAGTATTTACAGCAGCTCATTTACAAAGCAGGCCTGTAGTTGGACTTAAATCTAGAAATGCTGATTATAATTCCATTATCTTCTTGTATACAACCCCAAAAAAAGTAAAGAAATACATTAGCCAGAAAATACTCAAAAGTAAGCAGGGCAAAGTTCCCCACAAAACAAACAAACAAACAAACAAACAAAACCCCAAACAAACAAAACAAAAACAAAAAAAACCCCAAACATTTTATTGTTAATATTTTTAGCACCAAGACCAGTTTAAATTTGTTGCTTACCTACACGTATTTTTGAGAAAAAAATTCATGTATCTCTGCCTAGTGACTGCTGCTGGTTTCTAGTAGTCATATATCTGATCACTGAGGAAAAGGATCCTCTCCAATTCACATTCCCTGTGGTAAGGAATTCCCCTCTGGAGAAGCTGAGGGATGCTGCAGACACAGGATTAGGAAGAGAATCCTGAGCGTGCTGAGCTCCATCTGCTCCTCTATCCTTCACCACTTCTCCACTAGCAGAACCACAAGCCAGGACAGCACCTCTTGTGCCCAGTTCCTCTGGTCCTGGCTTCCTACTTCTTTCCACCTGAGAAATCCTGAGGCAGTGACTGCCCCTTGGCTTCCTCTCCCTGCTCAGGAAAGGAGTGTGCCCCAGACTGCTCCTCACTGTGGGTGCCAATGTAGGAAGTCCCTTTGAAAGGAGTTCCCAGGAACTCCCTTCCTGTTGTAAAGAGCTGTGATCATAGCTATATTATTAAATTGAATGCTGTTGTGCTGGCAGCTCAAAAATGCAATGAAATCATCTAGGCCATTGTATTTGGCCAGGTCAAAAAGGAATGAGTTACATAAATAGTGCCAAGAAATTAGCAGGTTAATATTCTTTTTAATAATAACCTAAAATGTTAACACAAATGAGGGTAGAAGCATTATAAAAAAAAATTAAAGTGTGTTAACATCCTTTAAAACAGGATATCATCACACATTCCTGCTGCAGGCTGTCCTGCTGGAAAGCAGAGCAGCAGAAGTATCCCTTGATGGAGATACTGGTTTATGGGTTTGAGACAGGTAATCCTAAAGCAAAAAGCTTGTTAGCAATCAGAAGGGAGGTTCAGAGGCTTTAATTATTTAATTTTGGATTTTGTGGTTTTAAATGCTTATTTATAATATAAGTGGCCCAAAGAGAAATTTTTTTTTTAAGGTAAGCAACCAGTAATGAATTAGTTTCCCATATGGCACTTTCACAATACCATTTTCTTTCTTAACTGTCCCCTTTTCCTTTTGTTCACTTACAACCCATTGCAGATGAAACTATATGGCTGTCTTCTGCAGTTTAAACCTTTGTTTGTGCACTAATGAATCTAACTAGGTGTCATAGCAGGCTCTAATGAGCATCACTCGCTTTCATTTAACTCTGCAGCTTGCCATTACACACTTTAGAAGATCTGTTGGTTTATTCATAGCAATCACTAGATATTCTTTTTCATTAGATAGATACTAGTTTTCCCTGTTGTGCCTTCCATTATTAAGGAAACTATGAAATGTTAATACTGGCCTCAAAACCCAGGGCAAAAAAAAATGTCCCCAATCCTATTTGAAATGCAATCGCTTGTATTGCAAATGATCTTACAGATTTGAGCACAAACAGCTTGAATTTTTCTTCATTTATTTATGGAAGAATGAAAGAAAGAAAAATCAAGAAGGTGGCTCTGTATGACCCACTTGTCAGATTTACCTTGTTAACTGAATTTCTTGTAGTTAATTTAAGCAGCAGGACTGCAATTATAAAAGCATCCATAAACAACTATTAAGAATTGTCATATTCCCACCCAGGTTCTTAGCTGAAATTTTAAACTCAGAAATGCTTACACTTTTCAGTTTAACTTGGAATCAGTTTTGAGAAGGTTTTTCCCTACAACCTGCTTTTTTTAAGTGCTTGGCTCTGGTAACAAGAATATTGCAGAGTAGCCCACAGAAACAACATTTTTGACAATATGTGGTTTGACAATATTCTAATACTCTATTACATTTGACAAAGGTTTTTTTTAAATATATATATATATATAATATATACTATTGATGCAGCTCTAGATTTAGTAGAATTGTTTAGGCTTGTTCTGATCAAACATATAATTGGTATTTAAATAAGTATCCTTCAGACAAAAAAAAAAGCAAACAGACCATTTTCCAGAGTTTACAGAACAAGTGTCATTTTTCAGACTATTTTATCTCATATCTGGACCTGATTTAGGGTGCAGACCCTAAATTAAGATAAATAAAGTCATTATTTGTATTTAAATTTCATTATTCTGTCACTTCACACATTGGAGATGATTCATTTCATTTGTTTGACAGTCACATCATCCTTGTCTATAATCTGCTACAGATATTGTATCCCAAAACATGTTCTAGAGCATTAGTGGGCGTCAACTAATTTATTTTATTTCCTAAATCCTGCCAATAAACATTTGGCTAAACAGAATTTTAGTTCATTATGGTGCTTTAGTTCTACTACATAGCTATGTTCTGAGTACAAAAACAATCAAAAGCACAGGAAACTTTTTTTTTTCTGTAAAATTAGTGAATCTAAAGGGCAATAATGGAGATTATTTTCAGTCCTGTTTAACAATTCCTAAAATGAAGAATATAAAAATTCCTTATGTCTCTAAGTAGTAAGAGATGCAATCTGTCATTTCACTTCCAGCCATGTAGCCTTACTGGTTTAGACAACCACAGTTATTCCTGGAACTTTTTTGTCTTCTGTGCCTGCCTGGTTGAATATGAACACAAAGCATACTGAGTATCAGTGCCCTTTAGATAACTAATTTTAATAAGTAACTCACGCCTTCTGCTGACTGGAACACACAAGGATTCTGCTACAGCAAGATGAATTGCTAAAGAAGAAGGTGTAATTCCTAGTAAAGCATCTGTTGATATATTGGATAAACAAACACAGATGTTAAGTATGTCACCAGTTTCTCACAGTGGAAATAAGCAATAGGAAAGGACATGCTTTTTGAAGAACTCAGTTCACAACACTTTGAGTATGAAATGCAAGAATTCATCTCCATATCTATAAAATATTCAGAATTTTTTTTTTCAAAACTTACTTCACAAACTTCACTTGTGCATGCATGTGCATTACAGAACTACAGATAGGTAGAAGGCATTCCGCAGAAAATTCACACTCTGTGCAGGTTTAAAAATCAGATAGTTTCTCAGGTAGGTTAAAGATTTGAAAAGACAATGAGAAAAACCCTCTCTCCAACTTGAGTTGAACACAATGTTTTTTCCTAATTTTTTTACATCAGTATCTGATCTAAGACTGCCTTTCATTCAGACCAGAGTTTAGTTCTTAAAAGTACATAAGACTTCTTTTTTTCCATAAATAAAAATAATTTAGATGGAAAAAGCCTCAAACCATAAAAGCACCAGCTAACTAACATGAGGTTTGATTGGCCTTTTGCCAGCACTAGGCAAAGTCAAATCTTCCCTTTACAGCCTCCCTTCCATTTTCTCTTCCTCTTTTTGAGCATGATTTCCTTTCTGTTCAGAAACTGTTAGCCTTTGAATTTAATATGTAATTAAAAATCCAATTTCAACTCAGAGTAACACACACAAAAAAGGAGTAAATTTGTTACAGACTTGGGAGAAATAGGAAGGAAAATAGACTTCACTGGTGAAGCACTGGTTATTTATACAACCTTGCACAGACAATCTGAGATCAAGCTGTGACACATCCAAGGCTGAAAAACCTAAGAAGTCTCTCAGTGTTTTTATTCTTTTATCTGAAAAATAATTGAGAATTAGAAGGCAACTTGGAAATTTCCGTGGTTCCTTCTTGTTTACTACCATAGAGCAGGAACTTCTCTCTTTGATGGAAAATTGCTGTCAGAAGAACCCATTAATTCACTGAGTTTTCTATTAACTCCATATTGCTTTCTCTGTATTTTATTCTAACCCCCACACCCCCAATAGTTGCTACACCAATATTTTTTTTTTCTGATAACACGGTTAAAAGTTCAGGCATTTTTTCAATTATACAAAAAACAAAAAAACATTCCCCCAAAAGTTCTGTTCATGTTGTCTGTGTTTACATTTTGTTAGTGAAGCCATATGCAAACAGGGTATTATAGATTCATGCAAATTGTTCTTAGGGTGGTTTACCTTTAAAGGGAATAGGAAATGGTCACATCTTTACTGTGATCAGTTAAAAAGTAAAACTAGAAGAATTATAAAGAAGACTAAAGAACAAATACTAAAAGTAATTCTCATGGTGTCACCTTGCTGAGAGCACAAGTGGTTTTTAAAACTTGGCAGCGTAATTTTAAATATTGAATAAAGCTGCAAATATTAAATCATTTTAACTATTCCAGAATTTTATTCATTTCTATTTCACATTAGCATGCAAATATACAAAGGGTTTCCCCCCCAGCAACCTTTTTCACATGTTAATTGTTACTTTGCCCTTGGTCTCCTTTGTCTTTGAAATTACTGGAATTTTGCATTTTAGTTTGAATAAGAATACCAACATTGAAGTATCTTCTCCATCCAACTGCCGTGTGTACTTAAAGTTCCAGACAGATACGAGAAATATTCCTTATAATATGCAGAAAACAGCATTTTGCAATAAAGTATTGTAGAAAGCCATCTGAACAACAAAGAATTCTGAAAGTATTTTACATAGATCATTTTATAATGTATTTCCTACTTCCTTTCACTATGCTTTTCTCCCCACCACACCTGCCTCCTCATCTATGTTCTGTTACTCTATTTCCCCTGCACTAAGAGGAAAATGATTAGTGGATCAATGAAGAATAGTGGAAACGTGCTCTTAACTAAGATAGTTATGTTATAAACTTTCTTATTTTAAAGAGACGCCAAAATTTTGCTGTTCTCCAAAAATGGGTGCAGAAGTCTAATATAACTACAAAACTGCCAAATTATTGCACATCTAAATTGCTGCCACTAAAAGAAAGAACCCCTACAGATAGAATCACATAAGCACCAACAAACCAGTCTTTGTTCTCACACAGCTGCTTCACTGTCACCCACCCTGCCACACAGAATCCATCACAGCTCAGGAGCTGGCAATCCATCAGCATTTAAAGGTAAAATAACAAGTCTGGTAAGGGAAAGGGTGGGAGGGGAGAGATAAATCACCCCCAGGCTTACACCTGAGATCTAAGCCTGCTTCTGCAGGTGCTGGTGTACCCCAGGGGGCTGACATCTAATTAGGCTCCCTGCTCATTTAGTGAGGGGCTTCTAATGAAACAAGATTTGCTAATTTAGCTGAATTATACATTGAAAGTATTACGTGTTCTCAAAGGAATAAACTGGAGACCAGAAGTCACTTACTGGGCCTTCAGGAAGAAAAGGCCACACACGTGCAAAAAATGGCCTTGTAGTCCTAACAGAAGCTATACTCTACCTCTGAGGAAGGAGGAAGATTTATGTAACGTAGGAGAACCTGAAAAACTCTTTCAAAAAAGTAAGAATAAACAAACAAAAAACAACTAAAACCCAAACCATGCTAACTCTGGCCAGAGGAGAACTACAGTGAATTAGACCATGAAAATATTCAAATATTCATTTAGTTCAATTATCCTTATTACGTGTTTCATGAGAATGTATAATAAAAGGAATAGTACCTAAAACATGACTTTCAAATTAATCTCAAGTAAGTTTATAAAAAAAATAACGTATTACCATTTCAAATTTTTGGAAAGAGAAATGGGCCCATTAAGAGGTCAAATCCCATTTCATCATTTCCAGCTCAGTTCTGACCAGAAGTAAACTAGAGCTGATATGGAATGTTACTCACTGACCAACGGAAAATGAGTTGTTGGTCTCAGGCCAGGCCCTAACAGACAGATATGTACCACACAAAACCATCTGTGCTAATTGCTCCCCTGAGCCTTGATCTTGCAGATGTTGGCAGTTTTATGCACATGAACAACATCGCTGACTCAAAGCCTTTCAGGTTTTGGCCTTGTATTCACAGTAACCTCTCACACATATGCAGATCAGTACAAGTGTAAGCATTTCAGTGTCAGAATACAGGCTGAGAGACTGGGCAGAACCATCCGAAAAGAAAAGAAGATAAAAATTAAACTATACATTTGTGTTGGTCTTCTGATTCTTAATAGAGGATCTCTGATGCGTCTAAATCTGGCTGCATGTCAGCAGGCTGCCACTGCACTGTCCCTGTTCTGTGGATAAAATATGGAGGACATATTTTTGCTTTGAAATCAGACGATGTAAATTTTTATTTTCTCAAAAAAAAAAAAAGAAAAAAAAGAAAAAAAGAAAAATGCAAGCAAAATGTGTAAAAATATAAATAATTGTATTATTAGAAAGGCTTCATTTAAAAAAAAAACCAAACAACAGTGTATTGCTCAATGCAAGTTTCAATGCTTCATCTCACCCCATTCTTTGGCTTCCCTTTCCAAGACATGTGACAGAAGCATTTACCACTTCATTAACTCATGGAGACTGTAATAATGATGCCTCTTATCAAAGTCAGATTGACCAATAAATGAAAACTCCACACATATGTATGAATAATGATTAAGGTCCATTATAGCAACGAACAGATTGCATTGCTCTGTGCAAACCACAGGAACAAAAAGACCATTTTGTCACTATATCTGTAGGTACATGGGCAGATAAAAGTCCATGTAAGTGATCCTCAGGAGACTACAGCATATTCTACTGCAACTGGTCTGCTTTTGTAGCTTATAGAAATTTAGCTAGATTACACCTATTACAATCTATTGGCAAAACAGTGATGGTCATGTCTTGCTAGTCCTAAAGAAAGAGTGTTACTGCCAGATCTTATATTTCATTCTTTCTCTTTGCATAAAGGCATCTCTTACTCAAATTACAACAATGTACCAAACAAAGAATGTACCAAAACCTGTACCTAGCACAGGGGCAGGTGAAGGGTGAGGACCCTAACCAGATTGATGCTGTGAGCTGGATGTCAGTCTGGGGCACCAGAACTGGCAGTCGCTTCATAAGCTTAGAAAACTGACAAGTCTACCTTATAAATGTATTTCAAAAATATAGCATTGAAGATTAGTTGAGTGATTCATGAGTGTTTATGTAAATAAATGACTGGACTTCTTTTTCCATCAGGAAGATGAAATGAGATTTCATTACGCACTGGCCATTGAACGAACGAGGAAAATCTTACACAATCTTAGAAGCATAAGTGGAAAGGGCATTTCTAGTATATGAAACAAAGTTCCCGTCACACATTTTAACTTGGCCATAATATCACAGAAATGGTATCTTCCTGTAATTATGCAATTGTCTAGAAGATTGTTTGAAATAGAGAAAAATCTTGAAATAATCACATTAATGTAGAAAAATGGATGCTGAGTTAGTCACTTATTAGGAATAACAATTTATACAAGCAATGCAGATGTACCAGCAGATAATGAGTTCAGGCCATATTGATTCCTCATTTCTTCCCAAGGGGGAATAGTGCTGTACTTGACAGCTCTCTATATTCACTGTTCACTTGTAGTGTGGGATCACAGCTAGGGCTGAAATCAAGCCACAGGAAACCTGGCCATGTAACTGGTACAGAGAAAGAAAGAAGGGGCTGCATCTTTCATAAGGCTGTGGAAAACCATAGCTGTAAATTATTTTTTAGAATTTTAAAGTGAGACTACCTTGTGTTTTCATTCTGTGGTATTTCTGAACTTTCTGAGCTGTGGAGGCCATTATGGTGAGCCTTAATGTTCCCAGGAGCAGGACTGTGGTACAGCTGCTGAACAGAATTGACTATTATCTAGATATTCTCAGGAGGAGAATACCACGATGTCCATTCTGTAAGAGTTTCAGTTGATGTTTAGTTCATCTAAGTCCATTACCTAAGTATCTTCTGTTTCAGTAGGTGCAGTCAATCTCTCTCAAGCAATGAATCTCTGACTCAGTCAATAGGATCATTACATTTGCGTAATTCTTCATTGTTAGCTTCATGCTGCTTGTACTTGATAAAAGGTGAAATAACTGGTAGCAGCCAAACTGAGTAAATAAATACAGAACAAATTTGATCTGGCAGCCACATGTACATTTAATTGACATATATTGATTTACAATTGCTAGTAGGCTTTAAATTGTTTTCCAAAGCCATAATCAGACTGCAAAGAAAACTCCTATCTTTACACGTGTTACACAGCTTACTTTAAGGGAACTTTTTGTTACCCAAAAGCAAACATAATCAAGTTTCAACAATTTATGACTAGAAAGTTAAAGAATGCATTGTTTATTTAGCCTTAACAGCTTGAAGAAACAAACAAAAGATAGATCAATTCATCCAGTACCTTTAACCTGAGGTATCAGTGATTTTAACCCACCAAAATGCTGAGCTGGAAGAGGATTCACAAGTGCTAACTGGTACCGCTGATGGCACTGATGGGATACCCAGACAGGACACTGCAGAAGGATTCTCCTGCTGTTGAAGTCACCCTAACCCCAGGCACCAGAAGTATTCTGCTATTCTTCAGCATGCACTTGTACAGGTAGACAGAAGAGTTAGTAAATGCAAATGGGAGGGATTGTTATAAAGATATAAACCTGTAGACACTTTATTATTAAAAGTTACACAAGACAAAAAAAAAAAAAAAAAAGGCAGACTTGGTCTTTACATCCTGCATGAATATCTCCAAGTTTAAAAACTAAATTTCAGATTGTGGTTTCAATCTTCTTCTGCTTGCTTAGCTTCTCCCGAGACCTTCAAAGCAAATTTAAAATCTGAATTTAAAAACTACTTAGAATATAATCCACATCCAAAAGAAGACTTAGGCTTCATAATACACTTTATATCCAGAGCCAGGAAGGCCCCCTGAGCATCACCTGCTACAGCTCTGAGTGATGCCTGGTGCTCACCAAACATCAGGTGTTTGGAGCAAACTCCAAACTGCTCTTCTTGGGAGTTCAGAATTTACTTTTATTTGTAATCCTTAGTAAGACCTAGAAATGCAATAAAATAACTTAAACCTAAGAACAGGTGTGTGCTCAGCACAGCTGGCACTCAGCTGCTGTACTGAACCTTCTGCAAAATACTTTAGTAGGTGCTTTATTTTAAAAACATGACTGTAAAATAGTATTTTTGACTACTGGGTTATAAACTTCAGTGAGATTGATACCATCTCAATGGGATCATAAAACATCTGTTTTCTGACCTGGACTCTAGTGAGCCAAAGAATATGGCTTCTCTTTAGTAGGTCAAAATGGAAAGTAGCTGTCCTACTGAAGGGAAGCAAGCCTTTTCCCAACACTGTGGTTGGTTTTGATCCCTGTTTAACTGTTCTTAAATGAAACAATACATTCAAAGTAGATATATGTCTCCTTCTATTGAAACCTGTTTATTGATCTGTTTTGGGGAGAAATGGCATGTCTTCCCTCTGATCCCTGAAGCATGAGGCAGCTAATTACCAGAAGTGAGGCTAATGCCCAGACACAGACTGGTGACAAGTGCTGTCCCTCAGGAGCCCACACTGGGACTAGTACTGTTTAATGTCTTCATCAGCGGCATAGACAGCAGGATTGGGAGCACCCTCAGCAACCTGGCAAATAACAGAGAGCAGAGTGCTGCCATTGACATGTCTGAGGGATGGGATGGGATGGGATGGGATGGGATGGGATGGGATGGGATGG